>CM042184.1:2626344-2647491 GCA_023539305.1 Ilex asprella
TACGTCAAACCAAAAAATTCAACAAATGATTTTACTATATTTGAATACCTCACAAACAATAATAGATACTGGGACCTATTACCAATTTAATAGAAGTCATTCTTATGTGAACTTACACTGTTTCCTAGGACAGATTTTTGGAAGCTGTTCAATGTGTTGTGACATTTTAATTGCCTTATAATCAATCCAAGTGGAATTGGTTCTTGTGAATTTCCGCAAGTGTTAAGGGTGCTGATAGTGGCCTCCGCTACTGTAGTTTGTATGGTGTAAAATGACCAATGTTGTGTCAAGTTAATGAAATTTAAAGAGATTCCTAGATTTCATCTAACATTGAATCCATTGAATCCAGTACTACGTTGTCAAGCTCTATTTTGATTCTAAGGGATGTGGAAGACAATTTGTCTTTGTCAAGCTCTACGCTAATTTTCCATGGTGGATCACAGAGCCACCCTCTGTATCTCAAATGGATCACAGACTTGCACACATTTACATATACACACAAACAACACAAACATAGACTCTCACACACACAAAATGATCACATAGACTCGCACACAATACAACAATCTGATACTATGCGTTCACTGTCAAATCAATGATTATGAATTATTAATAGCAAATTAAGCGAACATTATACTACCACATGCCTATCTAACGGGCTTTTTTGTGGGCCACAATCAGGCCAAAACCACAAACTAAAGGATCCACTCTATGGGTTGTTGGGTTGTCCATTGCCCATAAAACTTGAAAGACGTTTGCTATTGAAGAGAAACACCATGTAGTTTTTTTTTTTTTTTTTTTGTGCACTATTACTGGGAGGGGACGATCGAGTTCAAAGCGGTGAAATTTCAAAAAGGTAGGTCAAATGATAATAAGTATTAATGTAATTTTTTTGATGGAAAATGTAAGTATTGGTGTAATTTAGGTAAAGGATTAAAATTTTATTTCAAAATTATCGAAATATTTAAAATAATTTTTTTTAAAAAAATTTGAAAAGAATTAATTGTGAAATCAAAATTTTAATATTTCGAAACATTTTGAGACGTTTCAACATGATTTTTACTAATTTTTCAAAATATTTTAATGTGTTTTTAAAATATTTTATTTTATTTCAATTAATATTTTGGAATATAATTAAGAATAAACTTCTACGTAAAAATTGAAATTTGCAGTCTACACTGAAACAAAGGGTTCGTAGCCAAATTCCTTCCCCTCTCGTCGGCCCTTTCGTTCGCCATCGGAGGATCCTCCTGCTGAGCTTCACCATCGTCGTCATCTTAGAGAGAGAGAGAGAGAGAGAGAGATAGAGATAGAGTTGATTGATCGATCATTTATCATCATCGACCATGTCGTTCTCGTTTTTCAAGCCCTCGAGGCCCAAAACTCCGCAAGAGCTCGTGAAGGCGATCAAAGATAGCCTCATGGCTCTCGATACCAAGACCGTTGCCGAAGTTAAAGCCCTCGAAAAGGTCTCTCTCTCTCTGGCCCTCACGCATGCTCACTTAGGTGAATTGTGATGTTTAATTTGGACAGTGTAGTTGGTTTTCATTGCATTTCTCTCAAATTGGAGGTAATATGATGATAATTCTTGTAAATTAGTTTAATAAGAATTTGATTTGGCTGTTAATCGGATTTGTCAGAGACGTAGAATTCGAGTGTTGGAGGTATCCAACCCAGAGTACTTTGGCAATGAGTGAAGAACCTTTCACTCTTCATTCATATAAATCAAACCTTGCATACTCTAACTTTCAATGTGGGATCACACCTCCTTCAAACCTTTGGTGGCCGAGATATTTTATGTGATTGAGAATCCTATAAACCCAGTGCCAATTGATTTGGGGTTGCATACCCTTGGTTGGTAATTGGGCCAAGTCCCTCACCCATTCTGGATCTGTGGGCGGACTCATTCGGCCATGTACAAGTCCAATTTGCACACAAGGGAAGGTATGAAAAGAGCTTAAACCCGCATCAAAGTTTAGGGCCACCTTTAGGTTTGTCTATAGAGTTGAGGGGCCTCTTCACCTGGTGCCAATTGATTTTGTGTTAGATGTGATCGATATGAATTATCTGCATTATCCATTTTTCTTTAGCTTTTTATTTTGTTTTGATGTGATAAGTGTGGTCCAAATGTAAGGAGTTTTTGAATTGAGCTCGGATCAAACTTAACAATTTTTGGAACTTTTTATGGTTTTATGTGATTATTGTTATCTATCACGTCCATAAAAAGTTTGACGACTACCTCATCTGCTCAATTGCATGAAAATTACATGATTGATTTAGTTTTTACACCAAAATGCACCACGATAGGGAAGTGTTATGTATTCATATTCTTTTTCTTTTTTCTTTTTTGGCACAGGCGTTGGAAGAAGTTGAGAAGAATCTTGTGACCATGAAACTCATGCTTTCAGGAGATGGCGAGGCTGAACCAAATGTGGATCAGGTTTCACAGCTGACACTTGAAATCTGTAAGGAGGATGTGATTGCTCTTTTCATTCACAAGTTGCCTATACTGGGTTGGGAGGTGAGTTATCATAATTCATTTTACAATGTCATGCATTTACCTTGCATGCTTAACACATGGATTCGATATCTTTACACAGGCTAGAAAAAATTTAGTCCACTGCTGGTCTATATTGTTGAGACAAATGGTTGGCTCTTCATGTTGCTGTGTGCAATACATGGAGAACCATTTGGAGTTGCTAGACTTTCTTGTAGTGTGGTAAGAACCTTTATGTCTTTTCTCTTTGTCATGCAAGCTGAGGGTGCAATGTGTTTTGTGTTGTAACACCCCCACCCCCACCACAGCGCGCATGCAGGGGCGGAGCCAGGTTGGTTATGCAATGGGGACAATTTAAAACTTGTTAAGTGCTCTAGTTAGACTTTAATTCGATACTTTATCCTTGAATTTTTAACAAGTAACTTATATAGAGCTTAAATAACCAAAATAGACCAAACATATTTAACAGAAATAATTTAGAGCCGAATTGAGATTAAGGAATAATTTAATCAATCACTAGCAAATTATTCAAACTAGTCAGTGGAACATTTTAATCTAAGGACTAACTTATAATAGGCAAATTTTCAATTGTTTAATTCAAAATGTAACCCAAATTGATATTTCAAGTAACCAATAAAATCGAATAATTATATGGTTGGAAAAAGAGCGACTAGTAAGCCAAGTTTAAGAGATGACTAATTCTAAATGACTAATTCTAAATGCCAACTATACTCTCTTAGATTTTGTAACAAATAAAATAATTATGACACGGTCTCATTAAACCATAAACTAATTTTTTAGGATCAAACCCCATATTGTTCTCCTCACCCTCAAAGAAATTTTTATTGATGTGAGTTGTAACTTTGCAGTGATTCTACTACATAGACTCAAGTTAATAGGGTATCATGAATTTAGCTTAAAAAGGAGCATTGGTACTTACAAAAAAAAATAGCACAATGACCAACCATTTTTCTTTAATTTGCAATAGTTCCAATAAAATATTTAAAAATTACAACCCTTTTGATCTTGGGTAGTCCATAATTTCCTTAGGGCTCACGAACAATCATTGTTTTTATAATGGTTTTTGTCTGTGACATTTTAACAAACACATAATAGACAACAATGGTTTGACAAAAAAATCACTATATTTTATCATGGATCTCAGAAAATAAAAAGTTCCAACATATGAAAAATCTCAAAAAATCGTTAGAACTCTTTAATGGGTTATTGGTTTACCTATAGACAGCTCCCACATAATCTTCTAGGGTTCTTATCACGGATTTGTAACCAATGGAATTTTTTTTTATGGTTAATGGATTATCTCTCCATAGCATCAATTTTATCTTCTAGGGTTTTTTCATAGGTTGATTTGCATTACTTTGAACCAAAATAATCGATCACATAATCAGTAATAGAGTGGATTTGTAAACGGTGGGATTATTTTAGGAAGATTGGGACAGTGGGTGCTTGACTGAAGAGTACTTTATGACCAGCGTTGGTGTGATGTGAAGAGAGGGATGAGAACCTGATTGGAGCCAACAGCTAAATAGGTCGATTTGTTGATGAATATAACAAAGGAATGAAAGAAGAGAGGCTTGTGAAGAAAGGGCAAGAATTGAGAGTCGAAGTTCGACGAAGAATCAAAGACGAATGGTTTTAAAGTTATGTTTTGATGTTTGAAAATTACACTCACTAACCCTATACTTTATGAAAAATTCAGTGGGGGCAAAATTCTGAAATTTTTGAAATTTTATTTAGGTGCCATTTTTTTTTAAATTCCAGTGGGGGAAGCTGCCCCCACTGTAGATCCATCCCTGCCCACACTTGCATTTTTTCCTCCTAGAAAAAGCAAAAAATGTGGCCCAAGTGGAGAGAATTGTAAGTGCTTCCTTGAGGAAGCAAGAAATAGCTGTTGTTATTCTATGAGTCTCAGGGAATCAGGTTGAATTATATTACTAAGAAATGAACTGGACCACCTACAGCTGTCTCGCATTGCTATAAGGGAGGATGACATTTGAAGCCAGTGATTCCAGAACTTCAGTGAGATCTATTAGTAAAGGCCACTGTACTGGTGAACTTGAGCCCAATATTTTTTAGTATTTTAAGGAAATCATAGCCATAGTCATTTTGAAGCCTCCATAATCTAGCTAATGTCAAATTTGCCATATTCGTAGCAGTTGGTACTCTTCTTGTATGTCAGTTATTGATATGACTATTTCCACGGTGTTACTGCTTGTGCTATATTCATTACATATTTCTTTTATCTGATCATCTTGGTTAATCTTATCCATAGTTGAACAATTTACATAGGAATATGTGTATAAAGTTAGGCACATCGTAATATTCCTGGACAGACTTCGCTTTTTATGTTAGGAGATCTTGTGATTTTCTAGATTTAATCTCCTATTTTGTTTTAATTGAATGGATTCATTATGCATGGTATTTGTTGTTATGTTTTCAAGCAGTTATGATAACAAGGACATTGCCTTAAATTGTGGAAATATGCTGAGGGAATGCTTCAAATTACCAAGTCTTGCGAAGTAAGAGAATCAAGCTATTCATCTATTTCTTTAGGATTTCTTGGAGGTCCTCATTTTATTGCTTTAATTGATGATACTATTTTTGTTCAAGCTTCCCTTTCAGTCCTAAATATAGGATAGAATTTTATTGGTGAGTCTAAAGAAATCCATCCAAGAAAAATGCAACAAACTGGCAGCAATGAAATCCTACCACCATATTGTCTATTTATTATAATCATACCATAGATTTTACATGGTTCGAAAATTACACGCAGGAAGCCCGCCACACTTTTAAGAAGCATTTTGTGTCAATGTCATTTTTATACATGCAATATTTCCACCCAAAGGGATTAAAATGGTTGGCACTTGAGGCATCACTGAGGCATTTGTAGAATGACAACCATTCTCCAACTGTTTGGGCATATGAAAAACCTAATGTACAGCAAATTTTTATTCTCTTAATGAGTGGAAAATTCTGCATGGATTACCATGAAGAAATTTGGCCTCGTGGATAACTACTAGTGGACTCGATTAGCTTGATAATTTCGGGTTGGCTAATTGGTGAATTATTAAAGCCCCAATTGTTGATGGAAACTATGGACCCCAAAAGGAAACCACACACAGAACTCAGGGTATTTATATCAAATGTTTGCAGTCCTAGTATTGGGTTTTTGCCCCATGCTTCCTACCAATGTCAATCCATTTTCTTCTATTTATCCCTTGTCCAAGGCAAGGATTGAAGAATCCCTTTATCAAAATCAAGGAGCTGTTCTTACCTTATTCATTAGAAATAAGTACTGCCAATCTTTGATAATTGTGTCATCATCAATTTGCATTGGTTTGTAATCTCTACGTAGAATTCAAAGGGACAAATTTCAATTGCTTCTTTGAAACTTATGCTCATCAAGTGGTGTAATTATGTAGCAAGAAAGTTTCATTTTAAGCACTTCTAATTTTGCTTGTGTGTTTTTCAGATATATATTGGAGTCTCCGAGCTTTCTATTGTTCTTCAAATTTGTGGAGTTGCCTAATTTTGATGTTGCTTCTGATGCGTTTTCTACCTTTAAGGTCAGATTTATGAGTTTGTAATTCCTGTTATTTTTGTTTCTGGTTTTAAAATTTGAAGTTTCTATGCATGCTGCACGCTAACATATCTTAGGAATGTTGCTCAGGATCTGCTCACCAAGCACGCATCTGCGGTGTCTGATTTCTTGACTGCCCATTACAATGAGGTTTGATGCCACTTTTTATTGAAGCAGTATAATTTCTTCCAACAATCCTTTATTCATTGGGCCATTTCTCGGAAGATGATTTTTACGTTCATCTTTGGTATACAAAGTTATCAACTGTCCGTTTATTCTTCCGGCTTGACTAAATAATGATTTTGTTCCAGTTCTTTGAGCAATATGAAAAACTCTTGACGTCTACTAACTATGTCACTAGAAGACAATCTTTGAAGGTTAGTTGTTCATGTGATTTGTTTGATTTGCTTCCTCTGATTGTTCTGGTGTTAATGGCAAAACATGGATGAATTTTAGCTTCTTTCGGAATTTCTTTTGGAGCCTCCAAATTCGCATATAATGAAGCGGTACATTGTTGAAGTTCGACACCTGAGAATCATGATGACATTGCTAAAGGTATATTGAATGCTGTTTCCTTTACCTCTGATATTTCCAAAATAATAAAAAACGTCACCTTTACTTTACTCTCTTAATCCTTATTTTCTGTTCTTGCTTTCACATTTTTTTGAGCAGGATTCAAGCAAAAACATCCAAATATCTGCTTTCCACATTTTCAAGGTGCTGCTCTTTCTTGCTTTTATTACATGCCAGGTTGCTAAATTCTCTTGTTATGAATAGTACTTTCCCCCGTTGGTGAGGTAAAGGAGGAGAAGATGAAGGGAGTGCTTCTGAAGGGAGTGCTTCTATATTAGTAACATGTGAAGGACATTCCAATTCCCCTTATCCTAAGATGTATGCCAGATTCTGATGTTCAAGTATTTTGAGATAAATTTTTCCGCAGCCAAGATCTTGGAACTGACTGGGATCTCAAAGTTAGAGGAAAATGGGGTGGCCCATAAGAATTGAAAGTAATTGTATTTTCTCTAGCATTTAAATTTGCAAGTTCCTAAAAGCCTGTGGGGTGCTCTTAAGTTTTGTCATAAGTTTCCTTTTAATCGTATATAGATTCATTCATCAGTTTCACAAATTGTCTATTTAATCAAGAAACTACATTTTACATCATACATAGTTTATCCATGGATCACATTGTAGTTTGGAAGAAGAGGGCCATGAATATTCAAGTATTACTTCAAATTTACTTATGGTGTTTTACCTTCAGGTTTTCGTGGCCAACCCTAACAAACCCCGAGAAATAAAAGTCATCTTGGCAAAAAACCATGAAAGATTGCTGGCATTGCTTCACAATCTATCAGTTGGCAAAGGTACATACATTAAACAGTCTGTCCAGGACACTGAGACACTAAAATTTCTGTTGCAATTATTTTTAATTTTTTCGTTTAACAACACAGCGTTCCCTTTGCCCCCCTACTCCATTGCCCATCTCTTCTAACTTGCAATGTGTGGCAGGGGCTGAAGATGATCAATTTGAAGAGGAGAAGGAACTAATTATCAAGGAAATAGAAAGAGTATCTCGGTTGCCGAACCTTGAAAGTTAGGTGCAGTCCCTTTGTTGTTACTTTTCCTTTTGTGCTGCTTTAGGCCTGAATGCCACATATATTTATTGCATAGATAAATGCACCCCTTCCCTCCTTCCAAAGGACCGCCATCATCGAAACCAAACGTAATAGTGAAATTATTCGTTGGAGGGCTCGCAATCGTCTAGCTGCAGAGGATTTCAGGGAAGTTACGCCCCTGTAATTTTGGTGATAAATTATTGGCTGGGACTGAAATGCATATCGGATGTTGCTGGGTGGTTGAAGCCATTTGTGTATAGTCAGCAATTGTAAATTAGACTACCAATTTTATGTATTTGTTGGGTTAGTTATAAGTTGTGTGTATCCCCTGTTCTAACCTAGCCCATAACATTGATGTCCCCTCTCTGCCCTGGCCATCCACAGGCAACTGCTTGAGAGAAAGGTAAGAACCTGAGACAAATCAGTTGCACCCCCAATTGCTATTAGGATAAATTGTACCGATGGTTTCTGAAGTTTATTATTAATCATACTTTGGACCTCAAAGTTTTATTTTTATCAACTTAATCCTCAAAGTTTACACATTCGACCAATGTGGTCTTTGACATTAACTGTCCTCTAAAAAAGAGATAGGAAATGTCACATGTTTGACAGATGATAGTCACTATCATGATGGGCATTGTTGTTATTGTGCTTTCAAAATGCAGGGCAAAAATGGAAAATAAAATAAGCCTCAAAAATGAAAACAAAAGTCAGCGTTTCACCGTAGGCACACCCTTTACTCTCCTGAATCCTATGGTATGGGTCGTCAGCAGCCACATATCGGCACCCACATACACTGCTCAACCTTCAAAACCCTACCTACGGTGGAACCAAAACCTTCAATTGGCAACACTGTTATCACCTCAGACAAACAAGCCCAAAGCAGTACAAGCAACATCATTGCATGAGAGGAAGAGGGCATAATCAACAATCTGTGGAATCAGTTGTGGAGATGGCCAACTGGTTACAGCGATAGTACTCCTTGACTTTGCAAATTACTCACTCGTGTGCTTCACCCCCCAATTGCTTCACCATGGTATAGCATCACATCAGGTGAGTTTTGGGGAGTTCAATTTATTTCCACCAAAAAGCCCAACAGATTCAGGTGGGTTTTTGGAACTTGTATTTGCACCAAAAAACCCGAATCTTCGTAGAATATCCTACCGAGAGGTGACTAGCGGTGGCGCTGAGTCGCGTGGGGGTGTGGTGGTTGTTTTGGGTGAGGGATGACTGGTGTATGCTTTGCAGTTGAGCAGTTTGGGGTTTGCTGCTAAGGTAGGTGGATGGTGGTTTTGGGATTGTCAAATGTAGGGGAGAGGGTAGGAATCGGTGGTGTTTAGAGGCTTATGTGGAGGTGTAAGTGGAGGAGAGTGTAATTACTACAACAAATTGATTTATTTTAGGGGATTAAAAGATTTTTAAATGAAAATAATGTTGTAATGTGGGAATTTCTATATTATAAGACATGACAGATTTTAATAAATTTATTCAAAGGTTTCAAATATATACATCCAACGACCATTAACATCTCTCTCAAATTTCATCCTCATATTCTTTACTTCTCACTTACGTTGTACCATATTTTCAGGCAGGAGTTACTCTTATTTTTGCATAAAAGATATACCGATGTTATCAAGTTTTAGAGGGTTGTTTAACGGAGCATGATAACAAGGTTATTATGTGTTATATGTGTACAAATTTAAAGATTTTTGGTGTAATTTGTTAAATAAGAAGGGGCTTATTTGATTAAGCGACAAAATTAAGGATATAGATGTAATTTTTCCCGAAATAATACGTGAGAGGGGCGTGAGTAAAAGTTTCACAAAAGAAATAGAGTTGGATGTTGGAATGACTTCTTTCTAGCTGTTTACAATTACTTCACGACAAAAGAAAAACCTTAATCCCACTTAACAACGCAACAGAAACCTTAATCCCATAAATAATCAAAAAACCCTCTCTCTCTCTCTCTCTCTTTCTATCCTTCTCAAAACCCACACAAAAGCCTCCAATTATCAAGTTCTTCCATGGACTTCTTCAAAACTGTCTTCTCAGACGACCTTCAACAATCCGATTCCCCTCCTTCGCCTTCTAATTCTCACTCCGATGACTCAGAACCCTCATCACCATCCTTAAACCCTAACCCTAGCCCCAGAGTTTCAAGCATCACTGATGCCTGGACTTTTGGATCCACCTTGTTCAAATCTCTGGCTTCGAAGTCCGAGTCGGTAATCGAAGCTTGCCGTCACGATCTCGGAGAATTCAGCTCCGGATTTAAAAACGAGACCCAAACAGTTCGCGAAGCCGCCAGACGAGCCGTCAAGGACCTTCCGGCTCGGCTAGAGATTGGTGCTGCCGTGGCTCAGGAGTCGCTTGAGTCCGTCGGCCAAGCTGTTGACAATATAGGTTCCACCGTCTCACGAATTATTGTTCTAGGTAAAAGTTCAATTCTTAAAAACGATTCCGATGCTGAATCAGATAGTTCTGATAAAAATAATAGCCGGGGAAAAAGTACAAATTCAAGGCCATATAGTAGATTATATTCATTGATTCATTCGATTCAATGTGATGTGAGAACGTATTGCGAGGAAGTGGAGGATTTGGAGGACTATAATGAGTGGAAATTGGGTTTTAGATTGGATGAAAAAAGTGGGGAAATTGATAATTTGGTGGAAGAAAATGCCATGATTGCAGATATTTATAATGGGGTTGTGCCAAGTCAGGTTGATAGGGAAACCTTTTGGAGAAGGTATTTTTATAGGGTTTCCAGGGTAAAGAAAGTGGAGGAGGCAAGAGCTGAGCTTGTGAAGAGAGCGCTTTCCGGGGAAGAAGAGGAAGAGTTAAGTTGGGATGTTGATGATGATGAGGATGATGACGAGAGTGGTGGATTTAAGTTAAACAGTGTTTCACAAAGATGGATCGAAGAGAAGAGTTTGTTGGAAAAGAATGTTGGGAAGTCCATGGGTGACAATGAAGGGAAGGGTTTGGAAAGAGAAATTGATGATAAAGGGGGTGTTTTTGAATCGACAAGTATCAGTACTGTTGATGAGAAAGAGATGCCAGAAGGGAAATCGAACAAACTTGATTTGAGTGGTGACAAGTTGGGGGTGAACTCTGATGAGAAAGTGAGTCAGGAAGGGAAGAATTATAATAGTGATTTTTCAGTTATTTCAAGCCAACCATCATCGCACGAGGAAGGAGATCTATGGTGGGATGAAATTGATGATATTGAGAGTGGTGACGAGGTCAAGGTGGTTGCGACTGCACTTGGGAGCCCAAATAGAGCTGATTTGAGACAGCGGTTGAATTCTGCCAATGAAGAGGAAGATCTGACTTGGGATATTGAGGATTATGATGAGCCTGTTAAGCCATGATCATGACTACATTCTTAAGATGATACATATCAGCAACTCTCTCTGAGATATATTATATAGTAAGAATTTATAGTGTGATGATGATGATGTTCATTTATCATGTTCATAGTGTAGATATTGTCTCTGATTTTTTTAGAGAAGAACAACACATCATATAAACGCTTGGATTTCAATTCTATTTATTTCTTTATAGTAGAAATTTGTTTTGAATATTTGCCTCTCTCTACAAACTCATTTGTGTCTCTCTTGTGTGCGAAATGTTAATGATATTTCTAGACAGACTTTAGAGCACTATAGTTTTCTCCAAGGAGAAATGGAGTGTTTTTGTGTTGATTCTGTTGAATATTGCCTCTCTCTACAAACTCATTTGTCTCTCTCCTGTCTGCAAACAGTGTCATGGCTCATGGGTCTGTTTTAAACCAATTTTTTTCCCTCTTCTCTTTGTTGTTGTTGTTGTAGAATCTTCAGGTCTAGCAGTATCTTCCATATGTTTGTTTGAGGAACACTTTTTCTTGTTATTGTCTCCCCATATTGTTGCTTCCTTTTCTTCTTCCTAATATTTACATAGATTGGATATTGTTTCACCTCATCATTTTCTAAATTCCTATTACGTCTGTCTCTGTATTTCACCCTCAGCCACAACAACTGAGTGGTCTCTTTGTTCTGCAAATAATATTTACCACCAAGGGGTTGTGATTTAAAGTAGTGAATGTTCTCAATAGGAGGTTTCTTTTTCTATTTGAAACAGCTCTTCCCTTCCAAATTTGTTGTTTGTAGGTGCGCGCTATCTGATCGTTTCAGACTCTAAATCTTTCACAGAACAATGGTAGTGTATGCTATGCTTCCTTTAGGAGATGAAGCAGTTCTTCCCTCCACAATCTGTTGTTTTTAGGTGCTGCCTGCCCTTTCTGATGTTTCAGACTATCATCCTTTACAGGGTTAATAACACTTTTGGTTCTTAAAATATTTATTTTTTATCGGTCATCGTATCAATTTTATCAATTTAGTTTCTAAAATATTCAATTCGTTTCATTTTGATTTCTACATTGGTGAACTGTTACGTTTTTTACGGAATGATTACATATTGGGCATGTAATACTGTCTAAAAAATGGACACTTAATTATTTCTGTCAAAAAACTTGACGGATTGTTTGATTAGGGACAAAAATGACATGAATTGAATACTTTAGAGATCAAATTAACAAAATTGATACAATGAGGACTAAACTGACAAAAAATATATACTTTAAGTACCAAAAATGTTATTAACCCCTTCTTTACAACACATCTTCTAACAATAAATCAACCGATTTAATGACTGTTATTTTCTTTTGTTTGATGGTAAGATGGCTTAATCAGTACAAGATTATGTTGGCTTGAGTTTTGGTTCATTTTAGAATTAGTTTGCCTTGTATACGTCTATCAACGGATCAGGTTTAGATCATATTTTAGTTGATTTGAATTTGAATTCAACTTTTAAAGTTCGATTTTGAATCTGATATGATAATTCGACAGGTTTAATTTTCGTGGTCTATATTCGAATTTGTTAATAATTTGAAATTTGATCAGAATAACTTAATTTAATTAAATTTTAACTAAATTATTCAAATAATCACTTAAGTTCTTAATTTTTATACAAAAAAAATTTAACTATTTTGGATTGGATCATAATTAGATCGGATATAGATATATCTTAATCAAAATTTGTGAAATATATAGCTATAAAATTTGGATTATCAATTTATATCCGAATAATTAAATTCAAGTTCAGATCACATTTAAATTAAAATTTGATTCATGGATAAGATTACTTGTATGGTATCTTATAGTAATTTTAACAGCATAAATATTGAAGAGAGGGAAAGAGAGAAGCCTCCAGAATATGTGGGGCTATGTTATCTACTTAAAAATACTAACCAAAGTTCAATTGGGAATTTACGATGCCAAACGTGCACTCCAAACCTTAATGTCCCTTAAGCTAAAATGAACCAAAACTCAAGCCAATTTTTCGCAGCTCAATTTGTACATGGCTTGATGACTTAATAGTCAAACTCACCCCTCTTCTCCGTCAAATTTTTAAAACGTAAATTCAAATTTTATCGTTCTCGTTTCTCTTTTTTATAATAATATTAGATCAAAAAAAAAAAGTCTTTGGGTCTCATAAACTAAAAATTTTCTTATTCCAAATTGTAATAAAAATATATCAAGAGTATTTAATTCTACCATGGAAAAAATAAAAAATATATATATATTTTCTCTTTTGGGCTAAAGATTATTAAAACAACCCAAAAAAAATTAAGAAATTTGGAGGATTATTATAGATCGCATGATTAATGTAATCACGGTCAGGATATGGAGTGGGGACCATGCTTGTCCACATGGAGGTCCCATGAATCCATGGCCCCACAACCTACATAAATTGGTAGGTCTGTACCGTCAAAAACGCACAGGACGTACTGAATCCACCAGCTCTCCTTTCGGACAAGACGGCGACTCACTCACTCCACAGACGAGAGAGAGAGGTGGGGGGGGGGGGGGAGAGAGACAGAGAGCTGAGCTGCACATAATCTGATATCAATTCATTCAATTCCGATCTTTCAATTGTTTTTGGGCAATCAAAATCGGACAATTGCAGAGGAATTGGGCAGAGATAGTCGGATTTGGGGACCACAATGCATGTGATTTATGGCTGCAGAACTGGATGAAACAATTCGATTGTAGCATAGCGGAACGTCATTCGGTCTCTAGTACCTGAAATTTCTGGGGGTTCACAAAACCCTAGCTGAGTTTCTTATCGATATGCTAAGGTAAAACCCTAAACTTCAAATTTGTTTCTTTATGGTTTCGATTGTTTCATAGTTCTTGTTTTTTGATTGATTGAATCTCTGTTTGTGGATTTATATAAATTTTTGTTCTTGTTATGCCAAATATTTTTTGGTGAGTTGTTTTTGTTAATTAGATGTGTTTTTATATCGTGGTTTGGTTTTAAAATTATTATCAGTTGGTGGATATTTAATTTTTTACCCTTTGAGCCTACGTTTTGGTCTAATTGATACGTTTTATTTTTCAAAATCGTGCATTTTGATCAATTGTTTATTTGACCTAGATTGAACTCTCTCTCTCTCTCTCTCTCTCTCTCTCTCACACACACACACACACACACACACACACACACACAGTATAAATACACAGCTTTATCAATTATGATTAGGGAATTCTTGTAACTTTGATTTAAATGAGATATCTCATGTGCAAATCTTGGTTGGAAAGTTTGATTCGTTGCTAGCAAAACTGGTGGGTTAGAATTCCTGGTTAATAGGAAAGTTTGAGTGGTTGCCTAGCTTGAACTAAGTATGTGGAAAGGAATTAGTTGATTCTGCTGTCAGTCTTCAAAAATGTATTTTTGAATTTTGAAAATAATTTAAATCAAGTCTCCAGATTTGTTCTATCCTAGTAGTTTTAATTTTGAATAATTGGGAGGGCACCGAGGTATTATTTTGGTTTGTTGTTCTTGCAAGTTTGCTTTTGCGCTTTATGATTGCTTAGTTAATCCAATGTTCATCATTGATTGATGAGAAATGTTAGCATCTAAGGATTGTATTTGATCACTTACCCAGATTCAGTGCATGTCTATAATATGTTTCAATAGGTCATTAAAAATCGGAATTGTGTGCTAATGTTGCATGATCTAAGTTGGGAAAATTTTGATATCATGAATCATAAAGAATCAACACTTCTGGATGTTTCTAAATTTTAGACAGCTAAAGGAAGTCTGAAACTGCGGAAAAATATTTTTAAATCAGGACAGAACATCATCTTAGAAATTTATTTCCATTTGTCGCGTATAATTAATTATGAACCAGGGTTAATAAGAAAAAAAAAACAAAACATTTAAGATTCAATCATGCTAAGTTGAAAGTGCAAATAAATTATAGGATCATTTCTGAACTTGTTTGTATGTTGCACTATTTCACTCAAAACTTTTTTCTCATTTGTGTGCATGCACGTGTAGGTGTGCACAATCACTACATACAACCAACTTCGTGTGTTAGATGTCTCATTTTATATTTGTATTTATGGCTGATTTTATTTCTCTTTCCTCCTTGATAGAAGGTATATATCGTACATATAATGCTATGAATAAACGAGCTTATAAATCATTAATTTGGTTATCTGTTTTAGAAGTATTTTCTAATTTTTGCTTTTATTACATTGCTCAGACACTGATATGAATAGAGAAGAGTTGGGGAACACCATGACTGTTAGAGCAAAACCAGTAGGTCTAGCGGTTTTGAAAAACAATGGCCATCGGGAGGATGAAGGGGAGTCCAAACTTGAACCCTATGTGGGCTTGGAGTTTGATTCGGCAGAGGATGCACAGGAGTTTTACAACTTGTATGCATCCCAGACGGGGTTTAGGATTAGAATTGGTCAGCTGTACCGGTCAAGAGTTGATGGGGAAGTTATTTCTAGACGATTCGTATGCTCAAAGGAGGGTTTCCAGACTAATTCAAGAACAGGTTGTCCTGCTTTCATAAAAGTGCAAAAAGCTGAGTCTGGGAAGTGGGTTCTAGGCAATATCAAGAAGGAGCATAATCATGAGCTTGAACTCCCGGGTGAAGTTCGTCCACCCCATATACAGAGGAAAGTCCTTCCTGCCCCAAGACTACCAGCTGTCGTGTCCTCTAGGAAAGGAATTAGATCACTTGAGGAGGATGGTCCATCTGGTGTCATTGATGTTAAACGTCTTAAAACAGAAGAAGTGGATGGGGTACCCAAAGGTGAACCACTTAAAGGCCTTGAATTCTGTTCTGCTACTGAAGCATACAGATTTTACAACGCATATGCGGCTAGTACTGGGTTTAAAGTTCGAATTGGTCAGTTGTTTCGGTCAAAACATGATGGGTCAATTACATCCCGAAGATTTGTGTGCTCAAAGGAAGGGCATCAGCACCCTTCAAGAGTTGGTTGTGGAGCATATATGAGGATACAAAGACAAGAATCCGGAAGATGGGTTGTTGATCGTCTGCAAAAAGAGCATAATCATGAACTTGACTCTCCGACGGATGTGTGTAGGAGATCGGCTGCTGCTCCCAAGGGGTTTAGAGAGGAAGTAAGCAGTGGATTGGAAAATGTGGATTTAGTTGAAACAAATGGCGGCCTCAGACTCGACAAAGGAGGTCGGGAAAGTAACATTGGAAGTAATTGGTATAATGTGCTTCTTGAGTATTTTCAGTCTCGGCAAGCAGAAGATACAGGATTCTTTTATGCAGTGGAAGTGGATGATGGCAAATGCATGAGTGTTTTCTGGGCTGATAGCCGGTCTAGATTTTCTTGCACTCAGTTTGGTGACGCCATTGTTTTTGATACAGCATACAGGAGAGGGAGTTTCTTGGTGCCGTTGGCTTCATTCATTGGGGTTAACCACCACAAGCAGCCAGTGCTTCTTGGGTGTGCTTTAATTGCAGATGAATCTGAGGAGTCCTTCACTTGGGTGTTTCAAGCATGGCTTAGAGCAATGTCAGGACATCGTCCCCTGTCAATAATAGCAGATCAAGACAAGGCCATCCAACATTCAATTGCACAAGTTTTTCCTGGGACACATCATAGGTTTTCTGCATTTCAAATTATGGCAAAGGAGCAGGAAAATCTGGGTCTGCTGCTCTCCATGAATGCCGAGTTCAAATATGAATATGAAACTTGCATTTCTCAGAGTCAGACAGCTAATGAATTTGATTCTGCATGGAATGTGCTTGTCAACAAATATAACTTGAAGGAGAACTCTTGGTTGAAGGAAATGTACAGAATGCGTAAAAGTTGGGTCCCGTTGCATATAAGGGGCACATTTTTTGCAGGGATTTCTATAGATGGAAGCATGAAATCATATTTTGGTACGCTTTTGACTGCTCAAACACCCCTAAATGAATTTATTGTGCGATATGAGAAAGCTCTTGAGCAGCGGTTTGAGGAGGAAAGAAAAGAGGATTTTAACTCTTTCAACATACAACCAGTTTTGCACACAAAAGATCCCATAGAAGACCAATGTAGAAGGCTTTACACAATCACAATGTTCAAAGCGTTTCAGAAAGAGCTTTTGGATTGCTATAGTTATGTTGGAATAAAAATAAACGTTGAGGGTGCTATTAGTAGATATTTGGTGCAGAAGTGCGGCAATGGTGATGAGAGGAATACTGTTGCCTTTAATGCATCAAATCTTAACGTTAGTTGCAGTTGTAAAATGTTTGAGTTTGAAGGGGTGCTCTGTAGACATGCATTGAAGGTATTCCAGATAATGAACATCAGGGAACTTCCATCTCGCTACATCTTACATCGTTGGACAAAAAATGCAAAGTATGGTATTCTACGGGATGTTGATTCAGGAGGTGGCTGTCAAGATTTTAGGCCTTTGATGCTGTGGAGTTTAAGGGAAGAAGCACGCAACTATATTGAGGCAGGGGCAGCATCTCTTGAGAGATACAAACTTGCATTTGAGATTATGCAAGAGGGTAGACGAAATCTTTGTTGGCAGAGCTAAAGGAAATATCTTGAATAGAAGTAAGAAACCTCTTCACCCTCTACTTTTCATTTTGGTTTTTTGACTCAGAGATCAGACATCTCTGTAGATATGAATTTGAAAGACGGAAGTGCAGTTTTTGGCTAGTTTTTTCTGGTGGGTTTAGGCTATGTATCTAGAGAAAATACTTCTATGATGCAACTCAGAACCATTTTATGAATTTGTGATTTGGTTTGCTGTGTTTCACATCTTTAAGCTACACTTGGATGGCAGGTAAATTTTATTTTCCTGCAAATTCTCTGCTGACCCACTGTCATGCCTAATTATGCCCATGAAAAAGAATGAGAACTGCCTTCTAGATCAAGAATACTGTAGAACTGAAGTACCTTTTGGCATCTTAAGCGCACCATTGGTTCCAGTCCTCCTCCTCCTCCTCTAGGGTGAATTCTGGTTGCTAGGGTGGCATTCTAGTAGAGTAGGTGGTGGTGGTGCATTGGGTTTGCAAGGTAGCGTTGAGAAGAGTGCTACAGACGAATGGGATTGTTGGGCCTCTTCCATTCTATGTATTCTGATAAGTACTATTTTGGGGTGATGTGATCGTTCAGCAATTATAGTGAATAATTGTGAAACAAACAATCAAGAAAGCAAGAGAGAATAACACACAGATATACGTGGTTCGGCAATGTGCCTACATCCACGAGGAGCGAGCGGCGGTTTTATTCATTATGTCAAAAGTAGGGTTACATCTTAAGTTTATATAACCCTAGTACGGATGTATTTACAAAAATACTCTTGTACCGTACCGCGGGGGCGTTGTCCCCACACCCCCAACTAATCAGCGTCCCTGCAAGGCAAATGCCGTCGCAGGCTCCACTCCGCTCCTGCATCTGCCTTCTTACCATTGTGCACACAGCAAACATGAGCTACATATATTCTAACATGGGAGTATATTACTTATTTGGTCTCTAAATCATACCCCAAATTTTAATTCAACCCTTAATATAAATTGTCTTGATTGAGCCCTCTTTAACTTTTCAATTTGAGTCAGTGGACTTTCTCTCTAATTCTGTGAGATTTTATGACAGAAAAGATGTAGGATGTCTCTCATGAATGAGAATGCCGAAAAAAAAAGGGGGGGGGGTACTCTAGACAAATCATATAAAATACCTCAACTCTCCAGACCCAAACCCAACACCTGATCCACCTGCCCGACCAGCAGCGCATAAGAGATGTATCAAAGAAATCGCTTACCTTCACCCTACTTGTAGATGGAACACCGGAAAGTAGATGAAGAGAGAATCGGCATGGATGCTCTGGAGAAAGAACAGCCAAAGCGAGTTATGAGAAAACACATTGTCTGTGGCGAGGCTTCACCACTGTACTGGTTGTGTGGCTTCAACATTGAAAACCCTAGTCTCTCCATTGTAAATTCACAAACTAGAACATCATAGTTTCCACAATACATTTTAATTTCAACCTGCTTTTCCAAGTCTCTTCAAACGTATAAGATTTGCTTGTTAAATCACAAAAAGATTTGCTATCACAAATGCAGTTCTCTATAAGATTTGCTTGTTATATTGGTATGCATCAGAAGACGGAGATTATGAATGGAGCTCATCAAACTCTTCCTCCTGTGATCCTTTGCCGCGAAATAACATCTTCAACGCCAACATGGATAGTTCCCATGCAAAATGACTGTGTCCCGCTCAGAATTATCATCAAGGTCTCTAGACTCCTCTGAAATGCCATAGGAAAAATAAGAGAGACTTATGTCATTAACAACCATGCTTTCATGAATGAAGAATTCTCCAAAGCCTAACCCCCAGAAAAGCCCGCCTCACTTTTTCGTAGCTTGACGTTTGTTTTGCATGCTTTATGACTCTGGTCTTTTTGGGTTTTTTTTAGGCCGTGGTAGGATTTGATTTCATAACGGGGAGGAGAGAGCGAGTCTCTTGGAGGTCACCAGATGCCACTCGGGTTAGACCCATAGTGGTTATGAGTCATCCTCCAGGGATCCCTTTCTTTAAGTATAGCAGATAAGTATATGATTTCTTAGAGAGAGAGAGAGGTTAATCTCCATTCCTCGAGTTCATTAGCTTTAAATTATAAACAGTTGCTTACCAAGTTTGAATCTGTCCAGCCTATCTCAATCTCCTTACATGCCAATCTGCAGAGAAATAACAGGGAAAACGACATGAGCCCCGCTGTGTTGAACCCGAACCCCCCCCCCCCCCACCCAAAAAAAAACACACTGTATTGTGAATTAATCTTATTATGGTAAAGACTCTTAAATTTACTAATTAAGAAAATTATTTACCCCATGGCAAGTAGTGTGAGTGACCAAGTAATAAGGGAAGAGGCAGCAGCTGCATGTAAGTTGGAGAGATTCCACTGGTTTATATTGTTGATTCCAGTAACTGAGGTGATGAAGCCCACAACACCAGCTATGAGTGAGAAGATGATGAAAAAACCAGTGGCCATGTTACCAAATGGAAAATATATGGGAAATATTCGAGCCGGGATCGACAAAGTTGATGCTGCACAACCAAGTGGGTAACATTCAGCTGAATCAAAAAAAAAAACATCAAATAAATAACTTCATCATGATTATTCTGATTTTTATTTAATGCTTGATTTGATAAATCTGGATTGGACAATGTAATTATTTACCTGTTTCGCGCGCTCTTTCAATCCCATGGTTTATAGCCCATGCAGCTATTATTGTGACGATGAAATACAGCATGAGATTGAGAATTAGGATGATAAATGCTGCTGATTTGCCTGCTCCAGTAGCCATGGCCTTGGAAAACTTAGAAACAAGAAATGTTGAATGGGTTTACCTTCTTGGGATTCAAGACAGAAATGTGTGTGTATATGTATATGTATAGAGGACACAAAAGGGTCGTATCCTTGAACCCTAAAATGTTTTTGTTTTTGTTCTCTTTATGTTCTTTTGCTTTTATTATAAAACTGGAGTATCTTCCATGCAAAGAAATGGCTGGAATTCCTTACTCTTGTAGGTGGGTTGGGCTCATGGAGGGGAAAAGAATCTCTTTTGCCCTTCCAAGTTGTGAATCTAGTTAAAAAAAACTCGACAAAAGGCGTTTTTTGTATTAATGTTGGGTGAGTAGTTATATTTGTGTGATGGATTAGAACCCGTTCTAATGATTTATACATTCTGTTATCATTTTGGTATGGATGATCCATAATCCTTTTTGCGGGCTTGAAGTAGATGAAACCTTCATTCTTTTGTTTCATCTCGCTTCGCCTTTTGACTCTTAATTTGTAAATACCACTACATCAAAACCGTAGTCTTACTTAGGCCTTGACAACGGCCCAGCCCAAATTTTTTTAGCCCGTATCTCACCTGTGGACTGGCCCTTTGGACTTTGACTAGTCAATGGGATGGGCTGGTCCACCAATTAGGAATTTTAAGGCCCATTGGTTGGATTATTGGGCCAAAGAGGCTAAATATAGGGGCAGGCCTTTTGGGCCGCCCATTGGGTTGAAACAGACTTTTTATTAAAAAATTATTTTTTTATGTTAAAAAA
>CM042184.1:2657491-2669359 GCA_023539305.1 Ilex asprella
AGTAACTAATATGTTTGCTATAAGTTTTTCAGCCAGGGGTTCTCCTTGTCATTACTGACCATTTAATGTCATGTCATGATAGAGATATTCATGACTGACTAGTAATGATCCTTTTTAACCATCCTGGGATATCCTCATTTATATTTGTGATCTATATGCTTCACATATTTCCTAAACTGTGTGTGTATGTAGCATTCTCCAACCCCTTCAGTTGCTTGCTCATTCTTCCATGGATTAGAAAATTAAAAGTATTTTCCCCATCTTACATGGAACCTGTGATACCTATGCTTATCATGACAGTGGGTGCAGGGCAGATGCCAGTGAAGCTGCTATAATATTATTGCCTTCTAACATTACTGTTTTCACCCTTGATTTCTCTGGATCTGGACTCTCTGGAGGGGAGCATGTCACTCTGGGTTGGAATGAAGTAAGTGACTGAGTAATTTCTTTATGTCTTGATTAAAGGAAACTAATACTTACATGATTTATGCAAAGTACTTGTTTTGCTGCAATATAATCTTCAACAAATCGGTCAATTTTGTTTAAGACAAATACAATTGTAGAAGAACAGAACTGCTATTTTAATGGTAACCCTTATCATCCTCATCATAGAAATGTGCCATATTTAATCAGTGTCTTTTTTCATACTTGACCGATACATGTGATGACTGACAATTGTGGTTGTTTTAACAGAAGGATGATCTGAGAGCTGTGGTTGATTACTTGCGGGCAGATGGAAATGTTTCTACCATTGGGTTATGGGGTCGTTCAATGGGCGCTGTGACTAGGTTTTCTTCATGGGCTTGCTGTCTTTTGTTATCTTTTCCTGTTCGAAAATCAGAATTTTTGGACCTAAAAACGACAAAACAATCAGTTAAGGTGTCCGCTTGGGGGTGTTGCTGGTTAGCTTTCATGTAGCTTTTATATGCGATGACACGTTTGATTCTAATCATTGTGGAATGCAATCCGGCATTCCTGAAAATCCTAAGTCCAATAACCATAGAGGTCTTTAATTCTCAGCATGAATGGTTGCCTAGAATTACATGTCTAATATAACTGCAGAAATCTGACCTAATTGCTGTGACTCTTTTGGCAAGAGCAGTGGCATGTTTGTCTGGCTTGAGCAATATCAAACAGTACTCCTTGTCTTGACATGAATTCAGAGTATTTCTGGTTTAAGTCTCACTGTTCATTGATGCAAGGTGTTTATTAGCTTGAGGAGGTTGGCAGTGGAAACCAAAAGAGAAGCGCAGCATTCAACCTAGAGGAGAAAATTTGGCTGGGAGAAGAAAATCTAGTTGTGTTGTTTTAGAGAAAGCATCAGATAAACTTTTAGGGCAAAAGGGCAGGGAGGCCAAGAGAGCCACATTCAGGCCTTAAAAGCTACTCAGATTGGAGGATGGGATAAAGCACCTAAAATACAGAGCGAGCAACTTTAGTGAATTCCTTTTTTTTTTTTTTGGAGGTCTCAACATGGTTATAGATTGGTTACCTTTTTTTTTTTAACAGCATAGATTGGTTACCTGAAAGTTGTCCATTGTGTCATAAAGTTCCATTTGTTAGACGGTTATGTTGAAAGATGATAGCCTGTGCACATTGAAGCTATATTCTAGAAGGTTTTTCAATTATACATTTCTCCTATTATTGAGCATGTTTTCAAATAATGGTAACGACGGCTGTATCAGTGATGGCCAGCAGTGTTGCAGAAATGTAATTGACAGTGTGTAACAGATGCATGATTTCTTTTTGTGAAATTAATTTCCTCCCTTAATCATACTGATATTGCTTGTTTTAACTCCTGCATGACATGAAAATACGTTTGTTTATGTTTTTTATGGAAAATTTTCTTACTGCTGTGGACGTAAGTTTATTTTTTGTTTGGGGGGGAGTAGGTATGAGGGTGGATCTATGTGTGGACGTGCCTATATCTCTACTTTGCAGTGCTTTCCCATGTATTGATCATGCAACATCAATGCATTTCAGCTTTTCTGCTTTAGCTTTCCAAACATTATGATACCCTAAGTTCATATTCATTGACTATATGCCGTTCATTCCAGTTTAATGTATGGAGCTGAGGATCCTTCAATCGCAGGAATGGTTCTTGACAGCCCTTTCTCTGATTTACTAGATTTGATGATGGAACTTGTGGATACCTACAAAATACGTCTTCCCAAGTTCACTGTAAGTATATCAATTCATGCAATATTTTTTATTCTTATGCATATAATGTGAGTACAAATGTTGTACTCTTATGGTGAAGGTCTTTTATCTTTTTAGCTTAATGTAGAAGTTAAAGTCTCTCTCACTTAGAAGTTTTCAATTTTGTAGTAATGTTCCAGTGGTGAAGGTTGTGATAGATTTGGTGCTCGGGCTGCCTCTGTAATGCTCTAAAATTGTTTTTCACTTATTTAGGTGAAGGTTGCTATCCAATTCATGCGAAGATCTATTCAGAAGAAGGCAAAATTTGATATAATGGATTTGAACACCATCAAGGTTTGATTCTGCCATACTGCATAAATTGTCTCTACCTCAATCGTTATTTCATCTTTAAGGGTTTCTGAATTTAACCCTACATTGTGATGATTTCTGTTGAAAAACTACTTTTTCACTCTATTCTAAAGCCTTTTTCATAGTTTTTGTCACGCAGAAACTGAAAAACACCCTCTGGGCCACCACAATAAAAAGAAAAAGGAAAACCAATCCAAATAAAAGAAAGAATAGGAAAATATGGTTTCTTGTAGTAGATAGATTACATATATAACCAATGAAAATTCTCCCAATTCATGTAGGATATGAATCTAAATGCCAATAACTTAATTACATCTAGAGTCTCTGTAGACATATGCTGTTATCTGATACTTACATCTTTGAATAATTTCTGCTGAGTGTATTTCTTCCTTATAGACTGCGGGTATCTCTGCCTGATATTCCTTCTTTAAGCAGTTTGTCACCTGCTTGAAACCTGTCAGATTAAAAGCTCATTAGTGCTTCCTTGGGGCAGAATATTATTATTTTGCTTGCCCATGTTAATTCGTGGTTGGTATTTTACACCTTTCAGTTTGTGAAACTTGCCATTACCTGTAAGATGGTTTACATGTTCCAATGATGTTGGATGCAATGACATGTGAGGTTAGTTTAATGGATAAATGAGAAATATTGTTGGATGTTTCCAGGGTGCTTCTGACACTAATTAACTACAACATATGGTTGTGATATATTAAGAATGTGATTAATTCACACTTGATAAATCATACAAATACACTAGGATATGTTATTGTCGTTGTCTTGTTTTCATGGAGGATTTGACCTTTCTAAGGTATGGGAGTAGGGTGGATACAAGATTTTTTTATTTTTTTTAGGGGAGGTGGAGGGGAGGGGAGAGGGGGACTTGAAGCCTTGACCTCAAGAAGGCAAAGCCTTTGCAAGACAAAGAGTACTATTAGACAAAAGGTCCATTGGTTGGATACAAGAAATTAGATGGGATGCCCCATTAAAGAAGTACCAGATTTTTCTGGTTGAATGCTAAAAATGTCTTTGCTGTTTATTGCTACTTAGTGATCATATCACCTCTTTCATTCTAGGTGGCCAAATCCTGCTTCGTTCCTGTTTTGTTCGGGCATGCCGTTGATGATGACTTCATACGACCTCATCATTCTGATCGTATATTTGAAGCTTATGAGGTGACTTTCTCTGCTAATGCTAGTTAAAAAGTAGATATTGTACCTCTACTTGTAAAATGTTTCTGCATGTTATTTATTGCAAACATTCCATCCTTTTATACTCAACCCTTCCGTCAGAATCCAGAATAGGGAAAAAAGAAAACTGTATCATGCTGATTGTGCCTTTGCTTTCAATTTTATTGTTATTTTTGGTGAAGAAATAATTGGGTTTTATGAAGAAACAGTAGCAGTTGGACACTGGTTCTTTCATCGCAGGGAAGGTGGATCATTGACCTTAGTTGCTACTTTTTTTGTCTATGTTATCACTTCTTTCTTGGTACCAGTGTTCTGTTGAGATGCATATTAGAAACTTTCTTCCATGAGCTGAATTTTTGGAAAATTTTACCATTCTACCATGGTTTTTGATTTTTATTCCCTCTATCATGTGATTTCTATCTTATTTCCCAATCTACCGTTGTTTATACAAAAGTGTGGGTTTAAGCCCATGCTTTTCAGTGTACTAGAATAGTCTGAGTTGGGTGCTATGTCAACCTTCGATAATGGATCACGCTTTGTGTGCTTTCGCCATGGTTGGGTGCTGAAGGTGAAGAACAGACATTAAATTGAGAATTGCAGCATGGTATGCATTTTATCATATTGATCCTCAAAACTGACTTGCTACTGATATGTTTATCTCTTGCCTAATCATTCCCAATTATGTCTTGGTATCTGCTTTGACACCATTAGGTTTTGAATTGATGTAATCTCGTCTTTCCTATCTTCTAACTGTGGATAGTGCCATAGTCACTAAAATAGGTGATAAGAAATGGTTGTTAATAAATTTAATCAGAGCAGGAATTTGTGATGAATCATCTGGTAATTCGCATCGGTCTCTTGCTTTTTCCGATAACATATTGAACTGTGCTCATATAGTAACACCTGATTTTTGCAGGGGGACAAGAATATCATAAAATTTGAGGGCGATCACAATTCTCCGCGGCCCCAATTCTATTTTGATTCTATTAGCATCTTTTTTAACAATGTTTTACAACCTCCAGAGGATGAAATTGGGGAACCTTTATTTGATCCATCCCATAATTATTTTGGCAAGGTAAATTGAACTAAAATGCACTTCCATTATCAGCATTAAGTCTTGCTTCCTTGCCTGATTTCTACCTGCAATCAATGATCTATTGTTGACGATTTTACCTTCAGGGTGGTTGGAGTACTATCCATGAATTGAGATATGCAGACGAGATTTTGGCTGCATCCAGAGGCATGTACTTTTTATCTGGAATTTTCAAGTGAGAAGTTACATCGTGCTCTTCATTTGGAAAGCTTTTCTACTCAACTTAATTGTGCCACTAATTACAGGTCCAGCAGCAAGTAGCACCGAAGATGCCCTTAAGCAACTTCGCTCTAAAAGACCTATGAGTAGAATGGAGGTCAGTTGTTTGCTATCTGGGAGTCTTTTTCAAGTGCTTCACAAATATTTGAAACTCCCAAGACCTATGACATCTTTATTTTTTAAAAGAATTGTTGAACATAGTATATTGGTGTTGCTGTTGCTGTTGCTGTTGCAAGTGTCTTCAATGGGAATGAAACATAACTAGATGGGAGAATTTATGTGATACGAACCCATGGAACACTGCTCCTACTATTGTGGATGAGTGACGGTCATGGTATATGTCAGTATCATCTAAGAATAGCAACAACCCCACTTTCCTTCCTTTTCGAGATGGATAATTTCTCGAGTAAGGGGTTTTTTATGCATGGTATAAACTTCATATTTATATGATATTTTGATGGCTGTTGTCTGTTGGTTCATTGGAATTGTTCAGGTCCCTTCTAATGTTACATCTAAAGATGAGCAAACTGAGGCCCAGGTATCTCCTTACTTGCATACTCAATTGCGTTCACTCTGGCTAGCCATAGAGGAGCCTTAAATGGAATTTTACTGACACAATGTCCTGCTATCTCACAGGAAGAAGAAACTGGGGCTGAGCCTATCCCATCATCTTCCAAAATGATTAGCTTTGAACTCTCAAATGGTGACCCTCACGGCCCTCATGTTCCTACATCATTAGATGACGATGATTATGTGGAGTACACACTTGATAACTTGGCAGATGTCCCATGCAATGAGGAGGAAGAGGAAAGGGTGAGTCATATTGGTTGTTTATGCGCGTCATGGGATGTATACCCCCGTATTCAAATTATCTCAAAACATATGATGTAACAATTCTTCATCTTGACCTCTGGATTTTCCAAATAATGCAGATGCTCTTGGAAGCAGTGATGGAATCACTAAAAGACTTGGAGATGAGGCACCCTCATATTGATGAATCACAATCCACTATTGGCACTGATCCCCCCGAGCCTTCACATAAAGATGACACAAAGGATTCTTCCCCTACCAAGGAACATTTGCCCTTGAAAACAGAATCCACCTCCACCCCAACCTTGGCAATCAACGGCCATGATTCGGCATCCCAACACCTGCCTCGATCCGCCTCTTGAGTTGAGCCTATCATCGAGGGAACCCCTCCCTCAAACACTGCTCCATCCACTAAAGAATCTGGAAGTGCAGGGGCTCCAATTCATAGTGATTACTTCAGTTGGCAACCAAAGCTCATCTGATTTTGACATTGACAATCGCACAAAAGCCACTGTAACAGTTGTTTCGTCGTTGGGATCTTAACTTCATTCGGAATAGATGATTTTGCTTCAAAGTTTAGGCAATTTGAGAGGGGTATTGTTTTGTATTGAAAAAATTGGCAGAAAGGTTAGTCTAGTAGAAATAGCTAACCCTCTGAAAGGAAAGAAAAAAAAAAAAAAAAACACAATAGCAAAGGCTGTCAATGTGTACATTTTTATTAATTCATGTTTAATAAATTAAATCATATCTGTCATATATGAATCGCGAATAACTAATAATTTTATTTATACTTGATTTGTTTATTAATTTGTGTTTAATAAACGTATCATATCAGGTTTATGTCGTATATGAATTTATAATATAAAATTTAACAGATTTTAATAAGTTTATATGATGATTTCAAGTGGACTCGTCCAACAGTCATTAACATTCCTCTTAAAATTATGTATATTAAATTCCTCCCCTAAAATTCACCACTTATTACTTACGTTGTGTCGTCAGATCTAGGTTACTCTAGTGGTATATAAATGAAGCGTTAATAGTATTTTTTGTCGATTTAATTTTTAATATATTAATTTTATTAATTTAATCATTAAAATATTTGGGGTTAATTGCACTAAAAGTCCTCAAAGTATAAAGTTTGTCTCATTTTGATCCTCAATATTTCAATTGCATCGTTTTAGTCCCTAAAGTATTGAATATGTTTCTATATGGTCTTTCAAGCAGACAACATTCAGATTGCTAACGATTTTTATCATAAACTTGTCACGTAATAGTTAAATATAGACAAAAAATAATTTTGATAGTTTTTAAATAAAATTTGGGTAGCTCTTGACAAAAAATGTGTAATATAGATAGTTTTTGAACAAAATTTAGATAGTTCATGATCAAAATAGTATAATTTAGGTAGATATCTAACCAAAATTTGAGTAGAAATTTGGTCATGAGTTATCCAAATTATTTTTTATCCACATTCAAGTATCATATGACATGTTTATGATAAAAAATTATTAACAAATTGGACATTGTCTGTTTGAGGGACCATATAGAAATATTTTTAATACTTCAAGAATCTAAATAATGCAATTGAAATATTGAGGATCAAAATGCTACAAATTTTATACTTTAAAAACCTCCGGTACAATTAACCAAATATTTAATTCGTGTCGTTTCCACTTTACATATGAATAAACTGTTAAATTTTTCTAATTGAAGTGACACGTAAGAGTCATATCAGTTTACGGAAACTTTGTGTCACGGACCTCGTAGTTCAAAGCATTTGTCATCGATCGTATCTCCGACCAACTACTTCTGTCGAGAACTACACAGCTCGAATCAGTGCCTGATTTCCGACTCACATTACAGAAATACGAAAACCACGGACTTCGCTCGCTGGTGGCGATCCATGTCCACTTTCACTCCAACGTAAGTTTCCTATCAAACACATCATCAACTGTTCAGATTTGAACTTCCAGGATTATGGTTTCGATTTATGATTTTGTAAATTCTGTATTTTTTGTTCGGTAGGTTTTTGTTTTGGGTTAGTTTATCCCATTCTGTAATGCATTATGAGTAATTTGGGGCTTGTATGAACTTATCGCTTGGAATGGATGTTTATTCTCAGTTTTGGGGTCTGTTTGGTTGCTGTGAAATGAAAGGAAAGGAAAGAAATAAAATTCTAGATTGGTTTTGATTGTGGGTTTATTAGAAGAATGAACTGCACACAAAATGAGCTTAATCTGACTATTATAAAGACTTCGTTTGTGTTAGATATCATGTCTAAGCTGGTGTTAAGTCTCTTTGTTTGTTTGTATGTCTCAGTTTAGTTGAGTTTTCTTTATATGATTGGAATCATCGTGTTGTCCATTTTAGGTGTTCTCTAGCCTCTGGTCTTGCGGTTATTATTACTGGATATCATATTTTTCGAAGATTCTTTTATTTCATTTACGTAACTGATACGATTTAAGTCCGGCAGTGTACTCTTGTGCACAGCCAGTCCTAAGTTCATATAAAGGAGGAGGGTTGTATTAGGTAACTGACAGCGAACGTAAAACTCGTCAGACCAAACATGTACATGAATCTAAAGTATATTCACATAGAACACAATGGCCAAAGAGTATTCATGTAGCCGACCCCAAAAATGTTGGGACAAGGCTTAGTCAAGTTGAGTTGAGTACCTAACCAATATGATTAAACTGCAGAACATGGTATCTGGAGACAAATGGATGGCGGCATCCTGGTGGTATCTGCTCCAGATAGACCATGCCACAGACATGAACATATCCTGCTTTCTCCATGAAGATGATGCTGTTGATGACGCAGAGCTACTTGAATTTGTTGAGATGGAATTCCGTGGCATAGTTGCATAAACATATAAGTCTTATAGATGCTTTTGGTGCTTGCTGTCTATCAGATTTTAGTACTGTTGCCGGTTTCCTAAGGGAAAAGGTAAATTTGCTTAATTTGGATATGCAGAAGAACAATTGTTGCAGAGTTGGTGACCTCTTCAAAATTTTTGGGGAATTAAAACCAAAGGATTTGGGGTTCATTTTTTATTTTTTTTTGCTTTACATGGAACAATGAAAAACTTGGCAAAAAAAGGCTCTCTTATGCTAATGGAAGCAGTGGAATGCATAACTGACCCTGTCTGCCTGCTCCACAAGCCTCTCTTAATGCGAATTGAAGATGTATTTTCAATTCAGGTATTTGGTCATGCATTTTCAATAACAAATTGCTTTACTGCATGACTTCCAGGATGAATCCATGATTACTCTCTTTTGATGTGTCTGGACAGTTGTTAAATTATGCCCATATGGCCCATAGGGCATATCAAGCCTTCTTCAAATTAAGGACAACGGATTGCTTTCTTTTTATATTGATTAAGGGATGTGGCTTGGGATCAGTCAGTTGTGTATTTGGTGGGTGAACAACCGATCAGTTTAGGCATGGCTTCCAATGGGAACAAAGTTACGCCACACCCTCCAGAGGAGAAAGAAGTGGCTGCAGCTGCTTGATTCTAGGCTGAACAATACACTGGTTCAAATCTTGGTTGCTGTGTTGTGGCATCGGATCATTTGAGAGCACTGATGTTCATGCTTAAGCAGATCCAAGATTGGTGAGACATGCAGAGCTTGGTTCAAGCTTATTTTTCTCATTGGTTGATTGGCTATGTATCAGTCAACCATTAGGTCAGTGTCTGTCCTCTTTTGCCTAGTTTAACTTACGTTCTCAAACTTGAATGTGTTAAAATGCTACTTTAAAAAACAACAATCTACCTTGTGAAATAACAATCATGTACTGGCATAAAATTCTGAGCTTTACCATAGATATGAGAGTTTGCGTGGTGCGTGCTTGCAAAAAGAATATCCAAATTTTATTTATTTACAAGGCTCTGCATGTGCACAACTTGTGAATCAACAATGGAATACTGGTTCTGTGAAGTCTATACAGCGAGTAACTTCATTGCAGTTTCAACTAGAGAATGGATTGTTGTACTGTGTCGACTCAAACCGACAGTGCCAGAGAAAATATTGAAGCTTTCAAGCTCTGATGTGGTTTCTGTGACGTACTCCAGTTCCTTCTCCATTCCCAGATCTTTGAAAAATTGGACATTAGTTTCCTTATCTCTCATCATCCAAATTGCCAACTCTATTGCAAACCTCCTTATTCTTGGAATCTTGATTTGTGGGTACTGATGTTTCTTCAGAATCTGGACTATGGCCCTAGCTAATTCTACCTCTTGAATTCCAGCTCCCTTGAACATGATCCCTGATTCCTGAGTTGTCATAAATTTAAAAGCATGTGCTGCTAGTCCAATCATCACTTCCAGCAATTTGCCTTCTGCTGACATGATTTCTTTAAGCACCTGCTAGAGAGGAAATCAAGATCAATTTTCTACTATATATAAGAAAATGCAAAGTTTTAATTGCAAATCACAACTTACAGTTGGTACTGCGGTGGTGAAGCCCTGGAACAGTTGAAAACAATCTTCTCCACTGTAGGCGCACATATTTCTCATAATCTTTGCTGCTTTTATGCGAAGCAATGGAATTCCCAATGCTTCAACCAGCTTCTCAGTCACTTTCAGTTTCGAAATGCGATAACAATTACTCTTGCTTTCTGATGCCAGCATCGCTATTGCTTCTCCAGATGCAAGTCTTACATGATTCTGATTTTCAGGCATGCCCTCTTTAAAGAAAATGTTGAACAATTCTTTCAGAACACCACCTGTGCGACCAATCATCTCTGTTGCATCCTCTTCCAAAGCCAGACTTGTTAAAATTTCTATGCCCAATTTTTGTAGCATTGAATGCTTCTCTCCATACTGTAATATGTCTCTGATGTTGCTAATGGTAAAAACTATCTCTGAAATCTCCTTGCGAAGCTGTTTACCGGTGGCTCCTGTTGCGCTTGCCAACATCTTCACCAGTTGCAGGGACCTCTTGACTGTCAAAATTTGAGATGATGTAACAGTTTCATCCTTCAATAACCTCTCTCCTGCTTGTGTGAAATCTATAATTTTTGGTAATAGGTCTCTTGTGTTTCCAATCTTTCCACAGTTGTCATGGTTACGGGCAAGTTTCTTTAAGATGAGAAGGCCCAGCTGATTGAATGTCCAGAAACCATAATGTTCATTGTCAAAGATGATTTTCTTTTCAGATATTTCATCAGCTGCTCCACCGGAGCTCCTGTGGACGTGGAGCAACGAAGATATCGATTCCATTGCACCTGTTATACCAGCAACCCGAAGGGAATTTTGCTTTTTTCCTGCTAATTTTGACAAGATCTCTGCCACAGAGTGCCTGATCTCTTCTTCCTGTGGATCTTTCCAATTCAGCATTTCTACTAACCTTTCTATCACCGATAAGGTTATCCCAATCTTTTGCAGCGTGTCACCAGAAAACCGGTGGCTCATCGTGAATTGTCGGAGAATTCGAACTCCTATGAGCTGTTCGTCAGGAGAATTCGAGTTCAAGAGGTCCATGGCAAATGAAACCATGTCCATTTTTAGGCCATCAAAAATGCTTCCATTGATACATCTCGAATAGGCATCATAGAAAAACCTTTTGATTGAGATCACCCCTGTAGGTCCCAACTCACACTCCCTGTTCACCTCATCCAGCAATTTACAATAGATGACCTTCCACTCCCAGTAAGCTTTCTCCAAGAGAAACACCAGAGCTTCCGCCAAGGCCAAGGCGTAGAAAATATTTAAAGCATTATTCCTATTCTTCTTGTCTTTCTCTCCTTTTGCAATTTCACCATAGTTTCTTCTAATAAGCTTCATCAGAGAAAGAACCACACAGGCTGTTGCAGAGGCAAGTTGGAGCCAGTACAGAAGCCTGCTAACATTTTTGGAGAGGAAAACCCATTGAGCATATGGCAGAAGAGGAACATCTGAAATCGCCCATCTTCTACTTGACATCTTCTTCTCTCTCCGGCTTGCCTGGTGCCTACTTTCTGTAATTTCCCTGCTGTCTCCAGTCGGCTTCCTGACTACAGTAATAGGCCTGAATATACCCTTCACAGCTTTGATGATGAAGTGGGAGC
>CM042184.1:2684162-2694729 GCA_023539305.1 Ilex asprella
AATAGGCCTGAATATACCCTTCACAGCTTTGATGATGAAGTGGGAGCTGGACATTATTGCCCTGAAACTGCTGATTCCAACATCAGTGATCGACCATGTGGCTTGGTGTTGCCATTCAAGCTCACGGCTACGGCTGAAAATCCGTGCCCCTTCAATCAACAGAATTATGGTTATGAACCAAAAGTCTGTTTTATCTAGAGTAATGGCAAATCCACCAAGAAGAACTACTGTTGCCCAGATGAACCCGAGAGCCCCTAGCCCAGTGGCTGCTTTCTCCAGCACTGCCAGCTGGAGAGCACAGAGGGTCAGCTTCTGCTCCGGTGCACGCTCCTCTGTTGATCTAGGAGGAGAAACAGAACTCATGTTGCTTCTGTTTTTGGTAATGCTGCTTTGGGGTTCAAAACTGGTCGGACTTGGACCTGGACTGCTGGTGTCTCCAAGCTTCGCGTCGAGCTCTATAATCTGCAATCGAATGTCTCCTTCAGTTTCTGTAAATGTCCTTCGTTCCATGTTTACAGGTGGACGCAGCTTGTAGGCCTAAAGCCTCTTTCTATAAGGTCTGTTGGTGTTGAAACTTGGGTTTGAATTGGTATGACAGGGCTGAGTTTTGGCTTAAAAGTCTTGCTGATTTGAGCTCTCAAGGTTTGAGATATATATAAGCTCAGGGAGCACGTTTAGTTTTTTTTATTATTTTTTTATTTTTGTGGAACATGTAAAAATAAAACACGCAATTGTTTATTATTTTATCCAACATCATATTGCAGTTACAAGAATTCAAGATGGCCGAAAAATCTAATTTCAAGCACCACCTCCAAAAAGGTTTAATCTTTAAAGGAGTGAATAGTTTAAAGGTTGACATGGTACATATGATTTGCTCGTGATTGTGTACATCGTAAGTTTAAGTAGCAGCCGTAAGTCCAAACATCTCATGGACATGGCACATATGATTTGTTCGTGACGGTGTACATTGTGAGTTTAATTAGAATTCAAAGCCAAAGTCACCCACATGAACCAAATTTGCTTAGCTTATGAAATATTCAACAGTCTTCTTCCTACGAGAACAAGTTACATCATTCAGACAAGAGGATTTGGTAAATTATATACGTATACAACACACTATAAGCTATTTTATTAACAAGTTACTTACCTAAGACTAAATAATAGCATAACCCCATGTAGACTACGGCAATCCAACGACTTGCCTTGGCCGACTCAATTTTGTATGGAGAACGATATCTTGACCAAATCTCTCTATGTATGATTTATGGGTGATTGCTGATTACATGCATTCGGAATCCGTGTCTGGTCAAGACGTCTCTCTGTTATGGCTTGCAGGATTGGGATTACAGCAAGAGTCTTTTTGTGTTAAGACAAAGGTTGGTGGGAGGTCTCAAGCCCCCTATTCCCTCTCCCTTTAAGTGCACGAATATTCTTCGTATGCAAAACACTTTCTAAATTCAAATTAGATTGTAGATGCGACAGTGAATGTGTATATCAGCTCGACATAGTAATACGGTGAGAATCTTAAGATTAAAACTTGTTATATTGTCCCGTAATGACCATGTTGTGCAATAAGACGACAAATTCACATGATCGAATCTTTGTCATACGATTCTTTCTTATCGTCTGATTGTATTGAGCTTAAGTTCCACCTAATTTCAGAGGATTGTGCAACCAGTAATTGCCCCTAAAAGTTGTTACGTTTTGTTTTTTTTTTTTTTTTGTTGCTATTGTTGATTGTTTTAATAAAGAAAGCTTCTGGTTTTTAGTTTTCTGTAGTTGTGAAGCTTCGTTGTGTTTGTCATGGCTCTAACATAATGCCACCAGACTAAGATTTGCATATGTAAGCAAAGAATTTGATGATCTGGACATCACCATTTAAGGAGGGTCCCAGATGATTGGTCAATGGCTGCTCCACTGTACTGGATCATTTGTTAGCTATTTCATTGAACCGTGATTGAAAACCTTGAAGAAATGGATTACATAGTCTTGGACAGAGAATTGAAATATCATAAAATTTCAATGGTAGCTGTAAATCTAATGTCCTCATTTCGAATCTTGTTAACTGTTTGAGGACAATTCGTGAAGAATTTATCTCTCATGAATACCTTAGTCTTGGCATGAATAGACTACCATTAACCTAATCGATAAAAAGATTAATTGAAGTGCGCGTAACATGACCTGAACACCTTTGACCATTAAACTAAAAAAAAATGAAAGTCTTGAAATTGAGAGGATCTAAATGGCAATCTTATTTGGAGCATATGGCATTCTAGTGTTCCATCATCAAAGTTGGCAAACGTTAAGCGGGATTTAGATAGATCCCCTCGATTATGAGTTTGCTCAATTTTGATTAAATTCAATCATCCACCCTTGAATCTATTAGCTCCTACTGGGCATCGATGGGATCGATGCGAATCTACGTACATAACCAATAAATTTATCTAAGGATAATTAAACCCAGACCAAAATTGACAAATACTGAAATTGGAAGGATCAAATCTCATAAAAAGTCTCCAAAGAACTACTTCCCTTTTAGATTGAAACTATAATAAGCCCAGCACCTCATCATATATTTCCAGTTTCTGAACCACCACAGAAAAGGAGAGGAGAAAAAAAAAAACCTCTTCAGATACATGTTAATTGGAGATTCCCTGCCACCCGAACTGGTGGTCTAGTGGTTAATCATATTTGTTTAGAGTCGTCCCTAATTCTTGTGTGATTTCTATGTATGGTTTGATCCATGAGAGTAATGCAATTTGCTGCTTAACTTTGGTAGTACTCTGATGACGAGCTGTCCTTCCGGATTAGTAGTTGCGACTCAAACTGAACATTCCACAGTGAAGACCCTCATAGTCACGTCCAGGAGTTACTACCTATTGGTCCCCCAGCACAGAAATATAAAATGTAGATTCTATATCCCTTTCTTAATGAGAATAAAAACACTGTATTTGAAATTGTACATAGAATATGCTAGCCATGTCTGCCTTAACCGATCGACACCTTTGAATGGTCCTTAGAATCCAAAGGTTGAAGGTGAAGATGTATCTAAACTCTTTCCTACATCCTCCCTCAAGGCAAGGTTTTCATATGAAAAAGTGAACCAAAAAGGGTTTCGATTCATCGTTCTTCACCACTCCAAAGTCAAAATTCCTAGCAGAGGGTGTATAAGCAAGAACATAATCCAAAGGGTCAAGCACAATGCCTGACAAAGACAATGATGACAAAGTAAGAGAATCAAAAGAATCGACATTGGCCTCAGTTTGAGCAGAGCATCAATTCAACTCACAACAATGCATCAGCTGTTAGAGGTTAAAGCATGCATTGTATTGAACAAAACTTCATCAACACAGCCAAAGACAGATGGAAAAATAACAAAGCCTATGCTAGCAGCGTAAGGTAGCAATTAAATTGGTCTTCGACATCTTCAAGATATTGTTAAGCCGGCAATGCTACACACAACTAGTGAAAATAATGCGAATTTAGCGAGTTTGGATATAGTCTTAACGGGTTCCAGTAGTTAATAGATTAATTCAGCAGACACGTGAAATAAACAAATCGATTTCGTGTTTAACCTATAAATTTGTTTCAACTCATTTAACCCATTAATAGTGGCACTATAAATTCCAAAAAAAATTAATTTTTAAAATTTTTTAGTTTCTGCCTCACCTCAGGAATAGTGATTTCTTTCACATTCGCTGTTGTACACACACTTTTTTGCTCAGACATGATTTATTGTTATAATAAACAGGTCACACATATGTAATATGTGGCAAGTTAATATTTTTTGTGTATCGATTCTCTTATTTAGTGGATAACACACAGATCGTCTTGGGTAACTTACTTAATAAATGAGTCGTGTATAGATGTAATAGTTAGACCCGTTGATATAAACGAATGGGGTATGAATAAAGAATTTTTTGATACGAAACCGTTTCACTCGACTCCACTAGTATATTGGTAATTTAAATACAATTAAAACGTATCCGGTGAATCAACCTGAAAATCTAGCCAACCGCGTATGAGAAAATATTAAAAGGTAAAACGAAAGCAGCCCAATGTATGAAATCATCCATTCCTTCCAAGTAATTGACTATTAACTAACCCAACAAAGCACCCTAACTCAAATTTAATCAATATAATCAGAAACAGACCCCCCCCCCAAGAACAAAAAAATAGGCTGCTTAAGATACTAAAACTAAATTGGAAAAGGTAAGAGCAAAGTTTCACAATTTTGGTTCTTTACCAAATTAAATTTGCTTAAGAAGACTACTTCACCCTGTCAAACCATCAGTCACAGAGGCTTTTCTTTAACCCATCCATGTGAGACAAGCTTCGTAGGATTGTTAAGGGTCAGGCCAATTCCGAAAGTAAAGACAATAGAAAACAAGTCATATTCAAAGAAGAAGACAATAGGCAGATGGGGTCGGCCCAATTAGGCGCATGTATTGGATCACTATTGCGGAGACAGAAATCACGACTCCAGCAGAAAATCCTAAACATCAATCCCTCAATCAAAAACTTCTCTCATTCTTCAAAAAGTTTGGAACTTCATGTTTTCAGCAGTTTGAATGTAAAGCAGCATATAAGGTAAACATCTACTTGCTGAATAGAAAGGAGAAAAAAAATCAACATAACAATACTATGTCGAAGACACTAAACGAGAACTAAAAGATAGTAGTGAAGTACATGACATGGACAGAAACATTGCAGCACACAACCTTTGTATGGTACAATGCTAAACATTCTACATTCTATCAATTCTAAATAATAACGCCTCGACTTTCACTATACACAAGGTCAAGCACACTAATTCAAAAAATTTGTTTTGAAGTTTCTGCACTAACAAGGATTGTGATACAGCTGAAAGTAGAAAAGGATTTGATAGAAATAGAATCAACAAGTATTGAGATAATGCAATTGAGTGTTAAGTTCCATTGTTGTAAGACACAAAGTATATTCATGTATCTACAGATCATCCAAAAAACACACATCACAATGATGCCTTGTGTTCTTAACCATTTGTTGCTAAAACCAAATATGACTGACAATCATCTATGACAAAACTAATTTGGTAACTAAAATGAATTCAACAAGCCATACGTTTACCCAATCAACTAAATGAACACCACAACCGCATACATCACCGCACTCCTCTGCCGCACTTTGGCCTTCTCTGCATCAATAATCAACTACACCAAATTCACCACCGCACTCTCCAATTCACCTTCCTGGTTCACAAACACATAATCAAAATCCTTCACAATGCTTCACCTCCTCCCTAGCTTTGACAATCCTCACAAGCAAAGTTTCCTTCATCTCCGTTTTCCTATCAATCTCTTTACAAACACTGCCTCACCCCCCCCCCCGGGGAGGGGCCACCAGAGATATAAACACCGCAGAATTTCCCAGAATCCTCCTTAATGACGCCACCCCATGAATATCCACTCTCAACAAAATGTCATACCCTTTTGCCATATAATGTCGAATCTGCTGTTTTGGGACACCCTTATAGTCCCCATACACCAATGCATATTCCAAAAGCCATCTTTCTCGACCATTGATAAAAACTCTTCCTTACAAAAAAGTAATCTTTTCTGGCAATTTTACCAGGCCTCATTACCCGGCTAGTAGTCACAGTAACGACAAAATGTATACATTCTCTCTCTTCCCCCAAATCTTTTGATGACAGCATCTTTGCCTACACCACTCGGACCGCTTATCACCATGATCAAAGGGTTAGGGTTTGGAACCAAAGGATCAGAATTGAATTGTCTAGATACAATTCGACCTTATCGGCTGTTTCTATTGATGGTATATGTACTAAATGTGGTATTCTGCAATCACCCATTTTGTAGTTCAATGAAATAAATCTATTCGATGTGAAATTTGGCATTTGGACAAACAATTTGAAGTAGTTTGGGAAAAAAAATTGCAGGTTTAAGTTTGAAAATAGCAGAAGGGTATGCGAATTTCTTTAAAAGAAAATATGGGTTGCGGTTAGAATATACATTAAGTAATAGTAATACACCTCAGTCTTGGGTAACAGACACCCATAGCATCAGCATTAAGCTGTTTTTTAATACAGTCAATAACATTAACAAAAACATGGCGTCCTTCTCCAGCCTGAACACCCTTCTTTGCCAGCAAATCAGCACTCCGGTTAGTTTCCCCCATTTCCTTATTCAAATTGGAAATGTGATGTTGTGTATCTTGATTTTGCACTAGCTCAAGGATCAGTCTAGCATCCACACTCACTTCCAGCCTTTGTATTCCTTATTGTATTGCAGTACTTAGCCCCATTCTTAAAGCCCACAATTCAGTATCCAAACTTGTAGTTATCCCAAATTTCTCATAAAAACCCACCACCAGCCTTCTTGTGTTATTACGGATAACTCCACTTGCCCCAGCAGGTCCCGAGTTTCCTTGAGCTGCACCATCCGTGTTCAATTTTGTAAAACCCAGAAAAATTTGAACTTTTTTTAGAAGAGGCAAAATAGTCATTTTATCATTATAATGCGTATTTAAAATACTCATGTTCTAGACCTCGGATGAGAAAATGGAGTTCTCCGTGGGACTCGTATCGCAAAATCTAGTCACTCTGTCGAATTTCGTCGAATTCTGAAATAGTCGGATGTTTTGCACGTCGTTCGAGGCAACTAGGTTGCAGATAACTCCACAAAGGTCTCCAAAAATAATTATCTTAAAATTTAAGTATAATTAGATTGAAGTACTAATAACATTAATTTGGGCTAAACACAGAATGTAATAAATCGTTTCGAGGCATAATCGAACCCGAATAAGCGGGGGACACTTGACACGATCAGGGCCAAGTCCCAAAAAATATAAATAGGGCCTTCAATGGGATATTTCAGCAAAAATATCTCATTCTTCAGCCCATTTCAAACGCTCAAGAGAGATAAGAGAGTTCTTCATCTTTCTTCTTCGATTTTTCGGAGTTCCGTCGCTCGGATTCAATCGAGCCAAGAACTAAAGTCTCTCTCTGTCACGAGGGCTACGTCTATGTACCAAAAACAAGAGATTTCACCGAAGATCCGAAGGAGGAGAATTGGGAATTCAAGGTTTTTGGAGGGATTTTGGTGTTATATTCTACACTTCTATTGAGGTAGGGTTATTCCTACCTTGGATTATTCTTCCTTTAGATGTTGGTAAAACTAAAAGCTACAATTATATATATGTTTATGTATTGACTTGTACATATGTATATGGTTATAGAAGTGGGAAAGTGAACATGTAAATGATTTAGGCTAGTTCTAGCTTGAATGTGGTATATGAAAGTTACTTGAGTTCATTCTTGTAACTTGGTGAAATGCATGTTTGAAGGTTGTGCCTAACTTGTTGAATATCTTTAAGGTGTTTGATAATATGCCTGTGTGATATAAAATGTGCTAAATTACATGAGAATATGTTATAACATGTTTGGGTATGTGGTAATGTGAAATCATATGCCTATGATATTGACGGTGATTGAAATATATTTGTTGATATATGCATGTCTTGATATATTGACATTGAGACAAATGTGGTAATTATATGCTTAGAATATAATTCACATTGGATGGATTGGAATTGTTCATATGACATTCATAGTATATTGAACATTGTGTTATTGTGCAATGGTGTAACACATTGCATATACACGAAAAACATTGCATAACATGGGTGTGTGCATGGTTGTCATCAACACCACATTTGGTGGATGACGGAAGGCTGGGGAAAGTTGGGCCAAAGGCCTAAAGGAGCCATTTGGTTGCATAATGGTTTAGGTCGGGGTTAGCAAGAAGAGACTAGAAGATCCTTCGGGTGAGAGGCCCAGTGATTGGATATGCACTCCGTTGGTATAAGAGTCCATAAAGTGTGTCGGTGTATGCGAAACTATTGGTGGAAGTCCATAAATTCCGTGTCGATTGGGTACCGTTGGTGTGAGTCCATAAACATCCACACCAAGAAAGACCCTAGATTGTAAATGTCATTCGATGTGTAACATGGATGATGGGTTCACACACATTGACACTTGTAAATGTTAAGGAGCCGGGATGGGCTCGGATGAAGTGTATGAATGAGTTTTACCTCATTGCATGGCATATCATAATGAATTTCATCATTTGGTTGCATATATTTGATTGAAATTATTAGGAATTGGTTGAATGTTGCATGAGCATGAGCATCTAGAGGGTAACCTCTGTAGGATCTATTTTATTGGGTGTTGGCTCACCCTATACGGGAATACATTTCAGGTGGAGGATACACGCCCGGGGATGACTCTCACTCGGGGCCTCAAGGGTGAAGAGAGGCTAACATGTGGTCTTTAACCTTGAAGTTTGTAAAACTTTTGATTTAAAATAGTTTTGACATGTAAATATTGAAATCGTGTTTGAACGATTGTAATAAGACTTGTATGAATTTTGTATAATATAAAAAACATCATTATACATGTTTGTGATGAAATTGATAAGTTTTGGAATGGATTGAAAATGGAAAACAGGTGAAACAGACAGTTATTGGCAGAGTGCACCAGTACGAGTACCGGTACGCTGTTGTCCAGAGAGTTTTTCGTACCGGTACGCCTAACTCCAGAGAGTTCACCATACCGGTACGCGTACTGGTACGGTTTTCCATATTTCTGAAATTTTCAAGTCTTCTTCCTATGCTTTTGGACTTTAAATTCTTGGGTCCCAATACACAAATAGACTTAAATTGATATATATTGTGGTACATTGGACCTGGTTGAATTAGATGAATTATAGAACTTCGGATTTTAATTGGGGCAATAATTCCTACTTTGGGGAATGTTTTTGACATGATGTTGGGTTAAGCGGCATCCATGAGTATTTTCGTGGGTTGACAAGTTGTCAACGGTTAATAAAGGACTCCCGAATTTTTGGGGTGTCACAAATTTGACCCAACCAACTGGCGGGGGCTTCCAGCCAAGTAATACTTCAGATCTTAAGGGCTTGGAGTTACGACTATGGAGGTGATAATATTCAGCGGGTCTACCTAAGGCTTGTTGAGTGATTTTCCCTGTAGGTATTGTTTTATTGCAAAACACCCACTGGTTTCGATGGTACCAAATACTGGCACAAGTGTAATGGAAAAGAGTTATCCAGGGAACATTTTGTGAGTGGGTAAGGTTGTTAGAAATCTCATTTACTTTCATCCATGTTTCTAGTGACTCATTGAAAATGTGGAAGGGAGTGATTGGCAACCCAAGTTATGTCCAAATCCCTATGGCAATGTCACATTTCATCAGAACATGGTCGGTGTCCTCTATTTCTTGTTCGCAAATTGGGCATGTCTAGTCATTCACAACTTTACAGGTATACATCACACTTTTGGTAGCTAGCCTCTTTTGACAAGCTAGCCACAAAAAGTGTTGTATCCTTGGGTCTGTTAATGTTTTCCAAATCCAACTCCATTGTGCCCAGTTTTAAAGTCACTTGGATTATCTTGTGCTAGATCATATGCTGACTTAGATTCAAAAATCCCCGAGGCCGTAGGTCCCCATGCCCATGTATCCTGCCCCTCAAGGTGAACTTGGATGGATGTGGCTTTAATTATTTTAGTTAATTCATGTGGTATGGGGTATGATATACTCTCAAAATCTCATCCCTCTCCCTGATTAAACTTATATCTTACATTTTGACACTCCTCACCCCTTAGAAGTGGCCCCTGAAGCATTTTCCTAAGACTACCCTGTCCTAACCAATTAACTTGTCGTTTGACCATTACAGACAATCCATTCAATTCCATCATAGAGGAGATTCCTCCCCTCTTTCATGCTTGACTGGACATAAGAACGGATCTTCCTCTTTTCATTTTCCTCCTTATCTAGATATTTAGCTTCAAGAGTCCTAGTCCACATTTTATCTCTGTCTTTTAAAAGTCTCCAATTGAGTTTGGCCATGGCTACCTTGTTCCTCAACCCATCTTGTTTGAGTCCCAATCCCCCTGATTTTTTGGGTTTAGTCACCTGACCCCAATTAACAAGATGCATTTTCCTTCTTTCATCAGTTGACCCCCACATAAAGTTCCTATTTATTTTATCAAGCTCCTCACACACTTTTTTTGAAATTTTCCTGGTCTACATATAGTATTTTGGAATGGCAAAAGTCACAGAGTTAATCAAGGTTGCCCTTCCTGGAAGTGAAAGAAGTTTGGCTTTTCACCCACTTAGTAGAAGTTTCTGGATGTGGGTTTTTTATGGAACAGGGGGACACCTATATACTTTCCTAGGTCATTGGTAGCAGGAATCCCTAAGATCTCAGTCCATCTTTGGACATCCTCTCGACCACAATTAGGTGAGAAGTATACTCTAGACATTTGGTCACTTATGTTTTGTCCTGATCTTCGACAAAATGTCTCAAGTGTCTCTTTAATGCATTGGCAATTCTCATCAGATGTCTCTTCAAACAAGAGGAGGTCATCTGCAATCATCACTTGTAAAATTTTAACTCCCTTTCTACCTACCTGAAAGGGTTTCCAGAGACCCTCATTCACAACCCTTTCAATCGAGTAGATAGAATATTCATGCACAAAATGAATAAGT
>CM042184.1:2699729-2714731 GCA_023539305.1 Ilex asprella
ACCACGGAAAGAAAAATCTTATAAAAAAACAAGTATATATACGAAGTCTGTACAATTTAGATTACCTAACAATCTCCTTCACTTTTCTTATAAAAATAAAGAAATACATTAATTTGTAGTTATTGTCAAACTAAACCCACTAGACTCGGTTCCAACACAAATTTTCAATGATGGTTGAGATAGTGATGTTTCATCTATATTCTCATTAAGAACTGATGTCTGGGACCAAGAAATCCATAAAACATCCCCCTACTTCAAGCAGGAATTAAAGTATTTTCTTATGATTCATAGTTTATTAGTAACTATGTTCTTGCCAGGGTTGTACCCTGGCTGAAACTCTTGCAAGGAATATTCTTTAATTAAGATATATAATTCTTGGGAACTGAGCGACCTAATCAACGATCTGCTTGTCCTTCCCAACCCAATGGGTCACTACTTTTTTTTTTTTGTGCAACCAGATTACATTGCAGTTTTGTCAAATCATTAATGAATTAATCGAAGGATGTATAGAACCAAACCAAGGAAATCATTCCTTCCCAACATGACCCGACCCGCCTATGAATAGAAGTATGAGATTCTTAGTTACACTTAAATTAGTGAAGCATAAAGTACAGAACGCGAAAGTAGGTGGCCATACACAAGAAGACCATGTGATTATGAATCTATGAAATCCCAACAATTTATGGAACTATAATCATCGGATGTAGATTTGAATAGGCAGACTAGGAAGCATAAAATGGTCCATCATTTATGTCCATTCCAAGGTGCTCTGTCTTTTCTCAGCTCTTTTTTTTATTATTATTCAATTGTAAAAGGTGTTTTAATTAATTTATATGCATATTTTGATTAATTTTTTTTTTCAGATCAATAAAAAATAGAGTATTCACATCCGGATTTTGATATTTATAAAAGATAAATTTCTTATAACTTAGTTTTAAAAATTTATTAAAATTTAAACTCAAGATATTAAAATTTATAACTTATTCCTGTTACCACTCCAACGATCTTAAAAAAATATTCTCAGCTCTGTCAAACTAGAATGAGATTGAAAACATCGAATATGAGACATGGGAATCTTTATACTCTCTCTCTCATATTATTATCTTATTTTTTTCATAAAACATATGAAACTATATGTTATACAATTATTTATTCTATAAAATTAATTCAAAATTTTTGTATATCTAATGACATGTATTTTTTCACTTACTTCTTAATTTATAAATAACACTTAATATAAATAAAAAATAGAAAATGGACTATAAACATCAAATAATATTAAACACGAAATTAACCTTGACTTATAAATTAATATATAATTTTATAAAAATTTGACATTTAATTTTATCTAATTTATATTTAACTTTGTGGAATCAATATCAAATTATTTTTTGGAGTGCTAAATTATATCGATTTTTTGGGTACTAAATCAAATTTTATTTAATTTTATTAAATTTTTAATTTTTTTATACTAAATTTGGAGAAGGACATTTGTAAAAATAATAAATTTTTTAGATGAAATTATTAATTTTTGTTAGTAACATTGACGGAAGAAAGACAGAGGGGGTCTTTGTGCAATGAATTTCAAACCTCAAGGGATGTCTGTAATTTTTACCCTATTTTTAATTAAAAATTATTTTATTATTATTTTATCTTAAAAACTTAAATTATTATATTTCTAATAAAAATAGTTGTTGGTTAGAAGAGTTTGTTGGTAACTCAAAAAAATGTGTGTGTATGTATTTCTGTGTATATTTATATGTAGAGAATTGGATATTTGGTGATGATGATGCACAAAATTGTCTTCGTGCAATATCAACAGTCAAGAATGTGTAAGGGTGTGATTAATGAGCAGTAAATAAACAATCAATAGCAGATCAATGGCAAAACAATAAATATAGAATGAATACAAAGATTTATAGTGGTTTGGTCCGGGTGACCTATGTCCACTCTCAGGAATGATAGCGGTGGCCTGAGTCGTTTACTAATAAATAATTGTCACCGGAGAGTTACAGTACCTTTGAGACAGAGAGAGAGCAGTGTGTATAAGGGTGTGTATAAAGGTTTTAGAGGCGTTCATCCTGCCTCTCATGTGGAGAGAGACTTACATTATATAGGCTCATCAAGGCGGTGACGTGAGGAAGAGCTCTTCCACTATTTAGGTAAGTACAATTTTGGTAGGAGTAGACCTTTTTGACAAGCACAGTTAAGGTAGGAATAGATCTCTGTATCCCGTCATTCTCTCCCTCGTGCTCCTATTCTGTTGGAGGACTACCAGTTAGATTGGGCTTGGTCTTGTCTCTAGACTTGTCTTGAGCAGACTTTGACTTGTATTGAAGCCAAGTGAACTTGTGTTGGGCTTGCATTAAGATATCAAATAAGATAGGAGAGCAAAGAAGAGGAGGTGGGTGACGCCCAAGGGGTCTAGGTTGTGTCCTGTTCTCTTGTTAGGTGTCTTGTGTGCTTTGAATCTCCGATGGGTTGACCCATTTGAATGGGCTTTCTCAGTTTATTTTTATTAGACATAGCCCACTCAAATTTGGGCTCATTAGGTGATTATATTTGAGGTAGAATGGTGATAGTGATGATAAATTCATGAGTTTTATAAATGAGCAAGATTTAGTTGATTTTATTTATCGCTTAAAGATTGTGAATTTAATTGTGTTTTGTAAGCATTTTTTTTTTGTTTGAGGTATTTATTACATTGAGATAGGGTGGATTGAAAATGTAGTGGTTGAGTTTATAATTTTGATGTGTTTTTAGATTGAGTGGTAGTAGATGTGATAAATTCTTGAGTCTTATAAATGAGCAAAATTTTATTTATTGCATAAAGATTGTAAATTTTAATAGGTTATGTTAGTATTTTTTTTTTCAAAGGCATTTGTATATATGATGTTATTTTGAAAAGTTTTTATATATTTTTATGAGAGTTCCATCAATATGGAAGATATAATTGATGATATATTTTGAGTTATTTTAAAAGAATAATTGATATAAATATTTTTAGGTCATTATTTTTGCATTTGGGCAAGTGTTTAAGATTTTTTTTATTTGTTGTATAACGTCTTCAGGCACAAACAATGACTAGTCTATAGAGTAAAATAGTTAGATTGCTTGTCTTGAACTTTTCGCAGCTTAGATCGTTTTGATCCGATAATCTTAATAGACTTTCATTTTTTTTACAACTCTAAGACTCTCATCTCTCATATAACTCTCTCTATTTATTTATCTGTCATACTATTATCTTTTCTTTTCTCTTCTTTTCTTTTTTTGTTTTCCATGTGTTGTTTTTTGTTATTATTTACTCCATAAAATAGATTAAACTATGTGTTATTCAATTATTTATTCTATGAAGTTAATTCAAAGTTTTTATGTATCTGATGGCATATTTTTTGTCACTTGCTTCTTAATATATAAATAACACTTAATATAAATAAAAAATAACACATTGACTATAAACACGAAATGAACCTTAGATTGTAAATTAATATATAATTTTATCAAAATTGACATTTAATTTTATTCAATTTATATTCAACTTTGTCGAATTAATATCAAATTAATTTTATTGTTATCAAATTAGTATTGAAATTCATTTAATCAATTTTTTGGGTACTAAATTATATCAATTTTTTGGGTACTAAGTTAAATTTTATTTGATTTTATTAATTTTTTTAATTTTGTTGGTACTAAATTTGGATAAGGACAATTATAAAATGATAAAGGTTTTTGAGATAAAATCACCAATTTTCGTTAGCAACATTGATAGAAGGGAGACAGAGGGGGTTTCTGTGCAATGAATTTTAAACTTCAAGGGGTCTCTATGTTATTTATAAAATATTAGGAGGTGTATGAATAATATTGTCAAAACTCATGAGATGTCCATGATTTTTACCCTATTTTTTACGTAGAATTTAATTTATTATTTTTTTATCTTAAAAACTTGAATTATTATATTTCTAATAAAAATAGTTATTATGTATGAGGGTTTCTAAATAACCAAAAAATAAATGTATGGGGGTGTATTTTTGAGTGTTAAATATGTGAAAGATTGGACATTTGGAGATTAAATTTATAATTATGTTGTGTCATTTTGGGGTTGATTGTTAATAGTGATTATAAATTCATGAGTTTTATAACTGAATAAGATTTGATTGATTTTATTTATCACTTAAAGATTGTGAATTTAATTGTATTATGTTAGTATTTTTTTTTTTTTTGGTTGATTTATTTATTACATGGAGATAGGATGTATTAAAAATATGATGGTTGAGTTTATAATTATGTGGTTATTGAATTGAGTAGTAGCAGAGGTGATAAATTCTTAAGTCTTATAAATAACTAATATTTTATTTATTTTATTTGTTGCTTAAAAAATTATAAATTTTAATCGGTTATATTGGTTTTTTTTTTCTGGAGGCATTTGTATAAGATTTTTTTAAGGTCTTTCCTTTTAAATTTGAGTAACTGTTTAAGATTTTTTTGTTTGTTATATAGTGTCTTTAAACATAGACAATGACTAGTATTATATATTATATATAATCTTATTTTAAATGCATATCTAATTAATGCACTCTATCCGTACTATTGAACCGATTATGATACCATCTTCTTAGGTAGTATTATAGTTTAATACAAGTATATTAAGTTATAAATTTACTATTTCACTACTAAATAAATAAACAAATTAATAAATAGACAAGTTTGATAATTGTGTAGTCAAAATATAATTAAGACGTTACTATTCCACTCTTATCTAGTGTCTTACAAAAAATTAGATTATAATGAGTATTAATTTTAGGATTAATTGCACTAAAAGTCTTCAAAGTATGTAGTTCATCTCATTTTGATCTCCAATATTTTAATTAGATCATTTTAGTCCATGAAATATTAAATATATTTCTATGTAGTCCCTCAAGCAGACAACGTTCAAATTATTAATAATTTTTTATTATAAAACTTGTCATTTAATACCTAAATATGAGCAACAAATTAATTTTAATAACTCTTGACCAAATTTCTATTTAAATTTTGGTCAAAGAGCTATCCAAATTACATAATTTTGATCAAGAGCTATTCAAATTTTAATCAAAAGTTACTCATATTATTTTTTAGGTACACATTTTTAATCAAAAACTACCCAAATTATTTTTTATCCATATTTAGGTATCATGTGACAAATTTATAATAAAAAACTGTTAGCAATTTAGATATTGTCTGCTTAAGGGACCACATAAAAATATATTTAATACTTCAAAGATAAAAATAATGCATTTAAAATATTGGGGACCAAAATAAGACAAACTCTATACTTTGAGAACCTTTAGTGTAAAGATTAAGTTGTGCTACATAAATTGTTGCACAAATCTTGTATCTCAAGTGATGTGTCAAAATCTCATACATTAAATATTTTGTGGAGTTAGTAAACCTCATTAATCCAATAACTTGCATTAATTTGTGATACAAAATTTGGACAAATATTTGTGCAGCATAGTATTGCTCCTAGGGTAATTAACCCTTGATTTTATCCTATATTTAATTTTGTATTTTATCTTTTATATAGAATCAACTTGTATTAATTAATATAATCTTTTTTTTGTTATACAGTAACCAACACGAGCCCTATGACATATGAATTCTCTAGTTTTAGCACCGGCATGAATGATTTGTTTTTGAGCAATGTTACATGAACTTAAAAAATAGGCTTAAAAAATTGACTTGATCATCTCAACCATTGATTTCATTGTAAGCCCCAGCATTTATTAGGACCTACTACCTATTCAATGGTTGAGATTATCAAGTCAAAATTTTAAGTCTAATTTTTAAGTTCATCTAGCATTATTTATTATTTTTAATTAAATTAAAAAAAATTAATCGAGATATGCATAAATTATGGGACAATCTCACTGTAATAAATAATAAAAAAAGAAATTAATTTGCATGCAAGTCTCTCCTATAAAGAAACCCTTACACCCCTATGTTCCGACATCAACCTACGAAACTGTGTGTGTGTGTGTGTGTGTGTGTGTGTGTGTGTGTGCAATTTGGATAATTGTATACATACACACTGCAATCAAAACGGAAAATCTTCATCTGAAGCCCTTTAAGAATCTTCAAATCCCAACATCGATCCTTCATTTCCCTCCTAAAACTCTTACTTCAAACCCTAATTCCGAACCCAAGTTGCTCAAATTTTCAATATTGTTGAAGCATTTGAATCTTGATCGGTTTCTATTATCCCAATACCCACCTCTGCAAACCCTAAAAACCCAACTGTCTGTAAAGATTCTGGGTCAATTTCTAGATGGGCACGATTAGGGTTTCTGAAGAAACCTCAAAACAGTGCAATTCACAATTCTCACAAAGCACCACATCGACCTCTCGTACCGAGACCGTGAATGGATACCACGAATTCAAGATCACTGGTTATTCATTATCAAAAGGCATGGGAATCGGAAAGTACATAGCTTCTGATACATTCATGGTTGGGGGCCATTTGTGGGCGATTTATTTTTACCCGGACGGGAAAAGCGTCGAAGATAATGCCGCCTACGTATCGTTGTTCATCGCTTTAGCGAGCGAAGGGACCGATGTGAGGGCGTTGTTCGAATTGTCGCTCATGGATCAGAGTGGACATGAGAGGCACAAAATCCATAGCCATTTTGGGAGGGCGTTAGAGAGTGGGCCGTACACCCTCAAATACCGTGGTAGCATGTGGTAAGTTTCATATAATTTTGTTGTATGTATGTATTTTAGTGCATATGTCTGATTTATTCTGAATTCTTTTTTTTTTTTGTGTATGGATGAATTTATTGGTTGAATTTACCAGTATTATTGTTTGATTTGAGGGTTATTTTAGATTTTATGGAAAATGCTCATGCGTTTTATGCAAATATTATCTAATTTCATACTAATTTATGCTTTCGTAATTGTTTGTTGTTTATGTATTTTTGTTTGTAACTAATGGTAAGAAGAAATAGATGGGTCCAAACCCATAACCTTGTTCACCCAAAATTCTTTTTCTATGAATTGGTTAAGTATGTTGTGCAAGTAGATGTATGGATGCAATTGTTCGGTTGTTTGTAACTAATGGTAAGAAGAATAGATGGGTCCAAACCCATAACCTTGTTCACATGAGATTCTTTTTCTATCAATTGGTTAAGTATTTAGTACAAGTAGATGTATGAATGCAATTGTGTGGGTTTAGGAGGTACGTACCCAGACTGGCCAAATTGGCTAACAATCTCTCAAGCCAGAGTTTTCAGTGGGGCTGGCAGTGGGGGCGTGCGAATTGACAGGGAGTCCACTGACTTCCTCCTTTCGTTCCCCACAAGTGAAAGTCAAGCCATTTTTGTTGAGCAGTTTCCTTTAGAAATGGAGACGAACCCTCTTAAGAAGTGATTTGGGATTGTGTCATGGTTATAGCATGACGTGGGGTTGGTGCATTAATGGTATCTACTATATTTGTTTTAATTAGCAACAAAATTTTATTTTATGGTATTAAGGATTTTTTGGCTAGTTATATGTGATCAAGGATGCGATTAAATACAGGATTGACGTAAGTAACCTTAAGAGGGGAACGTTGCAAGGAATTAAATGTGATGGAAAAGGGATATTTTCTATTGTTTAGACATAATAAAAAGGAAAGGAAGAGAAAAATTGGATCCCTCCAATCCCTTCCAGCCCGTGAATTCCTTTGGTAGTGGATGGGACCCTGCTAAAGTTTTAAAAATCATTAAGAGATTATAACCGCTCTTTAAGCCCTCATTGTTTGTTCTCAGAAGAATAGTTTGAATAAACTTCAGATCAACAATTGGCACATGTATTACGTGTGCAAATTTAGAGAGAGGGTGGGGTTTGGTGCCCTTTCCCTTAATTAATAGTTTGTAGTAATAGATAATTGCAGTTAATAGTCTATGGCAGATTGTGTTTAACTGCCGGGGTCCACTAATCCACTATAACTATCCACTCCAGCTATAACCACCTATTATAACCACCTGGTAAGTGATTATAACCACCTGTTAAACTTTCTGAAGTCTCAAAACTTAGTAAGCAATCATAACCACTCTTTAAATCCAGAAGAATAGTTTGTATAAACTTTAGATCAACAATTTGCACACGTATGACATGTGCCCCGCAATCTAGTGGGGGAAGAAAGGAGGATAACATGTTGCTACCTTTAAGTTGAAGGTAGCAACATGTTGTTCTCCTTTCTTCTTCAACCAACACCCTTGTGTTATTTAAGCATATGAGGGTAAAAGAAAGTAAACTATGTTTCTTCTTTCTCCTTGGCCGCCTTATAATTATATAGGTGAAGGGACAGTTAGCTATTGGCAAAAATGGTGTATGAGTTATTTTTCAGTATATGCCAATATTAATATCCTTTCAAATCAATTGAGCCTAAAGGCTGTCTTGGGAAATTCACCTGTGGTGGCCCCACTTAAGGATGGATTGCACGACAAAAGCAGGTCGAATTGTTGATTGTTTCATCCTCTAGCACACCCCATCAATAAAACTTGGCTAGTGCGTCTTTATTGCCTTTTTTTTTTTTTGCCTTTTTCTTTTCTGTTTTGGTTTTTTTAGTCATTTTTGGCACATTGATGGAGTTCACATGAAGATGTTGAGCTATGTGTTTTGAAGCTTCAACAGTGAAATCAATCAACTTGTTGGGTGGCATTTGAAGTAGCTGCTTGAATGCTCCTGCTTCTTCAGTCCGAAGGTGTTGTCTTTACACCTCCCTTGTGGAACTATATTCTGAACCATAACGAGCTGTTGAAAATGCACCCACAATGATTGCAATCACACATTTGGTTGTGTTAGCCAGAAACCATGATAGAGTAAAGATTATGTTGGTGAATATCTCTTAGAATTTGACAGATTCTAAGAATTTCACCGTGATCCATAACCATCTGAGATTGATTGCTGACCAATTATTGTTCTTCAATAGGTCCAAATGGGATATTTGCTTCATTCTATCGTGAACATGAGTGCACCATCCTATTTTATCCTTTAAATTTCCTTTCTGGGGCTTTTCATGACGAAATTTTAGTAGATTTAGAGTCGGTGGTGATTTTTATGTGTGATCGGGGAGTGGTGGATAAGTTCTTGTGACCATGTGATGTAAATGGTGTGTGAATTTGATATCCCTTTTTTATTTCTTAATTTTCTTCTAAAAAAGATGAAGTGCAAAATTTCCCTTTATATAAATTTGTCCTTCCCCATCTGTCATTTTGCAAAAGGATTTTCTACCTTTTTTAACAAATACCATATTTGAGTGTGTGGCTTTTATTTTCGGGTAGAACAGGACCATTTGGATTGTTTTACACATAATTTTTGGACTTGTTCTTGTGTCTGATTAAAAACTACTTTGAAGACAATAAACTACATCAGCCAGACATACTTCTCTTGTCTATGGATCTCTCTCTATATGTTAGTCTTTAGCCAATTACTTACAGAAAAATGATTTGACACTGGTTTTCCTCTGAAATTCTGCAACATATTTTGATGCTTTTAAACCACACTATTGGGAATGGAATTCAATGATAAATTCTGAAAATTCCCAGCAAAATTGATTCATTTCCTTTTAAATGCATCTTTTTAAAAAGAAGGTCATATTTTTTATTATTTCAAATAAGTTTCCCTTGTTATACACCTCGATTATCTCATTTAATGGCTTAAAATTTTTATTTCAGCACAACTATTGATAGAACTCTTTATTGATGGCAACCACCATAAAAAATTGGTGGATGCATTTGACATTGGCAGGGGTTATAAACGATTTTTCAAAAGAACTCTCCTAGAGACATCAGACTACCTTAAAGATGATTGCCTTTCTATTCAATGCACTGTTGGTGTTGTTAGGTCACATACGGAGGGCCCTAAGATTTATTCCATATCTTCACTGCCATCTGATATTGGACAGCACTTCGGACAACTTTTAGAAAATGGAGAGGGAACTGATGTACGTTTTGAGGTCGATGGGGAAATATTTGCCGCCCACAAGTTGGTCCTTGCAGCCCGCTCGCCAGTGTTCAGGGCACAGCTATTTGGTCCACTGAAGGATCAAAACACACAGTGGATTAAAGTTGATGAAATGGAGGTTCCAGTTTTTAAGGTTTGGTAATCTCTATCTCTGGGTTTGTTATATGGTTTTATTTCCTATCTATCTATGTCATATAAGTACCAACATATAGAGATATGTTATAAAATCTTTGATTTAATTGAAAGGAATTCAATTAGGTCATGTCATGGGTGGGAAGTGTAGCACGTAAGATGCTTTACTTGACTTGAGAGTTTAGATTTTGGAACCTACAGTTTCAGAGATTTCTTAGGTCATGCTTGTCAGGTTAGATTTATTCAGCAATCAGTGGTCTAAATATGGAAACATATTAAACTCTTTGGATTGTAGCGTTGTCTTCTTTTTCCAGTGTGGAATAAGTGGATGAAAAGATACTTTGAGGATACTAACTTGCCCTGCCTGAAGTTTTAGAGATGTCTTCTTTCTGGCTCTTTTCCTGAACTCCTATGAATATCTCTTAAGAATATGTCCTCGACCTTTTCAGGTGGTTATTGGATTGAGTCTTGTTGGGCCTTTATATTCTGGACCTTAGCTGTTAACTGAACCCGTGGTTGTATTGTTGATTGGACATTGGCTGTTTTCTTTTTGCAATATACTCTTTATGTGTATATGCATCATGACTCAGGAGGCTGTGCAAAAAGGACTGCTTTAACTCTGGTGGGTTATATGCTGAATGAAGCCCTGCTCAATGTCCAAAGCATAAGTCTTTTTTTTTTCATTATGCCATTTTTAAAGTCTGGAGTTGCTTCAAAATTGCCTTAGCATAAGTCTCTGGAGGATCCCTCAAAATATGCAATCTTAGTTTATTCTTTTCATCTTAGATGCATGCAAATATGTGTGCTAATTTCTCCCCACTCCCCTCTTTTCTCCCTCTGTACCTCAGTTTTGGGTATGGTGAAGAGTTGCTATTTGAATAGAATTCAATAAAATTTTATCTGCATCATACATGAACTCCGGAAAACAAGCGTCGGCAAATAGAATGTGAAGGTCCATTCTGTTGAATTAATGAATTTTTATGTCCTGTTTGCAGCTAAAGATTTACTTATGATCTATCTAAGAATTATTTTTCTCTAGATAAAGACTCCATCTCCTCTTAATGAAAATCACAATTATTCTGAGGTTAACTAAATTTACTCTGTTTAGAGCTTGTTGGAAGTTTTTTTTGATCTTGCCGGGTATGCTTGATTGAGTGTTAAATTGGCTTGAAAGTTCAGCATATGCAATCAGTGTGGATGGTCTAGCAGATCCCTTCACCTCGCAGCTAATTGAGCTGCCAGAAGTAACTATCTTGTCAAGCAGGTCAAACTAAAGCTACACTTTGCTGTGCATCCACTTTGTTCTTTCATTCTGCTTTTTAACATTTATCTGCGTATTTTTAATTATCTAGTATGAAGTTCTTTGCAAATGCCCCCCCCCCTCCTAAAACTCCTTTCTTTTTGAAACTTATCCTAGCAGGTATAAAGTGCTCCAGGTTTTTCTTAAGTTATATATGATTCTTAAACCAGAGCAACGTTACATATTTTAACCAATAATTGCTCTCCTTCGGTGATTGTTTGCAGGCATTGCTCCATTTCATATATTGGGATGGTCTACCGGACATGCAAGAGATTGTTGGTCTGGGATCAAAATGGGCTTCTACACTGATGTCTCAGCATCTGCTTGCAGCAGCAGACCGATATGGGCTTGAGAGGCTCAGATTGCTTTGTGAGGCTAAACTTTGTGAGGATGTTGCCATTAACACTGTAGGCACGACTTTAGCTTTGGCAGAACAGCATCACTGTTTCCCACTGAAATCTGTTTGTCTTAAATTCGTGACACAGCCTGAAAATTTGAAAGGTAAAATTATTCAACTTTCCTCTTGTTTTGCAGAAAGCTTTACTTTTCTGGTTATCTGAACTGTTAGAAAGGCCCTCAGCCTAAGGTATGTGTTCAAAGCTTATTTTAAGAGCAACATGGAATACACAACTTTATATCATGATAAAATATCATCTGAGGATATTTATCTTTTGCAAGTATCATGTATCTTTTTAGTTGTCTTGCTTCTACCATAGTTCTTGTTTTGTATTTCATGCTCACACTATTTTGTGTTAGGCGCCGTTGGTCCAACTGTGGCAGAAATTACTGCAGGGTTTATTCACAACTGCACAGGACTCATCTCAATGTCCAATTAAATGAGCCTAAAGGGTGGCCTTTGGGTTGACTCCTGAGAGCTGTCTGCCCGTGTCTGCATTGTGACGATATTTTGAACACATATGTACTAGAAATGGCTTCTTTTTGGTTTGTGGAGATTTACTGAAAATATTTGCTTTATCCATTTATTTGTAGCAAGCAATCTTTTAACATTATGATTTTCCTTTATCTAATTCTTGTTCAATTCCGAGAACAGTGACTAGTAGTAAGCTTCATTCCGAAAGTTTATTTTGTATATATTCCACTTTGAAGAAGTCATGAAGTGATAACTGCTGGTGTTATATTTTCAGCTGTGATGCAAACAGAAGGTTTTCAATACCTGAAGGAAAGCTGCCCTTCTGTCATCACTGAATTGCTGGAATACGTAGCTATGATTGGCAAACATTCAGTAACTTCTTATGGATACGGGAGTGAGAAAGTTGTCGATGGCAGTGAAGTGAATGGGAGACGGGTGAAGCAAAGGGTATACTGATTTAGGAATCTGATGTTCACATCCCTTCTTTGATCATGATTTAATATTTTTCAGGATCAAGACATTCTACTATTGTACTCACTTTAATTTATAGGGAAAATGAGGTTCATGGTATATATGTATGCAAGTCTTTCTTAATAGGTATACTTAGTAGTGTGTACTGTGTTTTCGCCACTTAAAAACCTTATCGACTAAGATATTTACTGTAATTTTCTTTGAGATTTAAATACTACCTGGGTTTAATCCTATGTGTGTACCAATTGCCTGCAGATAATGAACCCACCAGTTGCTGTATCTTTTGATGATTCTTTTTAAGCTTGTTAGATTATGGATGGGGGATAGGTTCCAATGACCAAGTTACCACGAATGTGGCCTTACTGGTTTGAAAGAAAATTGAGTTCAATCAAATAATTTTGTGAACTTGATAAAATTAGTGCAACTGCCAAGTAGATAGTCCGCTTATGGTTCAAAGTCGTAATATCAGTTATCAATTTTGAGAGCTTTGAAACACATCCACATCGATGCAATATCAAACAATACGACTTAAAAAAAATATTAAATATGACGAGAGATACAGGTTATATCGTAGCGTCGCGAAATTGTATCGATTTGGGGACAACAACTCAACAACTCGGAATTAATTTAAATACAACTCAGATGACTTGATCAAGTCTGCGTTAACTTGAATTTATGAATATTTTGTAACGCTATCATCTTGGCAAGTGTCTAATCAGATACAACTCATTCGACTTGTACCAATATAGGTCGATACATTGAACCATGAGCCTGGTAATTGGGTATCTATCTCACTCGGCGATTGACATGGGGTCTTGAGTGTAACCAGTCGTGTGATTTGCCTGGCACCAATCTCTCTTATCATGACAAATATAGCAAAAAATGTACAAACTTTTTAGCATGGCCAGCCAGCCTCACATTAGCAAAAACAGAGCTGTACATTTCAAATAAACCCACTAATATATAACTTATAGAAGTAGCAAATATGTTATTACAATAAACTTAATCGTCGGAGAAGTCATTTCTACACAATTTCTTGTCCAAGTTTGCAATTGGAATCGGAGGAATGGCCAGTTGTTGAAGTAGAATAATACAGGTGAGGAGATATAAAATCACTTTCTAAATTCCGAGGAAATTATTGAGAAATTTTTAACTTGCATCTGTTTTGCAAAGAATGGAAAAGAAACAGAAAGAATAGAGTGAAAAATATTAGTTCCACTAATCCTTGGTTTCAAATTATCACCTCCTCCAAATCATCGTGTCTTTGATCTTGGATCAAAGAATAACAGCAGTCATGAGCAGGAATCCAACAGTGTCTTCTACACTTGAGATTAACTAGGTTTTACCAGCAAAAGTCACAAAGTTTCGGTAACTTCGAACGCCCGTGCCTATAAGCTAGCAACTTGAAATCTGTGACTCACATCTGATGAATTTACTGTTAGAAGCCAATCAACCTTCAATGGGGACCTCCGATGCCCCACCATTAAGTTGCCCATGGAGTTTGCAAAGCTGAGCCAACAAATTTCACCAGAAGAATCATAATGGAGTCAATACCATTGGTTTGCAGACCCACCTTGAGCAGCAGCCAATTTTCTTGCCATGTACTGATCAGGTTTAGGCTGCAGGCCATTGGATCCTCCACTGCCATCTTCTCCCCTGTCGTTTTTACAGCCTGTGTTTCTTCTGGGGTATGAAGAGCTAGCAACAGCATACTGAGCTGGAACAGCTGGATTCTTTACCATTCTTCGCTGTTCAATAGCAGCCGCTTCACAGTTGTTGTGCCGCAATACCGAACCAACAATTTTCCCAGGCCTCGGAGGGACTCCAGCTGAAAAAGGCGCTAATTATCATAGGTACCAAGAGCATGAGGCATGAGGCAGTAAATTCATCAAATGTGGATTAACTGCCTCATGCTGGGATTAGGTACCAAGAGCATGAGGCGGCCCAGCAAAAATGCAAAAGGGATAGGTTATTTTACCTCTTAATAGTATAATCAAGCACTCTACATGCATATAAAAAAATGTTCAAACTTAAATAAGCTAATATTGTCTAACAAAACTGATCAAAAAGTGTTAAGAATAACTTTTATGTGGTACAATTAGGATACCAAGCAGAGATGAGGTGAAAAATGTAGCTCACTGTTTTTTTAACCATAGTAGCCAGTGTCGTTGCGTTGCACACATGCAGATGCACCAGCACCAAGGGCAGAGCCACATAGTGAGGAGGGTGGGCACAAGCGTGCACCGC
>CM042184.1:2724731-2767215 GCA_023539305.1 Ilex asprella
AATATTCTTTGCCAATAAACAACTTTTGGTTTTAAGCTGGATTTACTCTTGCAAATTAAAATTTTAATATCCAAAATCACGATCAACCACAATATTTTATAATTTAAAATTTTAAAATGTTATATCTTGATTTAAAAATTTATTAATTTTTGATACGATATCTCTTTTTGATATTGTAGTGGTTCTCTAATCCCGTATATAATTTAAACTCGAAAACCAACAAAATTAATATTAAGGCATTTAAATTTACAATTGGTCTCAAGCTAGTCTAACTGCACATGGTAATCCCAGTTTTTTCATTATGATAATCTTCCATTTGTTTATTCAGATGTTAGGGGTCTACAAGTTTTGAACCCCATATGTTTGAGTTAATGTCTCTTAAAAATAGTATTTGTCGTACGGTTAACTATTGTTGTCACAATTCTCTTTACGAGAAAGAAAGTAGACAAAAGTTTCCACATTCGTGACCTTCAAATTTTGGGGTCAACTTATAATATCGAAATTTTTTGATGCCATCTGTCTTTTCTTTCTCAACAAAAACGTGCATGATCATTGTACTTTAATTTATTGTTGTCATCATTAATAACTACAAAATGCATCAAATCACAATTTACAGATACTAATCACTTTCGATAAGATAACAAAACCATTTTTTGTGGGTACCAAAAAGTTGTATGCTCATGGAAGACTCACCTTATTTTTCATCTCTTCTAAGGTTTATTTAATCATTTGTACAAAAGATGGATTTCATGCTTGATCCATGTTTTTCCATTATGATAAACTTTCATTTTTGTTTATTTTTTTATTTTTTGAAGGGGGCCCTCTTGAACATGTTGAGTGGTGATGAGAAGAAACCCACCACACACTCAGACAGCCACAAAACATTGACACATACCCCTGGACAAGAAGCCATTTCCTTTCGTCTGCTACCATTTGTTTTTTTTAACCTTTAGAAACCATCTGTTGTAGATTAAATTCTTGGTAACTTTTTCTTTCATTTTTTCCCAAAAAAGAATTGTGTTGATTTACCTCTAAAACACACCAACTTTGACAATTGGTAGGCCAGAGTTACACTACATATATTCCTATTCTTTAGGAATATTCCTTAGCTCATGTCGAGTTATTACTAACAAAATCATAATCGATCTCAAACATCCCATTTTATCGTCGCTTCACCCTGTTGAGTTGTATCTTACTCTTACTCTGTAGTAACTTCGATACAATAGAATCTGTAAACAATAGCAATGTCAAAGTAAACTGGTAGTTCAAATCATTTCAATCATATTTATCATAGAACTTAATGGGGGTAACAATGCTCCCACCTCTTATTATTATTAGAGTAAAATCAAGCTATTACACACTAGGAGTTCCATAATCTGATAATATCTAACTTAAAGATACATCATAAACCAATCCAACACATCTCTGCAAGCCACTTCTGGGCAAGGTATAGCCCATGATATCATCATACAGTTTAATAGTGTTCTTACTTTAGATACTTGGCAAACCAATCCAACATGTCACAGTGTGCCTCCTCTGCACACTTAACAGCCACTTCATCTCCATCCTTGTACCTGACAGTCCAACCATGTGCAACCCCCGGAAATATCTTCACAAAGCCATCAACCTGGAAAGAATAGACAATTAGTTACCTGCTGTGGCAGTAGATCACTTACCTAGATATAACTAAATCTGTTTGACCACAATATGCTAAGTGCAACACAACTGTAGATGCAAGACATGAAAAAAAACACATTTAAATCAGATGAAGTCAGCGAGCACGGAGAAGGAAAGGCCAATAACTTCGGCCTAATGGAAATGAGCAACGACAAAATGACAAGAGGAGCCCCGGACACCCCATTTAGAAAGGCGGGTCAAAGGATTTGGGCCTGTAGCCTTCCCTGTCCCCCCTTCATCGGGCCGTGCTTGTGTGAGGGGTGCCCAACTTACACAACAGTCAATTACCTTTCTACGCATTTTCTAATAAATAAATGCCATAATATACAGGAGGATATCAATAAAATCAGTGATTTGTGAGTAAGGCAAGATAGATGCTGTCACGATGAGTCTCATATCATCATCAACCAGCAAGAAGCCTGTGCAATGTTTATAATGCAACACCTAGATTGATAAATTTGGTAGAACATAATTAATGGAAGAGATAATATTAAAGAAAACAGTAGAAACAGATAGAAATAAATCCAGGACAGCTTTGACATGTGGCTTGCTATAGAGAAAACTATGGAAATGATCTGGGAGAGCAATTGGAAAATTTTTTAAATGTCGGGACAAATAAACAACATTGACAATTTGAATGTGACTGAAAAAATAGCAAAGCAGAGGAAAAACTGAAAGGAGACTGTGTAAAATCAAGTCTCCTCCAGGTAATGTAGGATTTTAACGAGAAGATCAGAGATCTTCTGATACATGGCTGCTTGTGATGTTACAATGCAGCAGCCCTCTCACTCGAGAAAAAAGATAGCTAGCTATATGCATAGACAAATATATATATACAGATGATTAGTTTGCCTTTGTAATTTACTCCAAATCTTGGCATTTGATTAAGCCATTGTAGATTAAGGGGTGGGTACAGAGTTTAGTTTCATACTAATATTTCAGACTTAAATTACTTGAATATGTATAGATAATTCTCAACATAGACAAAGATAGAAGAAAATGAGGGTGGATAAGCATGATACACTTCCTCCGAATTCTACCAGTCGAGTGAGCATCTTACGACTTTCATTGCCACTTGTGTTTAAATAAGCATGTAACACTTCAAAACGAAACTACTCCCCATTTTCTATAGTTTAGCATTCCTTTTGGTTTCTATTTCTCATTTTTTGTTGGGAGTATTCAAATATTCTACTAACACGTAGAGAAAAGATGAATACTCTATGTCAGCAGGATGAGCCCACAAAACACATCTTTGTGTAATTAATAGATTGCTTGCTTAAGTTTTTCAAATTCCCTACCTCCGGCTTGGCATTTAGGGCCACCTCGAACTGCTTCAAGAGCTCCGGGGGAGATCTCTGGTCGATTTCAGCTCCCAGTACTGAGATTGGAACCTTGACCCCTAAAAATCAAACCAGCTGTTAATGACTCAACAAATAACCAAATTACTAATTTTCCATACCCAACAGAAAACTAAAGAAGGATGTAAAGATCCCCATAAGGAAAGAGTCGGGAAGGATAAAAAAGAAAATTATGGAGACAAATATTTAGGCCTATGCGTTCAAAAGAAAACTGAAGAAACATTTCAACTTGCCAACAGAAAGTTTCAGGTGGCCTACTTTTAGCGCCGGAATCAAATTCTTGACTCAACAAATGGAAATAAGAAAATTATCTTGGATGTAGTATAGTAAAGGAAGTATACCATGTATGTCATCTAAAGTGACAAATGAAGGATGTAACATCACTGCAGCATCGATATAAGCATACTTTGCCAGTTCCACAACCACCTTGGCTGATAAGAATTCAAGAAATTGAATTTTAGTCAAACTATAATGTTGAAAATATATATTAATATATCCTTGTAATTGTTTGTTGCACGCATATCTTATTGCAAAAGTGGACTTTAGAAAAAAAATTCACCTCCCCAACAAAAGCCTGCAGCTCCGATCTTAGTTATTCCCTTGCCTTTCAGAGCTTCGATGACTGGCTTTGCATCTTCAAACCCTTGATTCTATAGAAACAGCAATGTTTTAAGAGGCTATAGTTTTTACAGTACTGCTTATTTAATACTATAGTGGAGTTTGGGAACTAAAAGGCCCACGCTTGGTCCCGAATGGTTCAAAGACTAAAGAAATGTGCCCACTTCTCAGCAGAAAACAGACATGAATGGGCCATCTGATCCCAAAAGTCCACAACGTGAAATTTAGTTTGACTCGGTGACTGATTATAGGCATGCATTAAGAAAATAACTAACCGGTCCATGATCTTTTATCCACCCTAGCAAAGGCTTCTCGGCAATATCAGTTGCATAGGGATCTCCGTGGAAGAAGTCAGGGACCACTACATAGAATCCAGCAGCTGCAACTTTGTCTGCAAGCTTCCTTTATAGTTGAAAGCTGGTGAAGTTAGTTTCCAGAAGTGTACATGTAAATGGGTTTCTAGGGCTACAAATGCTTTAGTGTCTTGTACATACCCACCCTAGTTATGTTAACAATACAGTTTGGTACCTATTTAACAAAATACACAGTGGGGATGAAATGCAAATCACTAATTGCCAAAAATCACTAAGCAAGTTATATAATGCAGCTTCTAAACAACTATGTTTGACTCTTACAGGATGGATCTCTCCCCCCCCCTCCCCCCCTTTTCCCCCCAATTAAAAAAAAATTACACACACACCCCGAAATGTAGCATTTGAACAGGCCTAAATGTCAAAAGAGTTGGAGAAAAAACTAAATAAAATGTATTGAACAAAAAAAGTCGTTCAGTAAGGAAAAACTTCGCTTCTTCAATGTGAAATAGCAACCTGTTTTACAGATTCAAGCAAATCAGGCTGGTTAACAATCATGTGAAGAGATTGTAAAACCAACATAACCAACAAACTAGGTAAAATCACTCAGCTTTTTAGGGTGTTGAAAAGCTGAGCAGCTAAACTTGCCAAATCTCATCAACGGGGGTGGAGCTACATGGCCATTTGTGGGGGCAACTACCTTCCCCTACTCAATTTGTTTCGCAAAAAAAAAAAAGGGTATTAATATATTTTTTAATTTTCCCCGTGAAAAAAATTTCATACACTAAATCTCTACTTGATTAGCTCTCCAATTTGGAATGAGATTTTCATGTAATATTTCCTGATCAAAAAATTGTCATGTAATATTTCCTAATAAAAAAGTTATCACGTAGTATTTCCTGATCAAAAGATTGTCACATAATATTTTAAAATTTTAAAAAAAAATCTGGAACAGTTGTAAATGTATTGAATAGAAATGTTTACAATCAATATTTAAGTTTTATATTTATAAGTAGTTTAATTTTTGTATCTTCTAATTGTTAAAATTTGTTCCACTACGTTAAATGTATGGCTCCACCCCTGCTTATCAATGCGTCACGTATCCCCTCCACCAGATGCACTCATGCACACACACATACAAACACGAACTCTCATGCATGTACTAAGGTATGAGCACATTCTTACATGCACACATACAAATACACATTCATTAATGCGCAAGCATGCAGTTCCATACAAACTTAAGTAATTCTGCAGTTCTGTTCCAAGTTAGTTTTCCAACAAATTCAAAAATGGGTAGGAGTTCCCTTATTCTATGTCATGAGAAACTTTGGAACAATATGATACTAACCCAGAGGAGGCCATAAGGCCAACTAACATTTTTCTCTATCAAAAACAGAGCATCTGGAATTATATAAACAACAATATTTTCAATATTCTAGTGAATTTCAAATATTATTTTTTTGACAATGGCAATGCCAGAATTCCATCGGAATGATATCTACATTTGGATACTAAAAACATAGAAAGAACTACGGAATTATACGTGCCCTTGGCATAAGTAACATGAACATCAAAAAGTGACAAGAAAAAGCATGATAGATGAATATTTCTAATCATCCAGGGCTATGATTTATCTTTAAATTCTTCCTTCCTATTGCAGTACAAAATGGGATTCTATTAACTACTTTCATGTATTAAGATTTGGAACTAAGGACATAAGCAAACATTGGATGGCTCTCTTTTGATGGCATCTAAATAGCATGCTTTCAATTTACCATAGCACCGAAGGACTAAAAAGCCATAGATTAGGTAGATTTAAGCTCACAATACTTAAAAGAAGGAAAGCATTTAAGAAAATCCTAGCAACAAGAGAAAGAAAAACTGTAATATTGTCTCACAAACCGGGTTGAGATTAATCATACCTTAAGTTTGGAGTTTCATAACCTGCCACATCAAACAATACATAAAATTAGCATTGAGACAGTGAGGAGGACAATTAGTATCAAGTCGACATGATTCAACTGACAACCTCCTTTAAGTCCATTTTCCATTCCAATTCCAACTAAACCGTACCAGAAACAAATTCTCATATGGAAAAAGGATAACTACAAAACAGAAGTTATCAAGAATAAGGATGTGGAAGCAATTTTTTAATGAAGAAAATTATTTTCCTTTCAAGAAACCATTTTTAAACAACAACAAAAATAAAAAAGACAAAAGGAGATGTTTCCCCGGCACAAAAGTAATGCCACAAACAAGCATCAATTAACCGAATACTAATGTTACTGGCAGTATTAAAGATAATTATCGCTTGATCATAGAAACAATAACCTTAAATTCACATTTATCCCTTCGATAACACCAAGCATGCATCAATTAACCAAATGCTACTTGAATTATCCATCATCAATACTCATAAACAATCAAATACCAATAAAATTGATCAAAAAGACTCCACTAGACACCAAATACAGAAATACCCAGATCAAAAAACTGAACTATACACCAAATATGGACCTAATTATACATAAATTTTGAACTGGGTAAGTACCAAAAATGTCAGACACGAGAATAACAGCAAGTTTGGAATCAGAAGGGCCAGAAACGTAAGATTTGAGGCCTCCAAATTCTTCCACATTCCCTGCTCCACAGCTTGAGCTGGGTTTTGGTGGGTTCTCACAGCACTGAGGTCCCGACATCCCTTACTCTTGGAGTTCAATCTATTGACAAGAAGCTCAACCACAGAATAATTCGGTAGATACATGTGTGTGTCTCCTTAGAGAGAGTATTATAAATGGGATAAATTTTTGTAGGAGTGCAACACACCACGTGGAATGACAAAAATTTCACCTTTCAAAGGGTGCGGGAGGTCGCTTTCACTCCGTATCATTGCGTTCTAACCAGACAGGCCCATGTAAAAAATCAAATATTTGACCTTATACTTGAGTTAACTATGCAGATTAGGAGACTCTTAAATTATATTATTTTTATCAATTAAATTGTTCAACTAATTTTTATATGTATAGAGGGCGAGAGGCAGGGTGAGAGCATAAAAGTGATAAAAAAATTAAAAATAAGAATTCTTTAATAACGTCATATTATATAATATATAGACACAAATTTACTCATAAAAATAAATTAAATTAAATTTCATGCACAATTAAGTAATAAACTATTTAATTTTAGAATATATATTAATTATAGGGTCCTAAAATAACAATTATAGCTTACAAATATTATTTTAGTTTAATATATATTTTTAGGCATGGATCTGTACTTTCCAAATAAAAATTTAAGTAATAATGAATAAGTATATAAATAAGTAAAAAACAAATTAGTGGTGGTGGAGTGGTCAAACATTGAATTATCCAAAAAAGGTCAATTTTTTTTTTTCAAAATACATTATCTCAAAAAATTATCAACATGTTTACACTACAACATATAAATGATGGCTGGAATAAAAATTACATTGAATTAAAAATTAATAAAAAATTAAATAATTTAACTTGTTATAGTAATAGGTGATGTGATAGAAATGAATTAGAAAAATATATGAGGGATAAAATTCAAAATATTAGCTATCTTAGCAAAAACCTTGTGCCTTAATGCACTCAGCAATATAAAAAATTAAATATTTATATTGCAATATTTTTTTATTCAAAATAATAATTTTTTTTAATTACATAATTTAAAATTAAAGTGAAAAAAAAATAAGAGGATAGATATAGATTAACAAATCTGTATGGTATTGGGAAGAGTATTAATTGAGTTGTTTGACATTGCATGTTATATAAATAATATGATATTTTTAAGCGAAAAAATAAAATTGGGGATGAATTTTGTGTCATTAAATCAAAATAGATAAAAATTTAATCAATATTGACCATTGTTATATTTGAGAAATCAACTTTCCAATTGTAATACTATATAGATTTAGAAAATGCTAGGACTCAACATTGTATATTTATTATGGTTAAAAGATAACTATAATTAATATTTTTATTATGATTGAAATATTAAATATAAATAAATAAATTTATCATAGCTAAAAAATTAAAAATATTTAATTTCGAACAATTTGAATTATTATTATACTCTTTTGTAAATAAGATGTTTAATATAAACCGTATGATAAATTATTGAGTTTAAATAATTTAGTTTGAGAGTGAAATAACGTTATTGTTTGACTCGAGAACAAGACTTCTTACAAAGTAGCACCAATAGCAACATTGAACTGCCGGAGATTGATCGAAAAAGGCAACCCAACTCCCCCCTCACCCCTTACCTTACTTAGTTGCTTGTTTACTCGTGTCGTATCTCGATCGGAAGTTAAAACTATAATATTAAATAAAAAATATTTGTATGAAGTGATACGTGAGGTGCTTTGCCGCTATCGGCAATCAATGTTTAGTCATCCTCACATATATTATCTCTTGCCACCGCCCCACCAAAAAAAATAAAATTATATATTAATAGAATAGAACAGTACTAGGCGTTATCTCTGACGTAGTTTTTGTCAAGAGAAAACGACATACGAGGAAAAGAAATTTTATAGGCATCATCGCTTACGTACTCTGCGAGTTTTTTTTTTTGTGTTCGGGGGAGAGAGAAAAGAGGATTTGAACTCTTGACCTTAAAAAAATAAAATTTTGACAAGGCAGAGAATACTATTATATCAAAAGTCCATTAGTACGTATGCCATGAGTTAATTTTGGAAAAAGTATGATTTAATTTGAATCAAATTATAACATGAAATATTTAAATTCAACAACCGTGTACTGAAGTTATGGGCCATTGGTATTCAACAATTGACGACTCTTAAGAAAAGTGATGGATTCTTAGTATTGAAGTCATTTAGTTGCAACTCGAAGGAAAAATAAAACGAGTTTGGGAATTGGCACAAGGGTTCTGCTCATAAAAAATAATAAAAGTTTAGTTCTTTGAAGAACATATTCTTATAAATAATGGTTGGATGCATTGCTAGTGAAGAGTGGTGGATCAAATTGAAGGAAAAGTTAAATCCAATGTGGTTCACACATGAGGGGAGATTGTTGGGTATTGTATGTATGAGAATTTCACATTGGATAAAAAAATAAGTTCAAATATCCTAATATACAATAAATAAGCTCACCACTTATAGGCTCAAATTTTTAGGTGGATATGAGTTTTAGACATGTATGTTGGGCCTTGAATTATGGAATCGTAGTTGCCCAACACATTTTAATGTCGATTATAAATAAATTTATTTTGTCGTAATCTCAATTAATTAGATCATAATAATATTTTTTTTCCGAGTGAAATCATCTCTAATATCATGTTTTTTTCTAAAAGTTTGTCCACGGTGTATACGTCACAATGAATTCAAGAATGACCCACAATTTACAAGTAAGTTTGTTATTGATATATGATGAATGGTCTACTATCTAACGAAATTGAAAGAAAGTATCTTAGAGGAAATTGATACTAAAAGTCACATTTTGTTACTTGTGGGTATAATTACAAGTTAATTGGGAGTAGCAGAAGTTTTAGACTAGCCATTGGAAAAATGGATCAAATGCCACGCTATAGAGGTTTGAATGGTTTGTAAGTCATGTTGCAAGAAAATTTTAACTTGTAGGTGTAGTTTGAATTGGTTACAGATTTTGACTAATTCGAATTTGATTTTATACGCCCGATTCAATTTGATCCGATCTAAATAAATTAATATAACTAGAATTTAACAAATTACTTATAAATTTTGATTAATTTTGTTCCAAATATTCAATTAATTTTTTTAATACTTACTTAAAATTATATATATATATATATTAGATCAGATCATAATCAAATCAAATATCAATCTATATTCACGTATATTCAAATTTGAATATGTGAAATAGAATAGCAAATTCGGATTTGAATTTGGACTCAGGATCATATTATCGATAAAAAATATCAATCCTAATCAAATTCAAATCAAAATCCGATGTATTTAGAGATGTAGGTCAGGCATGTTACCTTAGGAAAGGTTTCTAGAAGGATTGTCAATGGATTGGGCCGGCCAGGTATAGCCCACCAATCAACTGCCCAAGTCTAAGTTCAGACCACAGTGCCAGGCTATTAATTGCTCAGATGGTCAGCCCAGCGTTTCCGGACCATGGTCCAAAAGGGCCAGTCCACTACCTACATATTGGGCCAGCCCTGGTGAATTTTTAGTGGGCTACCCAATAAGCCTTAACTAGATTCTTTTGGGCCGTCTTACTTAAGGTAGCATGACACCAAATTTAAGCACTTATAAACTCTGAAGTTATGAAGGTTCGGGAGTGTCTGGGAGCCTCTATAAATGTAAAAACTTGACTTCACTGAACTAACACTATTCTTTGTCGGCTCCTACCACTCGTCCCTCTTTTACAAGAATCCTGAGTTTTATGCGTGTTTCCAGAAATAAGAAAAAATAATGTTACTTGAATCTAATTTGTTGACGTAAATGATTGCAGCCATTAGACTAACAGGAAATCCCATTGTTGAACGAGATCCATTACTATTCCAACCATTGTAGTAGATTCAAAAGGCAGTTCCCAAACTACTACGTTTGTGTCCCCTTGCCTCCATAGATGGTTAGTGGAGAGTCACCTCGACTTGTACGTAGATTGTTAGATATTGTCTCTTCAGCGAGACATAGATCTAGGATGCCATCCATCAATCTATCCTTTGGCAAAGGAGACAAGAAAAATGTCCAATAATTTCAATCAAGACCATGATTTATAACAACGAAAAATATTGATTACCAAACTTAGCAGCCTGAGATCTATGACAAGGAAACAAAAACTCAGAAAATAATAAACAATAGTATATAATCTCTTGCCAATGTTGTATATTTTCTTTCTACCCTCCCCCACCCCACCTTAACCTCCCACCAACTTGGATCTCTTTCATGGGGTGGTTATGATATACTATCATGTAGATGACCAAACCGTTTCACCTAATTTACTTACTGATTAAATTAAAACTCCTTTATGATTATTAACATTGCATGGGTGGACAAGCAAGTCTAAAGGATAATCATAGTGAGTGAGAACTTAATATCTTCTCCTTTGCATAAGCAAACTCTTCATTTTTTTTCCCATCATTCATGCTTTACAACTTTTTCACTGTAGAGCCAAAAAAATTATACCCAATGTACAAATTATCGCATATAGCAAGATTTGGGAGATGTAAAAAACGATTGACAGCCTTCTTCTCATTTTTAAAAAAATGATTTTTCACGATTTGAATTCTTGGTAGATCGCTCCGGTGGATGAATACTTATCATCATTTTAATTCTGGTCTCTAACTTATATATTGAACACATTTTACAAGAAAAAAAATTCTTTTGAGCATTGAAATAAGAGTTTGTGTTATAATCACGAATTCAAAATGTATAGGTTGGGATAGTTTTGCATTATAAAAAAAAAAAAAAACATATAATTTGTGGGAGGTGAGGTGAAGCATACATGTCTAAGAGTTTTAGGATAATGATGGACCCATTATTTGATTGTTATATGACTTACAAGCAATGAGTAAGCTTACCTACCAAGATATCATGATGTACAAGATAAAAGCAATGGAATAAAGGTAACAAACATCCATTACTTGCCCTCATTGGAAAAAAAAGTAGAGATTTCATCATATACCTAAACCAATAGCATGAGTAGGACCAACTTTGATAAAGATAGCAACAAGTCTTTGTCTACACCTACCCTAACCACTATAGTTTTTTTTATTATTTTATTTATGTAAATAAATAAGAAAATAATTGAGGTTGGTGTGAAGTAGAATATGAAAGGGAGAATCTTGGATCCTTAGATGTGCTATAATCTCAATTAATATGCTAATATTAAAATTATTATTATTTTTTAATAAAAATATTAAAATTATACTTCATCATATTCCAATTAAAAATCCCTTGTAGATCCTTATCATCCGGGATCCATTAGTGGGCCATTCATTATGGTTGTAACAAATAATCACCAAACCCCTCCATAATAATAATTAAAAAATGTTTCATCTCATTTTTAAAAAAGACTATTTTACCCTCATGTCTATACCATTTTTTTAGCAATGCTACATATCCCAAATTTGTATTCCAAATATGCATTTCAAATCAATGGGAGTCATTTGATGAGTGAGTTTCATCAACTTTTTTCATTGGGACTCACTCATTCAATAGTTCCCATTGATTTAGGATGCACATTTGGGATACAAAATATTACTTTTTTTTTTTTTGGTTTATTGTCTCTCTCTCTCTCCTCCCTAGTTATTTATTGTGGATGAACCATGGTAGGGTTAATGTTACATCACCAATCCTAATCAATTAGACAAAAAAAAATGTATCTCTAACCTCTTAATCTAGTTCTCTTATGAAATCGAGGAGGGTTGTAGCTTTTTATCATATTTAAAACTATATTCAAACATAGGCATACCAACAAGCGTCGACAAGATCCTGCCAACTATAGCATCCTTGGATGGCCTATTAGCTTGATGGGTAGGATTGTAGAGCATCTTTTAACCTATCTTAGCCCATCAAATCGATGTAATTCGACTCGTTTAAAAAATGATATCTAAACAATTGATAAGCATTAAAAAAATTCAAAATACTATCACCCGAATTTATATAATAAATTCATAAATTTAATTATGACCTTACAAGATTAATTCCCCAACCCGTTGGTCCAACCTACAAATGAGCACAAGTTGTTAACTAACTTAATTCTATCCATTGTCCACCCTTCCTTTAACCATGCAAAACAATGTCACCAAGCATAAGTAGGGAGGAGAAAGGGCAATTTTTGCATAAAAATACCATAATGTGCCCATTCTTCAACAAGTAATTTACATCTCTAATCCCCATACACAAAACCTTATTTGAGCTGCTCAACGCACCACCAACCCTTGGCACAACGATTATGTCAAGTAAAACGCTCCAACCAAAAAGACGCAACACGTATATAACTCCTTGATAAAAAGAAAAAAGTAGAGAGTTTTTAAGCTCTTCATATTGTGAAAGTGTAATCCTTGAAATGCTTGTAATGACATTTGATTTCATTTCTTCAACGATCCTTGTTCTCATGTCTCTTTGTTTTTATGTTCCTCTAATTAGTCTAGAGCAATATATTATAGGTCAAAAGAATTATATAAATAAAGTTTCAATCCTTTGCGTATTAGGTTAGTACTTACATATACTATCTATAATAAAAGGCTAAAAGTGTATCTTAATGCCACCACTGCACCTCAATTGGTTTGACTTTGACCTAACAGACCAATTATAGGAGTAAATATTGAATGTAACGGTGCTATCGTGTCACTATTGATAACATAGTATCACCGACCAATAATAAAATCTCAAATGGGAAAGGTGAATCCCACTTGGACTTACATGGCAGGAGTGTGAGAAGTTATTTGCTTACATAACAAGTTAATTATTGATTTTTGTGAAGTCTATGTACTTATTTGTTTTAATATTATCAGTTGGTGATACCACATCACTTTATCACGTACTATCACCGTTGTAATGAATATTTTCTCCAATTATAGGGGAAAATGTTTAAGTTCAGAGAGCAAAAATAAAGCTGGACCGTCCACTTGTTCTATGTAACAAAGGCATGTAATTTAGTATTGCCATTATCTAATCATAGTGCCTAACCTTAATTGATCCATGATCCATTATAAATTTGTTTGGGGGGAAAGTGGATCATGATGTTAGGTGCAATATAATTGTAATGACCTAAAAATACAATGATCACAATTCATATCAAATGACAAATTCAACCTTGTTCATTCAACTTAGGGGGATAGTTGAATGACAAAATTTTAAAAGTTAATATCGTAAAATATTAAGTTTGAGTTTTATAATAGATATTTATATTAACTAGGTATATATAATTTGTACATAATTGTACACTTTTTGAACTTATGTAAAAATCACGAGTGTAAAGAAGCACGGTTATAATATTTTTTTATAACAAAAGGTTAAAAAAACATCATATCAATGCCAATGACTGACAATGAAATTTCAGGATTAAACTCATACATCCAAAACACTTTTTCTTATTCTCAATTCACTAACTTCATAATTATTTTTTCGAGGATTCAGATCTACTCAATTTCTAATTTTATCTTAGTGACAAAATCGTAGAAACTTTAATCACTTGGGTTTGGACCTTACATTAGTATACGGAAATTCGATAAAACATATTGATGGATAATTAAACTTGATTGAAATTGATTTAAATTAAAAAAAAGTCATATTTTAATCCCACTAATGAACCTCACTCACATATATTTTGGGTGTCAACTTAAAGTTTGACTTTTCACGTGTCAGACCAATCATATTGCAAGTGCATGCGCATAGAACGGTATTGCACACACAGAATCCCACTTGCCCATACCTACCATAACCTCCCCCCCTCCCCATCTACTCTCCTTTTAGTGCCTTCTGTGCTCTCCCCCAAGCTTGAGCACCTCTCTCTCTCTCTGCACATATGACCCATTAAATGGCGGTGTTTATACAGTCCAGTCTCTGGGACAGTGTCCTGGAGATGACAAAGGTGGCACAAGAGAAGGGTAATGATCCTTTGTTGTGGGCAATTCAGATATCTTCATATTTGAGCTCTTCAGGTGTTTCTCTGCCTTCTACTGAGCTTGCCAACCTTTTGGTTTCACACATTTGCTGGGATAACAATGTTCCTATTGCATGGAAGTTCCTAGAGAGGGCTTTAATGCTCAAGATCGTGCCTCCAATGCTAGTTCTTGCTCTGCTTTCCACAAGGTTTTTTTGTTTTTGCTTTCTCTGTTTTTGTTTTTTGAAGCATTTTTTTTGGAAAAAAATTGAATGGGTACTTTGCAATTTGTGTTTTATGGATGCTTTTGTGATTTAAAGGTGGTGTTGTTTTTGGGTTTTGCTATTAGAGGTTGACCGGTTGGAGATAGAGTGTGAATGTCTTTGAACTTTACCCGCCATTGATTTTTGGTTTTGGTCCCACTTCAGTAGGTTGGTACAAATGAAAAAAGGCTGGTGTGTTATTGAACTCGAAGAGGACTACTTCTGTTTTGCACCCATTTGTTTGATTCTGTGTACTGTGTGATTCAAAAGGTTTGTATTTGGGATGGCATGAATTCTGTTTGATAATTTATTGATGAGGGCTTATTTTGAGAACTTATTTATCTATAGGTGTATCTGTGTAAATATTTGCTTATGTTTCCGTTGTAGTTTTCTACAGGAAATGGTCCAACTTGTTCTGAACTGTTTTTGTTTTGAGCATTTATTTATCATGACATGTCCTGTAGTTTGTTGCACAGTGAAGTGTTGATTGATGGGTACATTGTCATCATCTGTTGTCTTATCATGCTTCTATGAAATGTCTGTTCATTGGGAATTCTTTGGAAACTATGTGAGCAATGATGAGCTCAGACATAATTTTTGTGTGATTTTCGATTCAAACACTACGTTTTTTTGGAATTGGGTGCTATCCACTGGTTATTTAGACCAAGTGTGTGTGGTCGTCTATGTATTTTGTTGGCTTTTTATGATGGGATTAAAAGCTTTGCTTCCTATCTTTGGCATTGATTAAGCTGCTTATAAGCGTTTCTTAGTATTCATGTCGACAAATTGTTTTTCTTATTGGGATGAAGTAATTATAGATGCTGCAACTTCGGGTTCCTTGTAATGCATTGGGAATGTCTTAAATTTTTCTTGAAATTAGTGTAATTTCCTTGCTTAATTGTGCAATGTAGCATCCTTCATTGAGAGAGGTTTGTAGGAAATTTGCTCTCTTAATGGCAGAACAATTATGGCATTTATTGTCTATCTGATTTTGCAAATTTGGCGTCTTAGTCCAATAAGTATTTGACAGAGTTTTTGTGCAGAGAGGTTTTCATCTCTAGTTGTTTTACTTTCTCTTTTACATGTTGCTCTTGTGCTGCACTCATTGTTTCATTCATTCCAACAGGGTTATTCCTAATCGATGTTCGCGACCAGGAGCATTTAGGCTTTATATGGAACTCCTTAAGAGATATGCTTTCACTCTTAAATCCTATATAGCTGTTCCGAATTACCCAAAGTAAGTTTTGAACCTTGTCCTATATATCATAGGAGGAGAACAATCTCATTCACAGCCCATTTACTTCCTATTGTCATAGATTCTTAATTTTGTCTTTCTCCTCTACACGAGTTGCATAATAATGAGAATGTACATATTTAGATATACATTTAATTATAGCTATTTATGAAATATTGTAGTTTCTTTTCACCTTTTGGTAATGAGGACTTCATTAGTTTATTCCCCCACTTGGGTTATTGCTTTTAGTGGTTATTCTTAACCTCTGTTCTTCATGCAGGACCATGAAATTGATAAACACTGTCCTCCATCTTTCTCAAATATTTGGTCTTCAAGCAAGTGAACCTGGAATTCTTGTGGTTGAGTTTATTTTTTCGATTGTATGGCAATTACTTGATGCATCTTTAGATGACGAAGGATTGCTGGAACTTATGCCCGAGAAGAAGTCTCAATGGGAAACTAAACATCAGGAGATGGAAGTTGATGTTCACGGTAGTTATGCTGATAAGAGGATGGACCATCAAAATAGATCGCAGAATATGAATACCCGGATGGCCATAGAGTTAATAGGCCTATTTCTGAGAAATCAAGTAACTTCCAGGATTCTTTACTTGGCACGCCTAAACATGTCAGAACTTTATTCCTTTTGTAATTGGTTTTCAAACATTCTGCATCCCACTGTTGAATGAGTCTCGTGGAAGTGAACTGAACATATTGGTTACTTGGCATATTTATGAGCACAATATTAGATCTGAGGTACAATTTGTAAATCTTGAAAGGCACCCTATTTGAATCGAGTTAAGGACGGAATCAAATCGTCTCATGCTAGAAACTTTTGCACACCATTTGTGGATGGCTATTTGAATTTGGCTTTCCACTCCTTTTAGGCTCACAATTTCGCTTACATTATAGGCAGGCATGTCTATACTTACGAGTTCACACTTCGTGGCCTTTGCTTTAAATGACAGATTTTTTACTTATAATTCTTACCATTTTCAGGCCCACACTTTGGCAAGATTTTGTCCTGCAAATACGGCTACTTGGAGAAAATTCATCTATATTGAGAAATTCAACAGTTATGACTGCAGATGCTCTTCTGCAACTAACATCAGGAACTCACAAAATTTTCTCTCTGGAATGCAAAACGAGTTCATCACAAGTGTTCCACGCAATTATGTCTTCTGGTTCTCTGGCCTCTTCCGCTGGTCTTTGTCACGGGGCTAGTCGTTCTGCTCTTTGGCTTCCTCTTGACCTGGTGCTAGAAGACACTATGGATGGTTATCAAGTTAGTGCAACAAGTGCAGTTGAAAGTATTACTGGTAATTCAAAATAATACTCAATCCTCAAAATTGAGCTTTATAAGAAATGATGATACTCTCTTCAACCAGTTTTTAATCAAACAGATTTATGCTTTTACTTTACAGGTTTGATGAAGGCCCTCCAAGCAATTAATGGCACTACTTGGCATGGTAGCTTTTTAGGTCTGTGGATGGCGGCTCTGCGTCTTGTTCAAAGGGTTGGGACTTTTCATTTCTCAAAAAAATCTGTCATTCACTCTTATATTTTCACAATTCTTAAAAAAATTAAAGCAATATTTCTAGGGGTATTCTTACTGTATCAGAAGGTTTAGGACACTTCAGAAATTCTTGTGAAAATTCTTTATCTAAATACCAAAATGATGGGTTTTCTGTTGAACTGGCCAAATTATCGGTTGATTATGTAGTACATTGAAGTAACATCTCGCTAGATTGATGCTGTAAAAGTTAGATAGGAATATCGATTAGAGCCTCACAGTTAGTAAGAAAACTTTATCTTGACAGGCTGAGTTGACTATTACATCCAAAATTCATGCTTTGGTTGGTTGTTTAGTTTCTTTAATTTGAATTTTTCACAATGGTAAATAATAAATTATTTTTGATGAATTTAAGAATAAGATCCACTAAACGAGAAGGGAGTGTCATTTCTTTGGTGGATGTTTTTTTTTGATGGAATGCAACTTGTGTCTTATTTATTTTGTTGTTTCATCAATTCTAGGAAAGGGATCCCATTGAGGGTCCTGTGCCTCGCCTTGATGCTCGCTTGTGCATGTTGTTGTCTATCACAACTCTTGTGGTTGCCGATCTTATTGAGGAAGAGGAAAGTGCACCAACTGATGAAATGGAATGCGACGCTGAAACTTACAGTACAGAACGGGTTCATGGAAAGCGTCGTGAAGATTTGGTCTCTAGCTTACAGTGTCTGGTTGATTATCACAGCTTGTTGACTCCACCTCAATCAGTTATTTCTGCGGCCAATCAGGCAGCTGCAAAAGCAATGATGTTTATATCAGGAATTGACGCTGGTAGTGGGTACTTTCAGTGCATCAGCATGAAAGATATGCCAGTCAACTGTTGTAAGTAACATTTTCTACTTGCCAAGCCTAAAAAATACTTATAAAAGTTAGGGTTTGGGCCAATCAAATAAGCATGGCAATATGGAATGCTTTGATTTGGTCTAGTTGCAGAGCAGTGAGTTCTGCTGCATGGCTTGCAGGGGTGTCTCATGCAGAAGGCATCTTTGTTTTCACTTGCTGGTTTTTGGTTCTATCTATTTAATTGTGGAAAGGAGTGTAATTATTTACTGGTTGCAATGATTAGGTGCCTCTGGTCCCTGTAATTGTGTCCACTGAAACCAATCTAAACTCCAATGTACTAAAGAGGACTCTATAGGCCAATATGTTGCCAACTAAGGGGGAATAATACACAATATTTTAAAAGCGTGAGAGGTTGGAATTAGAGATATAAATTAGAGTTGTTTTGATGGTTGGGGAATAGGGCCCATTGTTAGGTGCAAATGCAAAAGCTTGGGTGACAACATAGAAACACGTCTTTTGGTTTGAGGTTACCTCTTCATGCAAATAAGCCTGCAAATTAAACTCCTCTAGCTCCTCAAATTGGCTGCCACTGGTTGCAAGTTTTTTCATTTTTTCCTTTTCAATTTTGAAATGTTGGAGAGTGTTGATGCAAAAAGCCTTCTCTCACACAGTGTCTTAGTTCTCATTTGATGAACCTGTGTACAGTTGATATCATAATTAAGCAGACTAGAGAAGAGAAATGAAACTAGTGGGTTAATTGCAATTTCATTTTATACCCACACATAATTTTTTACCCAGCCAATCAAAGGCAAGAGAAATATAGAGGCTCTGCTCACTAGCAAGCAGTGCGAACAGAAGAAGCTCAGCCCTAGGCAAGCAAGGTGGAACTATTTGTGTGCTGAACAACGTAAGCAAGGTAAATTATAAAAAAAGCAACCACAGATTCCAGTGAAGTGAACATTTCTTGCCGGAACTGAAATGAAACATAGAGTTTATGCGATCTTATCCATGAGGCTGTCTAAACTTACAGACTTTTATATCTTTGTTTACAGCTGGAAACTTGCACCATCTGATAGTTGAGTCCTGTATTGCCAGAAATCTTCTGGACACCTCAGCATATTTCTGGCCGGGCTATGTGAATGGAAGTATCAACCGAATACCTCATAGTGTGCCTGCTCAAACTCCTGGATGGTCATCACTCATGAAGGGGGCATCACTTTCTCCATTAATGATAAATGCTTTAGTCTCAGCTCCTGCCACAAGGTATTCATGCATTTGTCCCTCTCAAAAATCCATGTCATTGATTTATTGATATTTCCATTGTTAGAACTTCATTTATGCCAATCTTTGATCCCAAGTCATTCCCTGGAGCCTCTAATATATTCTGTGAAATGATCCCATGTGGAGGGGTCTGCTGTAAGGGATATTTTGAGAAGACTAGATTCTTGGTAGTAAAATTTTACAGGGGGCCATAAATGGAATGCAACTTTATCTTGGGGATTTTATGTTTAACAGTACTTGGGAGGAGACTAGAGATTCCAAACAGCGAAGACCTGCGAATGCACCAACAGGGAAGAGTATAATTGTTGGGGGGAGGGGGAACCAAAATTGACATGGAATGGTGTAAAGAAAAAAGATAGGGTGTCTATAATTAACTGACATATAAACCCTTGACAGAATATATTACCAACAGTCATGTCGCCAACCCCAGATAATTCGGACAAGACTTGGTAATGATTCTTTTATTGTATTGTTGGTGGCTTCAAATTTATGAGGTGATGTAATGTAAATAACTTCGAGATTCCCTTCTATATTCATGACTGCGACCTGGTCTTCAGTTACAGCTTTTTCTTTCCTGAAGCCAGGTATATCAGATGCTCTTTTTGTTATTGATATAGCCAAGGATAAATCAACTAAATTTAAGCTCATGGATTTGATCGAAGCTTAGCAGAGCTCCAGAAAATTTTTGAGATCGCAGTCAAAGGATCAGAAGATGAGAGGATAGCTGCTGCTAAAATTCTTTGCGGGGCTTCTTTGATTCATGGGTGGAATATACAGGTAATGATTTTAAAAAATCATTTCTTGCAAACATAATGTGATCACCAACACCAAGCTGTACAAAGCAATAGTTCGATTTTATTTGTAGGAGCACCCAACTCCTGTAAATGTGTTTCGGTCGTGACACTTGCAGGAACACACCGCTTATTTTATAACTAGACTATTGTCCCCGCCAGTTCCTGCCAACTATTCTGGGAGTGACAGCCATTTGATAGATTATGCTCCAATGCTGAATGCCATTCTTGTTGGAATAGCATCTGTTGACTGTGTTCAGATTTTCTCCCTACATGGCTTGGTAAGTGCTTCTTTTAGCATCCCAGATATCTCTACTTATGTAGATCAGACCGTTGCGTTCTTGGTTTGACAGGACTATTGAATCCAGTTGTTTCAGTTTTTGAGTCGTACCTTTCATTAAACCTACCTTACTGCCTGTTGGTTTGATATGGTAATGGGAGTGATTAATGTCATGTGCATTTACGTTTTGTTGTTTACAGTTGCACTTAGGTGAGTGCTACTGCTTAACCATTTTAGACTTCATTTAATTCAAAGGGTGATGGAATGCTGGTTCAGAATGCGGTTGAGGAATTGGTGGAGACTTGACGAAGATATGCCAAAAGATCATGCCCTAACAAAGTAAATGATAAGTAAGAAAGAAAAAGAAGGATTTTTGTGATCCGAATTGAACCTTGGGTTGGATGGGAGGGCTTAGTGAAGGAGTGGTATTCTTGTTCTTCGAAAAGAGAAACATGCACGAGAGTGAGGAGTGGGTGATTGCTGAAACTTTTCAACTGGGAACTAATGTTTTTCTCTTTTTGTCAGGTTCCTCAGCTTGCTGCTTCGTTGATGCCAATTTGTGAGGTTTTTGGGTCATGTGTTCCCTGTGTCTCATGGACTGCAACACCAGGAGAAGAAGTTTCTGCCCACTGTGTGTTTTCAAATGCATTTGCACTCCTTTTGAAGCTATGGAGGTTTAATCATCCACCTCTTGAACATGGGGTGGGACATGTACCACCAGTAGGATCCCAATTAACTCCTGAGTACCTCTTATCAGTAAGGAATTCACACCTAGTATCTTGTAAAAACAACCACAAGGACCCAAATAAAAGGAGACTTGCAGCTGTTGCAAGTTCATCATCTCCTAAACCAATATTTGTGGATTCATTTCCAAAATTAAAAGTATGGTACCGGCAGCATCTAGCATTTATAGCTTCAACACTCTCCGGGCTTGTTCCAGGGACACCTGTCCATCGGATTGTTGATTCGCTTCTTAACATGATGTTCGGTAAGATTAATAAAGGAAGCCAGTCTTTGATATCTGTAACATCTGGAAGTAGCAGTTCGTCCGGTGCTGGAAGTGAAGATACTTCTTTAAGACCCAAATTACCTGCATGGGATATCCTTGAAGCTGTTCCTTTTGTGGTTGATGCTGCTCTAACAGCTTGTGCCCATGGAAAACTGTCTCCTCGTGAATTGTGTACAGGTTAGTATGTTGTGCATGTCTTGAGTTCCTGCAACTGATTCATACAGTATACGCCTTTACTTGCTGTGACCATGATATATAAGCGTGTTTATATTTTGCTTTGAATATGCTTTTATCTGCAGAAGTTTCCAAGATTTCAACTGTTATAAATTTCAGCTTGTATCATAGTTTTTGTTATTTTCCAGGACTTAAAGAGTTGGCTGATTTTCTTCCTGCATCTTTGGCAACCATAGTAAGTTACTTGTCAGCTGAAGTAACTCGTGGTGTTTGGAAACCAGTTTTCATGAATGGAACAGATTGGCCAAGTCCTGCTGCAAATCTGTCTAATGTTGAGGAACATATCAAGAAAATTCTAGCTGCCACGGGTGTTGATGTTCCGAGCCTTCTTCCAGGTTTCCCTCTTTATTATCTTTTTTTTCAAATGACTGCAATTTTATTGGACATGCATGCCAGTATGAGTGAAACTTTATATACAAAGGATTGAAGCCATCTCAATGATCAAAAGTCAAGAACTTCGAAATTTTATAAACAAATGTGATCAATGTCCAAACAATGTTTCATGGTCTAAGGCAGCGATCACTAGTGCTCTGAACTCTTAGGGAAAATTTGAAGGATAAACTGGTGTTAGGAGAATGGTTTTTGTTTTTCATTAGCTGAAACCAGTACGTCTCTAAGGATTGGAATTCTCTTTCTTGTAGGTGGAAGCTCTCCAGCCACACTTCCATTGCCCTTGGCTGCCTTTGTGAGCCTCACTATAACCTATAAACTTGATAAAGCTTCACAACGATTTCTCAATCTGGCAGGACCGGCCTTGGAGTACCTTGCAGCAGGTTGCCCATGGCCATGCATGCCCATTGTGGCTTCTTTATGGACCCAAAAGGCCAAACGCTGGAGTGATTTTCTCGTCTTTTCTGCCTCACGTACAGTCTTTCTCCACAACAATGATGCAGTGGTTCAGCTTCTCAAAAGTTGCTTCACTGCCACACTTGGCCTGAATACCACCTCTATCTCAAGCAATGGTGGCATTGGACCACTTCTTGGCCATGGATATGGATCACATTTTTGTGGGGGGATCTCTCCAGTTGCTCCAGGGATTCTTTATCTACGTGTTTATCGGTCCATCAGAGATATCATGTTCTTGAGAGAAGAGATCGTCTCTTTGTTGATTCAATCTGTGAGAGACATAGTATGCAGTGGACCTCCTAGAGAGAGATTAGAGAAACTGAAGATAGCAAAAAATGGAATGAGATATGGGCATGTTTCACTTGCTACATCAATGACTAGAGTGAAACTAGCTGCTTTGCTAGGGGCTTCTTTAGTATGGTTATCTGGTGGCTTGGGGCTAGTTCAATCAGTAATAAAAGAAACACTGCCTTCTTGGTTCATATCCGTTCACCGATCTGAGCAGGTAGAATGTTCAGGAGGGTTGGTTGCAATGCTTGGCGGGTATGCACTAGCTTACTTCGCTTTGCTTTGTGGAGTATTTGCTTGGGGCATTGATTCAACCTCATCAGCATCAAAGCGGCGTCCCAAAATTCTAGGGGATCTCATGGAATTTCTAGCAAGTGCCCTTGATGGGAAGATATCACTTGGCTGTGATCCAACCACCTGGCGTGCCTATGTGTCTGGACTTCTGAGCCTGATGGTTGGGTGTACCCCAACTTGGGTGTTGGATGTGGATATAGAGGTGCTGAAGAGACTGAGTAAAGGGCTGAGGCAATGGGATGAGGAGGAGCTTGCTCTTGGTTTGCTGGGGGTCGGTGGGGTTCCTACAATGGGTGCAGCCGCTGAAATGATCATTGAAAATGAGTCATAGTTTTGTAATTAGATCTTTTGCCCCTTACATTCAATATTTTGTAGGTTGGTAATTGTAGTTGTAGGATGTAATTTTCATGTAGAAAAAGGTTATAAAATCTATTAGTGGAAAGTTTAATTTTTGAATAGGAACTTCCATACAGAAGGTAGGGCTGTGCTAACTTTTGTTTTATATGAATCGGGCATTAGGTTTCCACATGACAAACCGCATACAGAATCTTCATGCATGCGTTCGTTCTCTCCCTCCCTCAGCCATACATCTCTTTTTTTGGATTAAACGCTTGCTAACAAATTAGCAGCACCTAGTTTGAGCATTAGAAAGAACATTTATCGATATGGCAACAATATTCATGATTTTGCACCGGAAACAATATTACATTATGAAGAGAAGGTAATGTTTTCTTAGATAAGAATTGAATGGAAATATTACACTTGCACATCACAAGAGAGGTTCGAAATAATGCTGATAATTTGTATTAGCTTTAAAAGAGTGTCAATTCTGACAACTTTTGCTTGGTATTCAAAGCAATCATACAATTTACAGAAAAGATAGAATTCTGCATAACAATATCGAACCTGTTTAGTAAGAATCAATTCTGGGTAACTAAACAACAGCCCTTTATCCAAGTTGAGTCAAAATCTCAAGTAGTTTAAATTAGTCCATTACAATATCATACAACACCACTGTACCCGGGTGACTTTGTGAATCTTTGGCTATGCATTACTCGCCTCACAAGAAATGCATCATCCCACCTCCCTGCATCTGCATAAATATTGGATAGAAGCACTCTACTTGGACCATGAGACGGTTCCACCCTTGCCAAATGCTCTGCAGCCCTTTCCCCAATCTCCGTGTCACCATGTGTTCTACATGCTGCCAACAATGTGCCCCATATCACAACATCTGCCTTCATAGGCATGCGTTTTATTAGGTCTTCCGCTTCACCCAATCTCCCAGCTCTACCCAGAAGATCCACCATACAGCCATAATGCTTGATGTTTGGATCTACATTGTATAAACCCTTCATACTCTTAAAATGGAGCTCCCCTGCTTCCACAAACCCAGCATGGCAACACGCAGTCAAGACTCCAATAAATGTGATTGAATTGAGTTTAATGTTACGCCTCTGCAAGTCAGAAAATATCTTCAGAGACAACTCAGCATGTCCATGCATGGCCAGACCACCTATAATAGCATTCCATGGTGACGCAGTGGTTGCCTTTTCTCGGATTTGACGGAAGAATTCTAAGGCAGTGTTGATGCTCCCACATTTGGCATACATGTCAATAATTGCTGCACCTAAATTCTCATTAACAGGGATGGAGTTGTTCCGTATATACTCATGAGCCCATCTTCCTTCTTCCAATGTGCCTAAACTAGCAATTGCAGAAAGCACACTTACCATCGTAATTTCATTTGGTTTGAAACCATCAGCCAACATTTCATGGAAGAGTTCTAGAGCCAGATCAGGCTGCTCGGTTTGTGAAAAACCAGAAATCATAGAGCTCCAAGAAAAAACATCTCTTTCAGGCATTTCATTGAACAAATGCCTCGCTTCATCAATCATTCCATTTCTTATCAGCCCTGCAATGAGGGCATTCCAAGATGCAAGATGGTCCTTGTTGCCAACTTCAAATTGCAAACGAGCATTGTTTGGTTTTTTGCAAGCTGCATAAAAATGGATTATTGTTGCCTGTATGAAGTCATAACAATCAAACCCGATCTTGACAGTTATGCCATGGAATTGCTGCCCCTCAGCAAATGCCACTGACACTCCACAAGCAGAAATTATATCAACAATCATAACATCATTAGGACCCAACCCGGTACGAAGCATCGCACGATACATCACTAAAGCATCACTCAACCTTCCTACTTGCACGTAGCAATTAATAACAGTACCCCAAGAAACCACATCTTTGTTAGGAATCTTCTCAAAAAAATGACCAGCTAAATCGACAAGTCCAGCCTTTGAATACCCATTCAACATCACATTCCAAGAAACTATATTCCTGTTTGGTACCTCATTAAACAAAACCCTCGCATCACTTAAATTCGAACAGGCACAATACATATGAACCAAATTGGTAGAAACAAGAACAAACACTTCAAGCCCAAGTTTAGTCACTAACCCATGAAGCATTTCGCAATTCTGTACCCCACCAAAATGTGCGTAAGAGGAGATCACACTTGACATGGTCACCTCATTGGGAGCCACACCCGAAAATTTCATATCCTTAAAAACCTCAATTGCTTTACCCCGAAAACCATTTTGGGCCAAACCCATTATCATAGTCGTATAAGAAACACATCCTCTGCCAGGCATTACATCAAACAGCTTCTGCGCATCGTCCAAACGACCATATCTAACGTAACCCGCCAGCATAATATTACAGGACACACTGTCCAATACCAAACATGAATCAAACATTGCTTTAGCCTCATTGATCAACCCACATTTTGCATACAAATTGATCAGACTATTTTGAATGAAAATGTTTGAGTCAAGCCCGAACTTCAAAACAAGGCAATGGAGTTGTTGACCTTGAGAAATGGCTAAAAGGGATGAACAGTACTTTAAGGCTGACACTAGTGATAATTCGTAATTGGGTTTTCGTTTTTGTATGTTTTCGTGGTTGAAGAAGATGTCGAAGTGGTGTTCCGGGTGTAGTGGAAATTGTGGTAGAGTTTTGGTGGGCGTAGTGGAGACCCATTTCAGAATTTGGGGGGCAAGGGAAGAGAATCGAATTGGAAAGCGAAGGGATGATTTGGGTCTGAAAACAATGTTCATGAGACGATATCATGGGACCCTTTCACCTCGAATGAACTTTGAGGCCTGTTCGATGAATTTTTGGAGGGACAGAAAGGAGAAAATAAGTTCATTAGAGTACTCTGTTCTAAATAAATTTTTTTTTTTTAGGGAGAATTAGGATTAATTACACTAGAGCCCTCAAAATATGAATTTTATCTTATTTTAATTCCTAATATTTCAATTGCATCATTTTAATTCCTAAAATATTAAATATATTTCTATATAATCTCTCAAACAGATAATATCCAAATTTTTAATAATTTTTTATTATAAATTTATCACTTAATATTTAAAAATAGAAAAAAAATAATTTAAATAACTATTGTATGTGATAATCACCTGACATTTCAATTGATATACCTTGCGAAAAAAAGACATTTCAATCGATATGCAACTCAAACGCCGATGCGTCAAATACTCACAACTCAACTTACGAAAGCATTTTATCTTAACTATTTGAAGCAGACTACATGAATTATATTTCTCCTCTCGGCCCTGTCAAGGGCTAGACAACGACGCATTCTCACGCCTAATAAAGCCATCCGATAAGAAAATAGCACAATTGAACCAACCCTTGATGCAGAGTTCCACAATCTTTGCCATTCAGGGTCTGGGAAGCTGATCTGTGGCTTCCATAGCTGCTAGTGGCCCTTCACATACACACCCGCTATCAACCCAAATCTAAAACAGTAACAAGATTAAACAAAAACTAAGAGCTGAACATCAGAACTAAAATTTTCAACACCGCCCGCTTGCTTATTCAAATATTTATTCGCATTTGACTTGGTATAATTATCATAAAAGAGAATATATCCCAATCATGTGGGTACAGGGAAGGTTATTTTATGAAATTTTGAAGAGATGGTGCCATTCGACCGGCGGATTAAAAGGATTGTACCATCCATGAGTGCAAGTCTCTGTGAAAGAAGGATGACATTTAAATCTAAAAGATAAACCAGATGCCAGAAAGAGGGACAGAGAGATGAGATCCCAACAGCAGTGCCATCGGAAAAGATCAGCGATGATCTCCTCCGCCATTCATAGTAAGAGTCCTGAGGAAGATAGCACACATGAAAGTTAATAGTTAGCACAAACAAAACGAAATAAGTTGAACAAAGGAATTACTTGTCAGTATAGAAACTTTGTCGAGTATAGTAGACATCTTCTATTTATAATCACAGCATATTGTCAACGTGCACAAATATAGTTTCCTATATCTAAATTGAAGCACCTAAAAGATAACTAAAAAGAAAAATACAAGAATCTCAATAAAGCATCTATTGACATAAGTGTCAACAAAGAGTTCAAATAAACAAATTTAAGCTTTTGAATCAGGAGTTCCACCATTTCTAAGGTGTGTGTCTATTAATCTTTGATGCCTGGCAATCAAGTTATGACTTAGAAGTTAACTATTTCATTCAAAAGTTCTTAGGCATCGGGGATAGATAGGGAAAGGGAAGTGCAAAGGGAATGGATGTCTGGGCGGTTGAAAGAGTCAAGAAAACTGAAGTAATGATAGGAATACAGGGGGTTCAAATACCTCCCTCTCCATCCGCGAAGTCATAAGTTCTCTCTTGGGTTTATCTATAGATAAGAATGAATCGGATCGACTTGACTGATATGATAGACAGAATAGTAGCTTGTGTTATGATTTAGTTAGGACTTTGTCTTGCTTGTATGATGTTCTAAACACATCTGACTATTTCATCCTAAGTTCTGGCGCTGGTAGCTTCTAGAGAGTCTAAAACACCTCAGAGTAGCATCAGGACAATATTTTATTTAAAATCACACATGAGCATTAATATATGAGGAGAAGCCTAGGAATTCAATTACTATCACAAATATGCAACAGGCAAAAACAGTTGAAAATTGAGTATTTATAAGTAGATTAAAAAAAACATTAAACAAAAGGTGTCTATTTCTATAATAAGCATAACAACAGCAAGCATATATGATCAGGATAATGGTCACAATCAGTCAGAGGATTTCAATCGGATTTAGAGACGAGCAAGGACCCTCAAATTAAGCCAAGTGTTTGAAGTGAGGTTCCTCAGTGAACAACCAAATAAGGTGTTTAAACCCCAAATCCATCGCTCAGATTAAGCCGATTATGGTGTCTGATAAGTTCCTAATTCAGATGAAAAATGGATTAGCAGCCATAATTGCTTATCTGCACCAACTCAACTCAACTAACAAAACAATCAACCCAACTATTTGGGGTCAGCACCACTGCTACAAAATTAAATTAGCATTTGAAGTATTCCCCAACTATAAAAACCTAACCACTTATAGACAACTTAAAAAGCCTTTATTGCAACTATTTGGGGACTACGTCAATCATGAACAAAGTAAAAGCACTGTCAAGAAACCAAACAATGATCACCCAACATTAAGCAGTCACTGTATCAAAGATTATTCTTAGTCTTCCCTTGTAATAGGCGCATATAGGGAATTAGGGATTGAAGTTTCAGGGTGAGGAGGGAATATATGATACATATAACGTGCTCATACTGACAGGTTAGTAGCTTCCAACTTTTCGAAACCATACAATGATTACCCAACATTAAGTAGTCACTGCATCAAAGATTATTCAGAGTCTTCCCTAAAATCCCATCAGGATGTACCCTAACATCCGTATGATATTGTTTTTCTCTTACTTTTATTTTTCAACACTCCAAAACCACTTTTCGCATTCTGATAGTCCAGTAACAACTGAATGTAAGCAAATTATAATCATCCTCACAAAATGATAACCAAACATGAAAAACATAGACACCGCTAAGAAAAACCAAACAATTATGGTACTCTAGACCAGTTACAAAAGCCAGACAATAGATGATCCTCTTGAGTCTTGACATAATGTGCCAGACAGGCACAACATATCCAGGATCATTAAATTCACAAGGACTTTAAACAGCTGACCTCGTCAAACTAGAGTCTCTTGTCATCTCATACGCTACTCAAACAACGTCACTAGTACCATAACCAATCACAAAATCATCAGCAAGATTTATAAGCAAAATTATGGTCTAAGACCTCACTACCCATGGCTGTATTTTTGAACCCTCTACAAACATGTTACACCTGAAGAATATCATATTCACCTGAAAGTGCTTGTACCCTTACACTGCTACAGCACAATCACCTAAGTAGAACCACAGGAGATAAAACAGTTGACAAGATATTGGGACACTAAAACAGTTGCCCAAAAAAGAAAGAAGAGATTTAATCTAACCAACAAAAGAAACAACATCGATGAAAATTACTAGAGTGTGGGGTATTACAATGCCAAGTACAAAGGAGTATGTAATGTTTCAAGGCACCCACTCACAATACTTGTCCAACTCAACTCCTCACCCAAGCAACCCCCAACATTCCCTTTTGAAATTAACACGGGTGACATGGAGCACAATTGCCATAAGGTTGCTAATGAAACAGAGCCAATTCCGCACAAAATGAGATGAAAGCAGCCACTCACAACACAATAACCGACTTAAAAAATATTAGGGAAGTGGAGAGTCCACCACTAGTCCTCAATCCAACCAAAGATCAAGTACATTTGTATACAAAAGGGCTATCAAATTTTTGACAGCGATGCACAGTATTGGCATTCTCATTACATTTTTTTTTTTTTGATAAGAAGTATAACTTTTCATTAATAAGACGAAAAGATTACAAAAGGTGAACAAGAAATCCACCAATAGAAAACCAAAAAGGAAATGAAAAGGTAAGATAAACTAAAATCATTAACGATAATCCTCTAACTACATGTCACGGTCCAATCTATACTAAGGGAAAAGAATGGCACATCCTTGAATTCTTTAGACACCACTGTGCAATGCCAAGGTAGGCCAAGCATTTTACTTTGTCCCATAAAAACTCAGTGTATTCTTCCTTTCCATCGAAACTTCTCCTATTCCTTTCCATCCATACCACCTAGATAATTTCCATAACCACACATTCCACGAGATGGAAGATCAACATCCCTTCCCAAAGATACCATGATTGATCTCAAATAAAGAATTACAATCCCTTCGCGTTCTCATTACATAAATGGCTCTAATTACCAAGGGTGCTTAGACTTTACCGACACAAAGTGGCTATCCTCAAATTAAGACATACAAGGCTGTTAATCCGAGCATTTTACCATTGCACTATCCCCAATATTGGCAGCATACCACCAAGATATGAAGGACAAGAAGAAAAACTGCTAGTTATTGCATCCTCTCCTACCACTTGCTTAATTTGTACAATTATCCGGGCTCCAAATGTTCTTCCCAGCATTAGAGTAACACTAATATTCAGATAGTGACAGACAGCATCTTTTATTGTATAAGGTTCTCTCAAGATAAACACGTGATGCTACTTTGATTACAACATGGAGCAAATTAACAAATAAACTTAGGAAGCATTCAACAATACTGAACAATGCCCTATGCCTTCAAATTATCATTTGATTGCAGTAATCTCTTGAGTTTCAAATAAATCATCAAGACAAATAGACCAGAAAAACTAATGCCCTTGGTCATCCTCAATCAAACTGCCACAAACCCAACACCTCACTAGAAGTCCCTAACAATTAAAAATTCATTCCAGTTAACTACAGTTCTATGAAACCTTGTAACCGAAAATACACAGTAAAAGGGCAAAGGCATTTCCATGTCTCGTCAGTTTCATTCAATCATCCAAACATACACTCCAACTTACTCGAAAATATGCTACAGCTGCGATAATTTCCGTCAAACCAATCCATAGATGCATCAAATTACAAATAACAATATCATGATCACTCAGAATTCCATATCGATCAATTAAAAGGGAACTCACTTCTTGTGCCGACGGCTGCGTTTGGGTCCCCACCCTTCAATCTTAGCAACTGGGCACCCGCACTTTGCCCGGAAAAGCAGTACCGCCCGCCCATTGGGCGGCGCCATCTTCCTCAACTCAGCACGCAAGCACTCATAATCAGGATTAGCCTCACTCCCACCTTTCCAAGGCAATTCATTAACGTCCTTCACCTCCTTCCCTCCAGATCTCAAACAATCCTCACCCTGCATCTGCAAATCGAACTCCATCGCCTTCCTCAACGCTCTACAGCCCAGATTCCCACACTTCCTCGACCTGTACCCACAACACATATCAAACGAAATCACAAAGATGGTGAAGAAGAGCAAGAAAGAGGTGTAGTAAACGAACTGGGCATCGCGGAATATGGTTAAAAAAGCGGAAAAAGAAAAGGTGGGCAAGAGAAGAGAAAGGGACTGGAAGATGTAGGAAAAATAGGATGAAATCAAGAAGATGCCCGAGAAGAGGACAAGGATGAGGATGAGGATGTCGAGGGTGGCTGATGTCAAGTGTTTGCAGAGGAGAGAGGAGCAATTGGGGGAATTAGGGCAAGGGTTATTGTGGTTTGAGGTTGAGGGTCTTTTGGTGGAGATGGGTTTGGAGAGAGAAGGTGAAGAAGAGGGAGCCATGGTTATGGTGGTGGAGAAGAGTAGGTGATGGCGCATGTTAGTAAAATAGAAGGGGTTGTGTGGAGGTGGTGGTGGTGGGAACGCGGTGCAGGTGAGAAAGGGTTTTCAGGTGACATGTGGAGTTTGGGGGGGAAGTGCGCATGTTAGCATGATGGTGGAGGCGGGGTGCGTACGTCAGCATCATCCACGTGTGAGAGAAAAATGCTAATTCTAGTTACTTTTTAAAATTTCACCCTAAAAAAAAGTTAGGGTAAAATACATTTTTGACCCCAAACTATGTTATTTGTGTCATTTTGATCTCTAATATTTTAATTGTGTCAATTTAGTCCTCAATTTTTTAATTTGTGTCACTTTAGTCCAATTGCCACGTGCATCTCACATAACCACACTTGAAGTGCATTATTTGAAAACTTTAGATACTAAAATAACATAAATTGTAAACTTGAAAGACCAAAATAATACAAATTATATATTTGAAAGACCAAAGTGACCCATTAACATCTCAGTTAGTCCATTCAAATGGACGTTTCCGATTAGACCAAAATAGTATAAATTAAGAAGTTGAGGGATTAAATTGACATAATTCAAAGATTATGGATAAAATTGACGCAAAATACATTCTTGAGAGATTATTTATGTATTTTACACAAAAAAAATTATTTTAAAAGATTTATTCAATTTTAAACCTCGCCGTCCCTCTCATTTTTATCCGCTTATAACTTGTTTAATAATTTGATTGTTTCAAGATCGATTATTAAATTTAGTATCTTTTGAGGAGCTGAGTTCAATTTTGGCTCAACTTTAGCTCAAATGCTCGCGAGTTTGAATATATTTTGAGCAAAAAATTTAAAATCAATTCGAGTTTGAGCTAAACAAATGACAACTAAACCGAGTTTAAGCATAAGCTTAGTTCGAGTAACGCCCCTACTAATGGCCACCTATGTGATCTCTAGTATGTAAATGTTCAGTTCAAATGTTTCCTTTAACAAAATCCAACATGGAAATAGATAAGCAATGTGAAAGAAACAAATTTATTTGGGATTGAACTGTGATTTGGTAAACTGGAGGTCCGCTCAAGGCTAATATGGCGGAAGTTAAGCCCCCGTTTAAGCATCTAAAAAAGAAATCGATAATTACATTTACACCCCCCAAAGTGCCAAAATTCCTTAATTCAGCTACTAAATTCCAAATGTACGCAAAGAACACCATGCCATGCACGTAAAGTGCAATAATTCTTTAATTCTACCTAACGTTAGGAGCCGGCAAGTTCATGAGTTTTGTTCGGACCATGATGACAAAATTTCCCGAATATCCTAAACTTTGTCAAGTTTAAGGATTAAAATTTTATTTTGAAATAATATATTAATTTTTAAAAAGACTAAAACGAATCAGTGAAGACCACAAACACAATCAAAGAGATGACAAAAAAAATTATTACCACATCTGAATCATGTAAATTGACAGTGTAAAGAGGGGTCAATAGATTTTAAATCTCTAACTTTTAGTACTCTACGCACAAAATTACTATTGCAAAATTCAAACCCCTCAATCATACATTGTTAATTCGACACTTTTACCATAGTATGAGCCAAGGACCCCTAGATAACTGTAGGTGGGAAGTTAAATGAGTGAACATGTCATTGTCGGAGGGACCTAAAAGGAGGGTGTAAAGGATGGAGGAGGAGAGGAAGAAGAGGAGAGAGGAGGGAGAGATAGTTTGCCTCCTCAAGGCTTAGAGCCTAAAGGTTTACATCCATTTCAAAAAAAAAAAAATCTTCATAAGAATATAAGGGTATTTATAGAGGAAGGCCACACATATGTAGCCTAAGCACATGCGGTGCAAGTCAATAAACTGATGACAAATGTCTAAAATATTCATTAGGTAGTAGAACACACCCTACAGCGGACCCTCTTGCGAGAATTCTTATCTCGAGACCTTGTTGTGGAAACTCTATCTCGGAACCTTGATTATGTTTGTTCAATGTCTATTCTACAATCTTATTTATCTTAACACATATATCCCAATTTTCTTTTTCTCATTCTCTCCTCAGATTATACCGTTTAGCTGAAAAAATATATTCGTTAATCCCGATTATAGCGGGACCCCACATGGTGGCCCAAGCACATGTTTAGCATAGCGATACAGTATGTCATGCGTGACATTTTTCCAAGCTATGACTCCCTCTTGGCCCTCCAAACCACAACCTCTTTATAGACTCCCGGGGTGACCTATCAACGCGGTCATCCATGTGGCAGTGTTAAAACGCTGCACCTGATCCGAGGAGCGTAAACTTTACATTCTAGGGCTACAATTCTCTCAGCCAACCCTACTGTGGTGGAAGAAAACCTTGGGGGGAGAGGGGAGTGTGTGGGACGGCTCGTTGCAGGCCTCAAACAGGTGGAGGGTTGCAAGGACATTCATAATCCTACCAGCAGAAAAACTGGTGTGGTGAACTAGTGTATCCGGATGTGGAACTGTTTCTGGCAGACATCAAACAAAGAAACAAGTAGTAGAAGGTGATTAATTACAGTAGGGAATCTATTTTATATGTACATTACACCCAAACAACATACAGAAGGATGTTACACAAACTTGCTGCATATATCTTTAAACAACATTACTGTAACATTAACAGCTCATGGGAACCTCCATATCTACCATCAAGTGAAATATGATTTAGAAGAATTCGCGATCAGGGAAGAATAAAGGAGCTAAAAGGGACCAGACATATAATCCAGCAGTGATCCACTCGGAGCCAATGCGAACCCAAACTGATGTCCAGCCAACATCTATCAGGTCGGAGCTATCAGAACTGCTGGTCCACCCCGAAAGAAGCATGGCTGAGTACATGCTAGCCAGAGCAAATATGAGATGGAAGAATGTGTAGGAGTAACTAACTGGCCGGGCCTCGGCCACCGTTTCTTTCTTTTGTTTACCTTCTTCAACGTCTTTTGAGTCAAGAAGAGGTTTCTTTTGACCTGTATAAGAAGATTTTATCATCATGCCTAGGAGCTTCATATCCAACAAACCGAAAACATCAGAGAGCAACCCTTAGAATCATTATTAACTTTCCCAGGAAATTTCCAGCAAAATTATACAATCTTTAAATATATTGGATGTGCAGAATCGATGAAGGGACAAGTACTCTAGGATCTTAGTAAAAAGTTCTTTTTAAAAGAAAAGCAGCCAAGAGGATGTTCACGAAACATAAATTTTTGTTGAAGGGAGTTGGATCTCAAATAAAATAAGGGCTTAGTGTGTCAATAATACATTTAAGCCCATGGTCGGTTAGCTTATCTATGAATTAGAGTCAATTTAGGACTGTCCAAGTCGTCCTGGCAGCACGCACAACTGTAGGCTATCAAATATTGCCTGAACTTCAGCATTGCCAACCATCTAGGCACCTTCAGGGTAGCTGTTAGGTAGAACACAAATGCAGTTGAGATCCAACGTGTCCATTAGGTATTCACTCCGGCCACTTCCGTGTAACTACCATGCAGAACATAAATGCAGTTGAGATCCAACAACGAATTCATAAAATATCTAATACAGCTGCCAGTTGAAACTCACCTACATTAGGGTTCTACATGCTAGTCATTGGACTAAACCAGGAATAACCGCAACTAAATATGGAGGCAATATGCTAAAGCAGGACGGTAAATACAGTTTCAATGCAATGATTGCCATTCATGATTCAAACCATGTAGTGCCTCGGCATCTTCGTTTACAATAAACTGAGCAACTTCTAAGTGTTCATGTCTCTTTGGAGACAAAATGCATCAACTTGGCTTGTTTCAGGAAGTAGTATTGGATATGGAAAATCTCAAACCGTAGTTAAGTGAACGAATTGCGAAGAGTTTAAAAATAGGGTTTTACATAGTTTTGCATACCTGACTTAGGAGAAGATGGTGGAGATAGGAAGGTCGTTGAGGATCCAGCACGAAGAGCAGAATAGAGAACTGAGAGAACCGTTGTGAACATTCCCAGAATAAGGGTACCAGTGGAGACTGCTACGGATTTGTTGTGGAGACCATTGCACTCATAATCCCGAGGTTCACTAGAGAGACCGGTGTAACACACATATGCACAGTAAGCAGATATCACAGCAGCAGGCAATAGACTACCATTTACCTGTTCACAAAAAATATTCATTTTTTATGTAATATAAGAAAGCAAAATGAATGTAGCTCTTCCCAGATCTGAACTTTTCAAGTCTGTCGAATCAACAGTCATTTCACCAGTGTTTAGTAGGAGGAGGAACCCTGAACAATGAATACTCCCTCCTCTGAAATTTCATGAAATTAGTTGTTATATTGCAAGTCTTAATAGCAATTTTTTTGACATCCAGAACTGCATGACACACAAGCTACAATAAAGCAAACCAAGTAACAAGAAGGAACCCCTGAGAAGCAGCAAATATAACAAAATGCAACATCTAGAAAACACTTACTAAAAATTCTCCGAATGGCAGTATACAGGGCTACTTAACACTTCCTAGTCATTTGAGTATCAACACGCACAGGACCCAACTCTAAACTCTCGTATGTCCTTCATTTTCTTCTTTTCCAGATTGATTACAATACCTCTAAAAAGACAATCCACAGCACTACAGGAATCAGCTTCCCCGGTCAAACTCAGTCTTCCAAGTGGTGGTCCTTAGATTCAAAATCGTGATGTCAAACTTGACAGCCCGAGTTTTGATCATTACACCAATCAATGGCCCCTAATAGTGTCTTTCCAAACATTTTGACATCCAGGAATCAATCATATGGTAAGCATTGTCCAGGCAAAGTTCTCAACAAATTTTCACATTGCTAATGTCTAAGGCTCTATCCAATATAGAAGCATCCAGTCTGTTGGAAGAAGATAGCAATCTCCCCTAGCTTTTTGAGCAAAACTTACATTTAATTAGTAGATTGTAGAATTGCTGCGTCCCAGTTACATATCAAGCTCTATACTTTAAAAAAAAATCTCTCAGAGAATAGCACCTCCCTCTACTGTTGCCAATCGACATAAGGTTTAAACAGTTGCACTGTTCCACCTCTACAAGAACCTCAGACTAACCCAACTGCTGGATACTAATTAAATTCACATTTAAACTGTCCCCTGTATTTATGAACCAGACTCTGGCTTTTAAGTAGATGAATGGCAATAGAAGAAAGGATTATCATGTGCTTTGCTTCACTAATGGCATTTGTGGTTTCACGAAGGCATTTATTATTGGTTATTATTTGATACACAGAAACCTGTTGAGTCATTAACAAAACACTCGATCTATGTATAGTGGTCCAAGGATGTTAATAATTAAGGAGATTAGAGATGCTACTAAGATCCACACACATGAACAGAGATTATTTTAGCAGGTCTCCAGAGACATAGGAATAAGAAGGACCGGATGATGTGACTTGGTGAGGAAGATCTAGAGTTTTATAAAATGCATGCAATAATGAAATTGACCCCCTTCGAGTTTGCATAGGAAATTAGAAAGGACAATTGAATCTGGGTTAAAGTTAGACACAACTATTGTCCTCGTGAGTGTGGGACGGTAAGCTTTCACCATTACCTTTTTCAAGGATAAAAAATGCGTCTCAGTGTATAATTTTGGAAACACAGTGAAAAAAAGAAAAAAAATTGAAAACAAGTAGAAACATAAATTAAAATCTCTTTATTTACATAGATAAGCTTAAAAATTGAATAAATGAGCACATTTATTTTCTCAACATTCATTTATACTCAATAACATCAAGTTGGAGACGAAAAAAAGGTTAATATAAGGCATAAGTCATTTTAAGTAATGTCAAACACTTCATTTTCATCAAACAAACACACAAGATATTAAGGTCTCATAATAAAAATACAGTTGAGCATCATACAAATGTTCATAGTTTTGTGCTACATCTATTCCGAAGTAGAAATAATTTGAAAAAATGATGAAAACAAAGGGAAAATTGGACATTTGTTTGCAAAATATTTCAAAAGATTGATTAAAACACACCGAAAAAGGCTGAAACATACTAAAACGCCTCAAAACATAAGAACTTTGATATTCAATCACTAATTCATTTTAGTTTCAATGGAAACAAAAATGTTTCGGATGTTTCCAGAAGATATTTAGTTCCTTGAACCTTTTACACATGGACTTAGTTGTACTTTGCATATATATCATGAACATTATCTCCTCGAAAAGAGATAAGATAGTCACCCTTGAAAAAAAAGCACACTTTTGAGTCCTCGCATGTCGAGACATAGCAATGTGATTGTGATCAGTTTACAGCCGCCATCTTAGATCCTTGTCATTTTTTATGGGAAAGATTAGATCAGGTCTTTTCATCGTTTGAACTCTCCAAGTAACCATGATTTATTAAGAAAAATAATTCCGTGAAACGCGTCAGTAACGCAATGGGACTGTGGAAACTTGCACAACATACAGGAACTAATCAGAAAGGTGTCAACGATCCCTAAAATGTCAAGGTACCAAGCATCAATAGAAAATATACTTTCATTACCTGCGGATGCAATGCAACAACCCCAAATGCAAATGCAAGAACCATGGTCATGACAATGAAGAAGATGTTAAGACCACAGTCATGGCCAGAAGGATTGAACCAGATAAACAGAATCCCCGAGCCTATAAATGCAGCAAGATAGCAAGTTACTGATACAGAAAGTAAAGCAATGTACCTGAAAATACCCATCAAAAGATTAGAAATAGGACAAAATCTAAGTCAAGTAAATGTTAAGAGCCTACAACTTGAACCAACCACTTCTGTTCATCTTTAGCAACCCATGCATCATTCCATGAATGTGTAGCATCCAATAATATAAGCACTTGAACCAACAAAAACAACCCTGCACCAAATTTTGATAGAGTTCCTGCAAATAGAGTGAGTTTGCAACAGTCAATCTACAAATTTTATGTCCAAATAACAAGCAGATATGTTACACATGTACTTAGAGGAACTGAAGAGGTCAGAATTAAGGATGGGCATCATGTCCAAATGTTGGACCCCATCACTCAAATTTTAATCAAAGACATCCTTATAATCAGATGGGTGAAAATATAGATTACACAGTGACACTACTCACTGCTAGTAGGCCATTCCATGTGATGGTGTAGCCATTGGATGGTTGGACTAACATGACCGAATTTGGAAGCTGAGGTGAAAGGCTAAGAGTTTTTGGTCCAGAGGAAAATGCGCTTGATAGATTTGTTAGGATTTATCGATTTTGTTTTGTTATTTATTATTTCGAGTTTTAGTTACATAGTATTTATCAGATTGAGATTAGTAGGGATAGGTTGATAGAGTTTTAGTAGGAAAATAGTTCTTTTTAGTAGGACACTTAGGGTATGTTTGTTAACCCAAATTCAACACTTAAAATGAATGTATTTAACACTTATTAATTAAGCTCAGTTGATAACCAAAATTTAAACTCTCTTATATGTTAAGTGCTCCTTAAAAATAGGCTACAATATTCAGTAGGAGATCTCTTACTTAATTTTGAAAGTTGAAAGCGCTCAGTAAAACCATCTTTAATAATATTTACAATATGACAATTATACCCCGAAATATTTTACAATCCTATTAAAACCCTAATTAGTCTTCTCTTCCAAACCCCTAACCTATATATTCTTCTTGTCGATCTATTTTTTTTTTTTGTTCTTTCCTTTGTCTTCTGTAACAAAAAATATACATACATAATTATAATTATACAAACAAACGCACGCACTGCACACACACAATTACACACAGACATATGCACTACGCACACACGCACACAACGCACACACATATTGTTAATGAAATATAATTTATTGTATTTTTTCAATATTATTTGATTATTTATTAGTTATTGTTCTTTTTTTTTATCAGATGTTATTGATCACTTATTATATCATTCAATTTGTTATTGTTCACTTATTATGTCATTCAATTTGTTATTGTTCACTCAATGTGTTAATTAGATGTTATTTATATATTTATTTATTTTGATCAAATATTTGTTAAACGTAGACTACAATATAATAACAGTAATTAGGAATTATGTTATGACATATTTTATAAATTATTTCAAATTAAAGAGTGGAAGGATAAAACTGAAAATTAATTTATTTTCAGACGTCGCCTCTGTGTAGTTATCAAACAGTTTAGTTCAATTTAGTAGTTTAGTTATCAAACATCTTTAAATTTCATAGAATATCAAACAGTCCACAAATGCAGAATTCAGTTTTCAGTTTTATCAAACACCACCTTAGTCCATAAATAAAGATGTATTTCATATCATTTAAATCAGAGTTGCATATTAGTTTGAGAACTTTCTACGAAAATTTGTGTTTCTTGACCTAATCCTTAGGATGATTAGTTGTCTCCGTTCTTTCCCTTCCTTCCCAGTATCACCATGACTGTAGAAAAGAGGAGAAAAAATTTAAAACAACCATTTGGACAAATGATTATCTTAAACTATTTGGTTGCAAGGACAAATGTTCTTAGTCATCTTCAGATGAAATTTGGCTCATCAAAAACCCCTGGGTGGACATGGAGTATTCTAAAACCCCATCATAGGCCTTAAGCGTGCTGCGGACACCAATAAGAGATATTGTTAGTGATACACCTCTGAAACAAATTTTCTCATATACAATGACCAAAATTATTGGGAACCAGAAACTAGTGCTCGTCTCTCCAAAATCAGCAACACCCTAAAAATGAAATCATAGCTGGAAACTCATATAATGTGAACTAGCAATGCTTGTCCACTGAGCAGTATAAATGGAAAAAGTATCTAAGCTTCTCATTCTACGAATTGCGCCAGTTCCAATTTTAATTTTCCAGCTACTTGTTTCATGGTTTAATTTGAGCTGTTTCAAAACGAATTTCAAGGTTTAGCAGTAAAGCTTACCATAAATATCAATGACGACATTTGGGAGGAAAAACATGAGGAAGACAAGCAAAACCCAAATCAAAATCTTAGCAATCCATCCACCATGGTGCAAGGAATCGCGTTTGTCATTTTGATCCTTCACGCCAATCATTAAGAGGGCAAGTACTGCGAAAAACAAGAAATTCCCAAAGCTGACACGAAGAACTGCTTCCATTTTATACCATTCTTCTGTGTGAGTATCTGAATCGTTTATCCCTGCAAACCATTATGAGGAAATTAAGGGGGTATGAATTGGAAAGAAGCTTAAAATTTTCTTCCACCCGAATCGAAATCATCATAATACAAGATTTGAAAGCCAAACAGAAAACAAGGGAAACAAACCCAAATCAAAGAACATCATGAAAGTCTCAAAGAACCCAACTCTATCAATCAACCAACAAATATCTGATTCTTATACGTTGATCTACACGTATAAAAGGGGGTATGAAAAGGGGGGTATGAAGGACTGTGAGGTGTACTAACATGGGGCTTTCTTCAAGAGAGGAGCTCCTACTTCTCTGAGAATCCAAGAAACGATCAAAGAGATGCCGAATAGGCCACAATAAGCAAGTCTAGCAGAGCGTTTTGAGATCCCAGAGGCCACCGATGAGCAGAGACCGCACGTCAGAGAAGCACAGCATGAAGCACAGCAAGACATCTTCCTCTTCTCCCTCTCTTTCTGTCTCTCTAGCTGAATAAATCGAGGTGGGGTGTTTTGAAATTAACGTAGTGCTGTGATTTTCAAGGTCAACAATTCAGAGGGCCACAATTGCATGCTGGTAACACTCATATGCCATTAGATAACGTTTGATTTGATGCATTATAATATCGGAAATTACAGTACAATTTAAATTTCTATCTTAAATTTGTATTTTAAATGAGAGAGAATTATTCACTGATCTAATAGTCTGATTTATTTGAAATGTAAATTTATATTATAGATTTGAGTAACGTAACATTGTTCAAAAATATAACTGTCAGAGTAGGTGGCCTAGTGGTTAGTCATACCCATTTTAAAATCGCTTTTACTCTCAAATAATTATTAGGGTAAATTATACTCACACCTCCTAACTTTTGAGTTTATTACACGGACATTCCCTCACATTTGAATAATTACACAAAATTCCCTCGACATTTAAAACTTAAAGCAACCACACTCCTCCAACTAACAAACGTCAAAATGGTTCACCGTTAAAACTGATGTCATCAATAATAATTTATAGAATACCAAAAATACCCTTTAAAATTAAGTTTAAAAATTTAAAAATTTATTCTTTCTTACCTCATAATTTATTCCATACCTCATTTATTATTTCTCTATTTTATATTTTATAATCTATCAAATTAATAAGTTAAATACTAAATATTTTTTGTTTATTATACTATATATTAATGTAAATTCAATTTATAAATCAAATTTGTCCCAAATCCACCATCCGTGTTAATCACCACTCATTGCCGCCTCCATACCACAGAAATCACCACCACCACCTCCTCCTCCTTCTCCTCCTCCTCCTTCTCCTCCTCTTCCTC
>CM042184.1:2772215-2784641 GCA_023539305.1 Ilex asprella
TCCAACAATATCACCCAAAGCAAAAAAACCAGCCCAAAATCGTATAAGATTGATAGTCCTTCCCCTACTACTACAAACACCCCCTAGTAGCCACCCCCATCCAAATATGCAATGGTGGTGTTTTGTGTGTACGAGAAAGAGAGAGGAGGAACTGGTGGTGGAGGTTATTTTCGAATAAGTTTGGTAGCAGTTTCGTGGTGTATAGGCAACAATGGGTGGTGATTAACTGTGATGGTGTTAATGATGAATTTGGGGCAAATTTGGATTGATAAATGAATATTCATTAATAATCTGGATTGGTAAATGAAATATTCATTAATATTTTGTTTAATAAACAAAAAATTCTAATCTTAACTTTGATAGATTATGAAATTCACTAGATATAGATTTTTTTTGCTAATGTCATTATATTTTGTAAACATGTCTGACGTTTGTTAAGTATATGGAGCCTAGATGTAACCAATTTCAAATGTGAAGAAGTTCAAGTGTTATTTGTAAAATATCAAGAAGTGTTCGTATAATAAATCAAAATATCAGGAAGTGTTCGTATAATTTACCTTACAGGTTTTTTTAATGGAAGTATTGTCTCTATGGTAAAGACCAAACATAAAATATTCGTAACTCCACTTGTGAAAGAAAAAAAAAAATAATTCCTTCACTTCTAAGTAAAGTTGAGAAAAAGACACAACTACACAAACATAAAATAAAATAAAATAAAATTAAGGAAGTTGTCTACGATACCCAAAAAATAAAATCGGTATTCTTCTGATATTTATCATATTTATGGGTATTTTTATCACTATTATTATATCAAAAAAATTGATAAAAATAATTATTACAACAATTGTAAAAATACCCACAAATATGGTAAATCACCTTAAAAAATAGTAATTTTTTGTACCAAAAAAAAAGTAATAAAAATAATTACCACAAAAATCATAAAAAATTTAATTATAAAATAACTCACAAAAATTATAAAAACAGTCATTAAAATAATAAATTTTGAAAATATGATACTGATTTTTTTTTCAGTACCGTAGTTAAGTCCAAAAAAAAGTAGCAACTTTCAATTACTAAGGCGAGATAGGAAACCTTAAGCTCAGAATCTCTGTTTAATTTCTGATCATTTATTGACCTCATCTTTAAGGCACAAATATAAAATTAGCCAGTATCAAAATAATAAATGTTGATAACATATACTATTTTTTTTTCAATAATAATTCTAAAAAATAATTGTTTATACAAGTATCGATTAAAATGTAAAAGAAATAATAACTATTGATCACAAAACGAGGATGGTACATCAAAAAAAATTATACTAGATTATTAAATTAATAAATATCCATTTTTTTGACTTTGCCCGATCATAAAGTTGATTATTGTGATTTAAACGTCACGGCTCGAGGTATATAAAAAACTTTTTAACATGTAAGACTGTATGTAGTAAAGGGAACCCTCCCACATCTAGGTGCCCTTTTCTTGCAGGTTAAACAAGACATCACATTACTCCAGAAAATATAGCAGAAACCCAATAGCTATGGCACCATTTTCCTTTTTCCTTTTTCCTTTTTTTTTGCCAAACCACTAAAATTTGCTCAACTCAAAAAAATTTAAAGTAAAAGTAATGCGACACGAAATATGCATAACAATCGTAAAAAATTTAGTTTTCGGTACCTCTGTTAGATTTTTTGACAGACAAATATATAATAGTTATCTGCCAAATACAAAAATTATTACACCATATTGCACAGGATTTTATTCTTCTCTTGGCCAAAAATACAATACCACTCTCAAAAGCGTCGGATTTCGCGAATCGGGATATGATTATCTCTTGTTCCCCTTCTGGGGATCATCAAGATTTTCCATGTAACCTTGTTGAAGGAGAATCATCCTCACCAGTTTTATTTGGGCTCTACCCATTCTTACTCTGGCCTCCCTGAGATATTCAACAAGGAAAGGTTGAAACAACCATTAGCATTTACAGAGAACACTAGCCTACAACTAAAATCTATACATTAGGGTTCATGTCAATGCATTTACCATGTATGTTCTTTTGGAATTAAAATGGAAACAAGAAAAAAGATGAATGACCGACACATTTCAACACTAAATCCAGAACAGGATGATATCACCATTTATGATTCCAATGTTCTGGTTAAGCCATTTTCACTTTTTCTTGGGCTGAGAAGAAAGGGGGGGGGGGTGGCTCTTGCTATGTACAATAGCATATGGATCAGGTGTAAGATTAATTTGTAGGTAGTGGGCTGTCTGTGGGGATTTCAAATATTATCAACTATAACTTGCTCATGCCCAGTGAAGCCTCAGGGTCAACCTGCTGCATAGAATTTTGAGTTTTACAGATCCAGATGATATCCATACTAATGAAGAAAAAGTCATGCATGGAATTCCTGTTCTCAGCTCTAAAAGTTCAATAACAAGAGAAGCTATAGGTATCAGGGGATGCATAATGTCACTTACAGCTCCCTTGTAGCCAGTTAACCTCCGTACTGATGGAGCACGTGCCACCGACGAAGCAGCTGCTGCTGCAGCCACACGTATCCTGCAAAATGGGAAGCATTTCTCAATATTTTTCTTCCGTCTTGACAAGTTTCTATACTTCAATGCAACTGATTCTCTATAGTTCAAGTACCTTCTATGTACATCAACAAATTCATCTGTCTCATCCACAATCTCCTCCTGTATTGTTGAAGACAAATCATTAGCAAATGTTTTTACCATTGAATGTTCTTGAGCAACCTATTAATACAGTGAAGAAATAGAAGCAATAACAATCACCTGTAGAAGTTCTTCAAATACATCTTCTAAGGTGATGATACCAATCACTTCACCATCTTCAATCTCCTCTGACAAAGGAATTGTCACTGCATCATTTTGTTGAGAAGAGGTTTGTTTGTTCATGCCGAAAGGCCTTGGAGCCCTCTCAATATCAACGAAAATGGTTTCTGGCTTCTCACTCGGCTTGGATAACAAAGGAGTAGTTAACTGAGAATCCCCACTACTGACTTTGTTCTCTTCAGGTTTTTCTTCATCAACAACTGATGGAGGGGGCTTACTTTTGCCTTTAGCTTTCACCACAGCTGCCATATGACTGCTACCCTTTTGAAATTCATTCAATATGTCATACAGAGGCATATCTGCAGGAACCCTGGATAGATATTCCACAATAAATATTTCATATTTTGTCTTTAAGTTTTGGAAAGCAAATATAAGCATGTAAACGACTCCATGAACACACCGTGGAATTCTCCGGATAGAAATAGCACTGACAGGGGTCTCCGTTTCAGCTCGTACAGTAAGTAGACTTTTTACCTAATTTTATGCAGAACAAAAAGGTAGAGAATAGTATAACACATAAGAACACTGAAATCATAAAACATACTGAAAATCTTAGGCTCTAAGACCCACCAGCAAAAGTCCAATAACATTCTTTGGATTTCCAGAGTAGACAGGAACTCGGCTATGACCCCGAGCAAGTATTTTCCCCATTGCCTCCCTATAACATTAAGTAGGTAAAGCAAAGTGACAAAAAGTGATTGAAACATCAATGCAAGACATGTCTTTATTCTATAATTTACTCCTACTAAGAATGGGACTTATTTGGATATGAATGTATCGGTCGTAGTGATTGGAGATCCAAAAATTTTGTCACAAATAGGCATGATAGCTTTGCCCAAAACCACCACACAAATAGAACTAGATAATGTGCGAACATATTGCACAAGATACAAACCAAACCAAAAATAAATAAATACAGAACGCTTATAAGAAGACGCAGGTGCATATTTACAACTGAATACTACAATTTTGATGCGTTCTAGTATTGAACTTAACAAATAAGACCAGAAGAGTCAAAGCATTTGACGCATACCAATGGACCTTTGGTCCAATGGTACTTCTTGCATTGTGAAGGCTTTGCCTTCTCGAGGTCATGGGTTCAAGCCCCCTCCCCCTCCCCAAAAAAAATGCATTTGACATATGTTCATTACAATATTTAAGAATTACGAAAAAAGGTGTACAAAGATGCTTATAGTGCAAGGGTCTTATTTTGGTCAGCTGAACTGCGGATCATCATCAGATGGACACATGACAAATGATTTATATATACAGCTATCATATGAACAATTGTGCTTCAAGGCATGCTCTGTCCTTGTTTTAGTGAGAGTAGTTTAAATGGCTTCATAGAATTACCAAACAGTGAAAACTTAAAAAGTTAAATAGCGCTATTACAAATATAAAACCACGCGTACAGACAACTAATCAAATACTATGATCAAATCCTATCCCAGATTTAATGCGATTAACTAATCTGAAATCAACATTCTGTACAACCTGTCTTTCACATAACCACCGTCCAAGTTAAATAAGGAAAAAGATTTTGCCCAGCCTGAGTTATGACTCAAAGGGAAGAAGAATTAGATGGGGATGATTGAAAGTTGAAATGTTTATTTACATTTCACCTTTGCCAATAGGGCAAGGAACATTCACCACTCCAAGTTCCCAAGTTCAAGTTTATGTTGGTTTTGGCAAAGCTATACATATTGCTTAGCGCTTGGATATGCAATATATGTGGCTTATCCACTCTATCACTGACCGAAATGTCAGCCAATAATAATTTTCACCATAAGAGCTAACAGCAACATACAGCTTTCCAGAATAGCAAGCTTGTGAAATTATAATGCGTACAACTTTTAAAATTTAACCCGCTAAAGGTTATCACGAAAGACAGCTTCATTTTATCAGAGTTAAAGTCACAATCTCAATTGAATACAGGAGCAACACTAACCAGTCCAACTTGGAATTGACATCCAAGGAAAATGTTGACTGAATTGGTGTCATAGCCTCCTCAGCTGTCTGTTTTCAAGAAGGAAATACAAGAGTAGTTTCAGAAACTCATTGCAATAGGTTCACTTGCCTAAAAAAATTTAGGATTTAGGAGCAACCATGGTAAAGAATTCATTACAAGAGGAGTTTCACAAACTCATTGCAATAGAATCTCTTGTACCAAAATTTTAAGAATTTAGGAGCAAGCATGGTAAGGGGAAAAAATAAAAAGTCAGCGTGGAATATGGTCTGGTTGGAATCAATTCTGCAGCATTAAGAAACTTAAAACGTTGTTTAGCAGAAAATGGGAAAAATCAAGGGATTTAGCCCTTCCATATTGGTAGAAAACATTGGAAATACTTGGTGCTTAATTATATTAACAAATTTTGACAGGAAAAAAATGAGGCTGAAAATGGTGTGGCCAAAATCTTAATTAGATTGGAAGAAACTGGCAAAAGTAAAAGAAATATCATCAAATTAGGGAGAACAAAAGGATCAATCAACATATTCTGTACATTCAGCTTATCACTTTGGCTGCAAATCAGTACTTCGGAGAGCTTTGTGTTCAGATCAAAGTAAAATATGCAACTCCAAAAGAGGGAGGGAGGGAGGGAGGGATGGGTGGGGGACCAATAAATTCTCGAAATTTATACTCACGTGTAAGTAAATATAGACTTCTTAAACATAAAAATTTTTGGACTAGTATTTGCATATTGTCATCAACACAAAACATGTTTCGCAATTTCTGGTGCAAGTCCTCATTCTTAGTTTGCAGAAAATATAATGGGTATTATTTTGAACAGTGCTGTGAACAAGCAGCAAACATTCTATGAATAAAATTTAACAAATAACAGTATCAGAGTAGTGTGCACCTTCTCAGTCAAATCTAGGGCTCCACTTATAATTGTCGTCTCATCATGAGTGAGTTCACCTCCCTTGCCAGCCTACATAGGAAAACAATTGCATATTATGATATTATGGTGTATCTAAAAAGCCAAGAAAACTTGGGAATGTTATTTTATTGTTTCAAACTGTCTCCCACTACTCAATAATATTGACTTTGGAGGATTGCTGTATTGTTATTCATCCGAATTCCATGTCTAGCATACCTCCTGGCCGTGGATGGAGACAAGGGCTTTCAACTGAGCTCGTCTAAATAGTGCTTCATTATGTCCCAATACCCAGTCAAGAATCTGGAATCAAAAAACAGCGCAACTAAACCAATACTGTAGACAAATAACAATCTATCATAATAGAGCAGCAGAGACTCGTGATTTCAGGAAAAGAGCACAAATTGAGATTTTCAGGAAAAAGGCATTTTTGTTATGTTTCTACTTTTGGGCGCCCATCAAGCTGAATGAAGAGAAATTGGGTGAAGAGATTCAATTTGTGAAAGTTCATTTTCCTCAAATCAACCCAAATCAAGTAGTAGCTGCTATAGCCCTTCTCCTTTGACCATTGTCTTTCTTTTTATCCACAATCACATAGGAATCACATTCGAGATATTGTAGAAATAATATTTAACCCAGATTCAAATTCTGCATTAGTTTTTCCACCTTAAATAGACAAGATGAATTAAAGAGCATACAGCAGAAAATCATTGAAAATAAACTAATGCCAAGCACCTGAAATATATAGATGTCAAAACTAGCAGATACTTACCCTACGATGCATAAGGTAATGTAGTATGGTAGCTGCTTGTGCGAATCACATGTTGTATTTTCCTCTAACTAGATCCGTGTCTACAGGGCTAATTTGTCGGCTCCATGACTTTTCTTGGAGCGTTGTTCATACTATTCCCAGGTTCTCTTATTCTTCTGGTGCCGCACAACCCAAATACCTAACCTAACTCTCACGTTGTCCTTCATTATTATCCCCTTCTATTTTTTCATGAATCCATCATCCATCTTTAGTTATACAATCTCAATGCATGATTCTTCTCCAGTTCTATAGATTCTTCTATTGACATTGATCCATCTCAACCTTGTTTAGATGTTCACACAAGGCCAGGAGGCGCGTCCACTATTGCATTGCAAGCTCATGTCACTGCAGTGTAATTTCTGCAAAGCATGCACATGTGGTTGACACAATGGAGCATCTCCATCCAGTATCCCACCAATTTGCTCAGCTAGACAATAGAAATCCACCTAAGCTATGACACCAAACCAAAGGCCATCAGGCTGTATTACCAACAAGGGGTACGACAACACTCCAAACTGGGTGAGTGTCAAGCACCTGTGTGGCATGACATGGCTTTCTAGAAGGGTATTTCAGGCATTTCCCTGTGAAATTGTACTTCAGGCAGGTTTCCAGCCATGATGGGCTTGAATGTGTGTGACATCTGCTCTTAAGGTGACCATCTACCATGTGATGCCCCAGTCACTCTATTTGCGAGCCTCCAACATAACATGTCTTTTTTCCCCTTTTTGGTGGCAGTACGAGTGGCTTGGGAGGGGGAGATCTGTGGTCAGGTCTTGGGGGTTGGGCGTGGTGGTTGGGAGTGGGGTAGAGTCACACAATGTCAAACAATATATTTACCCACTTTATTTTAAGTAATCACATGACAGCTAAATATATTTTCCCTTTTAAAACTTTTCCCTGTTTTAAAAAATGGCATTAAATTGGAGTGGAAAACCTGTGAATTCTGACTCGTAAATTAAGCATTTTTCATCATGTGGCATAGGCATTACCTTTCCAATAGGATAGGCAATTGGATAGCAAACAACCATCAAAATACGCACGAGCCAAACAAAATTTGCACCTACAGCCAGTCCATATCTAGTACATATTGCTTGGGGAATGACCTGAAAAGAGGCAGACAATTAATAGATCAAAGTCCATCAAAGTTGAACGAAATGGGGTACAATAAAACTTAAAGCCTAATAATAGTTTTTTCAAGCAATATACCTCTCCAAAAAATAGAACGAATGTTACAGAGAGCAAGATGGCAACAACCTGATTAAAAATCTTATCCAGATAAATAGGCAGGGCCTGCAGATCGCAAGTATCAAACAGAGGCTATCAGTGAACTAAACCTGCTTATGACATTAGAAGTTCATATGACTAACAATCTCCATCATCTCCATCAAACAATTGAATAGAGAAAGCCGCCAGTAAATATCTCCACAACCCATTTAAGATCATTCATCAAAAGTATAGAGGCAGCATTGTTTCCAATGCTTTCAGCAACACAAATATTACATGGTGAATGCCTTTTTTCTTCCTTTAGCCATCCTTCCTTTCCCTCTTTAGATCATTTCCATATTCCATATTGTAGTACAATTAAGTATGTCATACATTCAATTTTTATGTGAAGTACATGATGAAAAGGGTAGAACAATGCACGAGGAGGGTCATATAAAATATTTTCCTTAATTCGATATTGTTCAAAATTCATATATTGCGATGTGCATATTACAGTTATTACCTATGGTTATATGCTATGAAGCACGGATACTTCGTTGAGGTCAACGTATTCATATCGGATACGATACTCGTCAGATACTCGAGGATACATTTCCAACGTATCCGATAACAATTAAATATTAGGATACTTCACGGATATTTTTGTGTTAAAGCAACATATATAATTTTTGAATTAAATTTTTAATATTTTCGCTCGAATTCATATAGCATACAATACATTAATAAAAATTCATACTACTTCAAAAGCAAATGAGTATTTTTTAAGTATTATCTACAATTAGAAGTCAAAAGAGCATAAAATAAATCTATTACATTATAGTCTTAGCAAAAATTACTTTTAAATTAACTGACTCGGTAAATATTAGTTTTGATTCTTTTAATTAATCACTTCACTTTGTGAATATACCATAATAATATAATATATATTTTCTTGAAACTAAAAAGAATTATTAATTTTCCTTATTGTGTTAAAGAACTACCAAGATATATAAATATTATGCTGGTTGAAAATAATAAAAATATTAAATATATTTTATTATAGTTGTATCTTAACTGTACCCGTATCCGTATCCGTGTTTCTTAGGTTATATGCATACATGACAAGTTACGTTGGACAAAGTTAACCATATGGATGCATAAATCTATTTACACATGTTAATATAATATTAACCTATAATCATAGAGTCAATTTAATACCTTCAGTTCACTGGACCTCATCTATTGTACATCTACTTCTGTTTATTACATTTCTTTTATAGTTTATTTATTTTTTGAGCGCATATGCTTTTCAGGGAGCAGCATGACCCATGTTGGAAGTATATCCATTCTCAGAGAATAGAAGAGACATCCTGTATACAACACAATTTGACAAATTGCAAACAAATTATACCAGTCCCTTAACAGAAATTCCAATCAGTTACCTCCATGGCGGCAGCATTACATAGAAGCAAAGTCACAAGAAGCTGGTGTTGCTTCCGAACAACTGGAACGATAGCAGCTGTAAAAAAAAACCAGGACATCAAAACCAACCCTATATGACAATAGAGGATAATACATGTTCATCTTCAAGAAACATTACACTTACAAGTCTACAACAGAGGCAACAGTGCTTGTTAGATTTTCTTTAATTTTATTTAAAAAAAGAAACAAGTCAACTAAAGAGATGACTTTTCTGATCTTGTCCCTAGCACCTTCAACTCATACAAAAAGATCCTTTATTTGACATACACTTCTCCAATGAATCAAAAATTCTAAATCCAATACTCCATTCTCTTTATGCAATTTGGCAATTTAAGCTTCTATTAGCTTGAGCCTTATACTTAGAAAATTAATTACTATATACATGAACCTATTCCAAAAAGTCAAAGTGGTTCCTTCGTTAAAACAAAATAACTCACACTGAAGCAAGCAATACCAACAAAACTTCACAACATACATCGTCACTCCTCTCAATGCAATTTATCTTGCAAAAAATAAAATAAAAATCAACTTCAGATTCTCCTAATTACCCAAGGCAACCTAGTTCAAGATTGTTAATGCTGCATTTGGTAGCATTGAATCAGGCCTTTCCAAAGGAAATTATATGAACTAGTCTTTATTCAATTTCATTTGCAAACCCCTTATGTAATATTCCCAAAATGCAAGATAATTACATGTAAAACGCATTATATTAGTTGTAATTATGATAATTCGATAATTACCTAAGTTTTCAATTCAGGCAAATTTTCAATTCCTGGTGTCAATTCAAACTTAATTTAGTACCCACATACAGGCTCTCTCCCACAAATCATTTCCTACAATTTGCTTTGAAAATGGAATATCCGGTCATGACTCGGATAATCAACTAAGAGTTGGAGACACTAGTTCTGTATTATGAAGATTTCAATACACAAACCAAACACAAAAAACCCACTTGCCATTCTATTCTGTTCTCTATAGTTTGTAAAACATTACCCATAACTAATCAATTTAGTTAAAAATTCTTCATTTCATGCATTCAGTTGTTCACATAAGCATCAATATTTATTGAACTCGGGCCAAAAATAGACTGACCTGCTTGTTTTTTCTCGGCGGGAGTGCCACTGCGTTGGAGGATTTCAAGATCGACAAGGCCCAAAGACATCAACCCCAAAGTGAGGCCCGACATAATACCGGCGAAGAGGACTAGAAAGCATGAGATTCCAGCGTATACATACCACCACACCGTTCCAAAATCTATTTCCGATTGCAATTCTATCCCCGTGTTCCTCGCAGCCATTCGAACGACGGCGGCCGCATTGATCAGGTGCATGGTGGTCCTCACTCTCTCTCTTCTTCTCCTCCTCCTCCTCCGTCTCAATCTGTGTGTGTGTGTTCGTTTTGTTTCTGTCGTGTCTTTCAGGAGAGACCTGTGGAATATTCAAACTTTTTTAATTTAAAATAAAATTTGACATGTGCGGATGGATCAGACGGTGTTTTATGAAAGTCCCCGAAACATTTGACAAATCACATGAATACCTCTTAGTTGAAAATAATGTTAAAAATCAAGTTTACCCTCTTTTATGTTTTTAAAATAGTTATGATTTGCATGAGTAGTGTCCATTCATATCTAATCACTCCTTCCTTTTCCAGACCCCTTAGTATTCCGGGCCCAAGCCCCCTCTCCAACTTGTCTCCTCTTCATCCTCACCCGTCTCTCGACTCCTCCATCTTCACCATAATATGTTCTTTCATCTAAACTCTCTTTAGCTGCCTCTTACTCTATATCAACTCATTTGTTCTTTTATCTGGCATATCCATCTCAAGTAAGGTATCTTTCACTCTCTACATTTTACAGTGATTTTCTAATCTAGGTTATGCTAGAACTCACCTTTTATGGAAGAATCTCGTGGATGAATTCTTAGGTTTTTGGAACATTAGATTCTTAAAAATGATTGCGTTACTTCAGTAGGCATTCTCATTTATGATTCTTTCACTTCTATATCTAACGTGCCACAAAATCAACATAGGTCAAAAATAACTTGTTCTTGATGTGGCTTTTAATTAGATCGATTTAACAAAATCTAGAACCTTAATTAGTCAAAGCTTGAAACCTTGATCAAATATGTTTCAACCATAAACATGATTGGATATTTGTTGTAGTGTTTTGATAATTGACGAATTGTGAGTAGACTAAGGCTACAAGTGGTTGATTGATTGATTTTGGGGGCAAAGGTAATATGTTGTATTGGAGTGGTGCAGTGGTGTGGCTCTAAAATTACAATAAGAATGGGTCAAGGTGATATGACTCTTAAATTATAGTAAGAGTAGGTTAGAGTGGGATGAGGTAGTTCTTCAAACGGGTGACTACGGTGGTTGAGGTTAACACTTAAAGGAAAGGGATAGAGGAGATGGAAGAAGGGATTGAGGGAAAAAGGGGAAAGGGATAAACCAGAGGCCATCAAGTGAGGATGGATAGACACTAATTCTACATCATCCTCAATTTTTTGAAAATTATCAAAAAATAAAAAATTATACAAAAATTATCAAAAAAATAAAAAATTACAATCTAATTTATTAAAATAAAAACACATTTCTTCTGGAGTCTAAAAAGATTGGCGGCACTCAATTCAAAGTCTCCAAGCCATTTTAGCCACTTATTCTACATTATCCTATAAATAAATTCTACATTGGGCTCAACAGAGTTATTTTGCAAATATCGCGGGTTGTTGTGTTTTTTTGACAAAGTGAAGGGAGTTGAGTGAATTTTACCTTTATATATTATTTTAAGTAGAGTAACATGTTCAAGGTCTGAGGGGGTGGCAGATGGTGTGAACACAATTACAATAATGGGTGATATGCAGATATTCTTTTTGACCATTAAAATAATTAGTACAATAATGGGCTGGCAGAAATTCTTTTTGAACACAAGGATTAGGATTATTCCTAAAATTACAAAGACCTCCTTGATATGAACAGTATTATTATTATAATTATGAGTGTTCAAATTTTTTATTATCCAAATATTTCTATCTTACCCTACCCAATTGGCCGGCTCCCTCAAAAAATTGAGTACGTCAATGCAAGAAATTTTGGTATTCGGTAAAAATCAGAAAAGAATGCGAAATATCCATAAAAATTGTCTTTTTACCTAGGTCCTACCCGCATAAATATATATATATATATATATATATGTGTGTG
>CM042184.1:2795827-2823762 GCA_023539305.1 Ilex asprella
CACCGCCACCGCCACCGCAGGTCGACCACGGTCATTGTCACCCTCCACAACCATCACCGTTTCCTATCACTACTACTGCTGCCCACCACCTCTTACCCCTACTACAAAACTGATGCTTAAATTCTTTTATTTTTTTCTATTTTTGTGATTTAATTTTGGGTATAAATACAAATATATTTATTATTTACCTTTTTTTATTACATTGTGCCTTTAGGCACATACAATAACTAGTCTTTCTATATAGTACATGTGTTAGAGTTTGCGTGACTCGGTACGGTACAAATGTATTTTCATAAATATGTCCGTACTAAGGTTATATAAATACTTAAAATGTAACCCTACTTTGATTTATGAAAGAAACGGCCGCTCGCTCCTCGTGGATGTAGGCACATTGTCGAACTATGTAAATTTATGTGTTATTTTTTTTTCTTTTTCTTGATTGATTATTTTATTATTATTCATCATAATTACTGCACGATCACAACATGTTAAGTTGTGAAGTTGCATCTAAGTGTCCTTATTGCCAACTAGCTGTTTTAAATTTGACCATAACAGAGGATATATAAGTGATGTAAGATGTCTCTCTCTCTCTCTCAACAATAGGACCAGCCTCTTATGCTGTCCTTGACAATAATATTAAGTCCTTACCGATTCCTTTGGATTCATTCTCAGGCCACTGGTACATTTATTTTGAAAAATAAAGTTTTGTTGGAGTTGTTGAGATGTTACCAAAACTAATTTTTAGAGCATTCATTTCAAGATTAAAGTTACCAAAGGTGGGTAGGGGGAACTTTTCCCCCATCTCTTGCAGAAAACTGAGGCAGCCCATCCCGTTCAACCACTTATCTCTCGAGAGTGGGAGAACAATTGCTCTAATTCTCAGGAGGTGTTCTCGTCTGTAGCAGTATTACAACAACTATCACTTCTGGTTCTGGACCTGGACAAGAATTTATTGAGAGCCTTAACATATAAGGAGGCTATGCATAGAAGCCATCGAATAGAAGGCATGATCATTAATGAGCAGGGAATATGCTTTTGTGACAAGGCATGGCATCCCATTCCATGCGGATCGATAATCAACAAGTCCAATGTCTTTTTACGACCAACAATACTTTGTAGATTAAAACAATGGAATTTTTTTTTATAAAATTAAACTTTGTGGTTCCATTTTTGGTGTTTTTTATACATTTTTTTTGAGATATGTTTATTTTGAATTTGATTATCTTGGTATGGATAATTAAGTTTTAGGGTTTAAATTTTTAAAAAAAAATTCTTCCAAGGAATCGAGCTCAATTTCGACACTAGTTTAGCTAAGATGCTTGCAACCATTTTTTTTAGATGAATCTAACCTCAAAAATTGAGTCCACTCAAACTCGGTCATTCCAGTCTGAACCGAACTATAACATACTCAAGTTCGATAGGTTCGACACAATTAGCATCCCTAGATCGAACTTGAATTGTGCACCCATGAAGGGCTGTCCTATCAAGTGGGCTAGGGCCACAGGTTCAATTTCGGATGACTTAAGTGAGTATAATGGTAATAGACACAAAACAAGGAAAGAGAGTAGGAAAATGTACCATCCATAGGTTTCCCTCGGTAGTCATAACTATACTACACTTTTCTCTTTGAGATAGATTTCCTATAAAGACTTAAGATCAAGAGATAGAAATAAGGACTGCAAAGACCATGTGAATATGAGTTGCAGAGCATATAATGCAAGCAATGTGGGTTGGAACACTAAAATGAACTTCCCAAATCTATCTATCTTCTTCTCTGTATCAATCACCATCCCAAGGCCCATGTGGTGCACATGTAATACCTTGAATATAAATGGCAATGGAATTGCATAATTCCCTCCCCCCCTCCCCTCCCAAAACCCACACACAAAAAACATGTAAAAAGACATGTTAAATTTATTTCTCATGTTAACTCTTTGGACAAAAGAGATTTTGGACTTTCTAATACACACGAGTATCTCGTTATTATGATGTCTATATAAGATCAGATTTACGTAACTTTATTTTTACATGAAGAAATGCATGCCAAGTTCATTTCTGATTTTCTTTATTTTTTTGGATAAAGAAGGCTCTCAATTTCTTTTAAGCCTATCTCTAATTTGATATTTATGCTATTTATGATCTATAACATAATTATCAATATATTATAAAAATAATTTACTTTATAGATAAAAATAAAATAAGAGCAAATATAGAAGATCAATTATAACCCAATTGAGTGACATCTTAGGGCAATTTTCAAAGTCTTTGACTTTTTTCTCCCCTTCAAATATCCTTTAGAAGTAAAAGGTCACCCTCAAAGTGTTTTCAAATATTAAAATTTAAAGAGCAAAAGGACAAAGGCCCAAGAGTTTCGTCATGAGTTAGACTTTATTAGCTTACAAAAGAATGGTACAAACTTGGAGAAAATAATGGGTGAGTATACTTTGCCGCAAGAAATTAGCAATGGGAGTGTTGTCGGTTAAAATAATATTATTTTATTAAATAAAACAATGTTATTTTAATTAATATCACTTCCGCTCTTAATTTTTACCAACAAAGGAGCCAAACCCAAAAATAACTCTATAAATTTGATTCATAAGCATCTATAACTACAAACTAATTTACACTTCTGAATCTATAAAAAAACTCTTTTTCCTTAACAATAAGGTAAGCTCTAGAACCGATGGAATTCCTAATTTGATCTTTCCCTAAGTCGGTCTGGAGCAAGATAAACTTCTACAACAAATTCACGCTAAACTTGATTACTTGGTAAAAGGATTAAAAGGTATTTTTGAACGCATATTTATCACATTATCTACAAAAATAAATGAAGATATAGCAAGAGATTCTCGATTTGCTGCTCTACATTTTGACAAAGTAGAATACTGATGACTGTATTACCTTATGCTTTACTTTCTTGATTTAAATCCGAACCCGTATGAACTTGGATAGATTAAACTCTTTTGATTTTTGCCAATGCATAAGCCAAACCCAACTAAGGTTCATGAATGGGGGTGAGGGCATTTTGGTAATTGCATGACAATTTGATGCTGTTACCAATCCAAAAATAGTATACAATTTAATAGCTTACCAGATATTGTTAAATTAAATGACTAAATTCATTGTACCACCCAAAGTTGGAGGGATAATCTGACAAGGGTTCATTCACATATTCTGTAACTGATCTGGTAATTAATATTCACATAATTCAACATATTTGTGATCTTTATTTCATAATAGTGATACCAACCCGGGTCGAGTAACGTTTTTAAGTCGTGTACATCACGTTATCTAAAAAATTATCAAATTTACACTCATTTAGTTTATAATCATGTTTTGCGTTGAATTTTTGAAGTATTTAAATTGTATGTACTTATATTGTCGTCGATAATTTTATATAATATTATCGAGTCTTGTTAAGAATTATTATGAGAATTAAAAACCTATACAAAAGTACAAACCCATGATAAAGCCAAGCCAACTAACCTTTTGTAGCCAAGCCAAAATCCAAGTAATTTAAGAGCCTATTATGAAACCAAGTAAAAAAAAAGTCGATAAATAAAGGCCAAAGCAAAGAGTGAGGCCTTAGAACCCTCTCCCCCCCCCCCCTCCTCTCTCTCTCTCTCAAATAGAGGAAGCAGAGGTACCAGAGAAATTTAATGACCACCCACCGCTTGTGAACTGCTCTCTATTCTCACCCCCTATCCCTCTCTCTTTCTTCTGGGGTGCTAAACCTTGTTGTCTCTTAAAACTTTCTTTTTCCCAATGTGCCTCCGAACCATTTGTTCTCTCTCATTTTACTGTTTGATGTTTGTCTGAAAAAGTCCCAAAATAAAGAACAGAAAAAACATTCCAGCATATATTTATCTTCTCAGTGTGATCTTTTTAGCTGTTCCTGTTTCTGCTTCTCTCACATCTCTCAGAAACCAACCCATCTTCTCATTCCATTGTTGTTGTTAGTCTTCTGGGTGTTCTGTTTTGAGCATAAAAAATGAGTAAAGAGGAGTACTTGAAGAGTCAGGTACTCATTCTCTTGTACATATGTGCTATATGCATGTTATGTTGTTGTTCATATGTGCCTATATCTTTTCGTTCTAATGGCTTTGCCTGAGTTGAAGTAAAGATCTTTGTGCGCTTTCCCCCCTTTTAATTTCCTCTTTTTCTTTTTCATTAATGTGATTGTTTCTTTAATGTGGTTGTTTTCTATGGTTTTGCTTGTGCTTGCAGACTTGGGTTCTAAAAGTGAACATACATTGTGATGGGTGTAAGCATAAAGTGAAGAAAATCTTGCAGAAAATTGATGGTACAGTTCCATTTCAAGATTAAATCTTTGTTTTTCTATGATTTGTTTTGAACAGTTCTACATACCCAATTTGTTAAAATTATATAAATTTTGTCTGATGTTTGATTCTTCTTTTTCTGTTTTTTTTTTCTTTCACATTGTTGTTAGGTTGGATTTGCTTTACTTTTGAATTGCTTGGTTGATTTTGTATGATATTTTTTTTCTGTGTTAGGGGTTTATACCATCAAAATAGATTCAGAACAGGGCAAGGTCACAGTGTTAGGAAATGTAGACCCAGCCACACTGATCAAGAAGCTGGGGAAGAGTGGGAAACATGCAGAGCTTTGGGGTGCACCAAAGAACCAGAACCAGCTTAATAACCAGCTCAAGAACATGCAAATTGACCATGGCAAAGGTGGGAACAACAAGGGTCAAGGTCAGAAGGGTGGGAATAATCAGCCTAAAGGTGGACAACAAGGTCAAAACCAGCAGCAACAGCAACAGCATCAGCAACTTCAGCAACTTCAGCAGCTTCAGCAATTGAAAGGGTTTCAAGATCTGAAATTGCCTCAATTCCAAGGCTTGAATATGCCTTTCAACAAGAAGGACCAGAACCCGAACCAGAAGGGTTCTATGTTCAACTTGCCTGAGGATGATGGTGAGAGTGATGATGATGATGAGTTTGATGAGGATGAGGAGTTTGATGATGATGATGATGAGTTTGATGATGAAATGGATGATGTCTCTCTCAACAAGATGAAACCCACAATGAGCAAGGGTCATGGTGGTGCTCAGATGCCTAATATGATGATGAATGGGCTGCTTCCGCAGCTTATAAAGGGTGGTAACGGTGGTGGTGATGGTAAAAAAGGTGGTGGTGGAGGAAATATACCAGTTCAAGTAAATATGGGAGGTAACAATGATGGAAATAATGGTGGCAAAAATGGAAAGAAAGGTGGTGGTAATGGAAACAACAATGGGGGTAATCAAAATCAAGGCGGTGGTGCAGCCAAAAATGGTGGTGGGCCACCATCAGATAGTAAAAATGGTGGTGGTGGTGGTGGTGGTGGTGGGGGTCATAACAAGAATGGTAACAATGGTAGTGGTGGTGGCGCTCATGGTGGCAATAATAATGGTAATGGGGGCAAGAAAGGAGGTGGAATGAATGATGGGCTTCATGGCATGCCTAACATGATGGCTATGAGTGCTGGGGGTCAGGTGGGCCAGATGGGAAACATGCCCATGGCCCCAATAGGCCGGATGGGTAATATCCCGGCAGTCCAAGGTCTTCCGGCGCCTGCACCGATGAATGGTGGTGCTGGACCTGGTGGGTATTTCCAAGGGGCTGCGCCGGAAATGATGGCTGGTAACCCCTACTACCAGCAACAAATGGCGGCGATGATGATGAACCAGCAACGTGCAAACGGGAACGAGAGGTTTCAGCCTATGATGTATGCCCGCCCACCACCGGCCGTTAATTACATGCCCCCTTACCCATATCCATACCCTCCACAACCAGACCAATACAGCTCCTTTTTCAGTGATGAAAACACTTCAAGCTGCAGTGTAATGTGAAAAATTCCTTGGCTAATGTTGTGCTTCATTAGCCAAATGTGCTGAGTTTTTGTTGTGGCGGCTTGATGGTTGGGTTATACTTAGAAGACTTGCCTTTGTGCCATGGTATACATGGAAAATGGGCTATCAATTAGCTCTTGGTTCCCTCTTAATTTTTCTTTTTCATAATCCTAAGTTGAGAGAGGTTGAAACTAAGGTTTTTAATCTTCATGTGGAGTAATTATAGATTATATGTTGAAGTTTAGTGGAGGATGAGATGTAAGTTAAGGAAGGATGTCAAGCACTTTTCAAATGATATGTTATATGTGTTCAAATGTTTGAAACAAAAATAATATAGAAGGAAATGGGTGTTGACTTAAAAAAAAAAAAGCCTCTCTCTTGGTCACTATTTGAAACTTTAATCTGGGAAGGGACCGGCGAGGTTCAAACATGTGATCTCACTCGTGATCTAATGGTTTAACGGCAGGTTGCAGAGGTTCAAACCCATGATTTCACTCGTGATCTAATGGTTTAACGGCATGTTGCAGAGTTATTAGGTTATCGCTGATCTCTCTGACTCTTTCAACCACCCAAGCATGTGTATTGTTTTTGCATTATGAAATTGCACCCAATCCATCAATAATTGATATTGATAGAAATAAATGGGGACTACACAAGAAATGAATAGGAGAAGGAAAAGGAAAATAGTACCCACCATTGTTGTGAGTATGGCAGACCATTGTAGTACATAAAAAATGTAATCTAGATATGGGAGGTAGTATTATTGGTTTTGGTGTTATCCTAAATTGATGTGTAGAGCTTGTACCTGTGGTGGACACTCCTTCTTCCACTCAGTGAGCCAGAAGAAGAGTGTTGGTGAGTGGGTATGTGTGTCACCTTGAAAGAGAGAAAGGTGAGAGGGAAGGGTATGTGACGGTGACAGAGACTAGCTAACTGCTTACATTTGGACAAAATCTAAAGGGGGTTGACACTTCAGACAAGAATTCTTGTTTATGGTCTAGTCATATCAACAAAAAGAGCATCCTGGTTCAGTTTCCCATACATCCAAAGTTCCATATAAACTTATTTGAGGATTACAACACCTAAAAGAAAATTATCTAAAAAAAATTTTCAGTTATAATTTTCAAAAGAAAAATTACAATTAATTTAGATAATTTATGATTTTTTTATCAAATAGATAATTTATGATCAATCACGATATTTTATGATCGTTTATAAATTATTTTAATTAATTATTATTTTTTAAAAATAGAATAACCTTTAATATGATAATGTAATTTTTTTTGGTACCCTAAAATCACCCTTGGTTTTGATTATGAAAGCTAAGTGTGGTCTGGATCTGTATTTCCAGCATAGTCTGAGATTAGTACAATCTCTGGTTTGGACCAAAAATGACACCAATGTGCATAGCACACGTGTCTGAGATGGAATTGACACGTGTGAAGGAGAATGGAGGTGACTTTGATGGGCAGGGTGAGTAATCACATGGGGCTAGATAGTATGAGGGTAAGGGCCTTGGGAATTGGGTTTTGGATGTATATGCAAATTCAAAGTTCAAAGTAATTTGATCCAAAAAAAAAGTAACAAATGTAAGCTCATATTTGATTTGCATGTGGAAAATACTAAAATTGTTTTCTTATTTTTGGATATAAAAAATAAAAAAGAAGTTGCTTGAACAATAGATCTTTCTAAGAACACTAATAACATGTTTTAGTCGACTTTAAAACACAATTTTAGAAAAAATTAAAAATATGGGATGTAATTTATTATGCACTTAAAAGCATAATTTAAAAGAGAAATTGTTTTTTTTTATCATCTTTGTCTTTCATTCTACTTCCAATAAGTCTAGTCGATTCCTTTAAACCCCTCAAAGCAACTCCAATAGGGAGTGCTATATGGGATGACAAATCTATAACCGTTAAAATACCACCCCAAAATAAAAAAAAATCACTCCAAAGGGGGTGGTATATGGGGTGACAAAATGGCAACTATGGGCTTGGGATGACAAATTTGGCACCCCATGGAGAGAGAAATTGGAGGTTGCACAAAACGGTTGGAATGGGAAATGGGAAGTAAAAATGATACTTTGTACCCCATTTTTTTTAATATTACATATTACACCATTAAATTTTTTTGTATTGTCATATTACACCATTAATTTTTTTGTATTGTTATATTACGCCATTAGTTTTTTTATATTGCTATTATTTATGAAAAATTATGTATTAAATATACAACTTGAAATTAAAATTGAAAATAAAATACAATTTAAAATTGAAATTGGAATTAAAAATATTAAAATGGCACCCCATTTTGGCACCTACCATTGGAGCAGATTATGTTTTCAGGGGTGTCGAAACACTATTCAAGGTTGTAAAATGGCATTTGACACCCCATTTTTGGCTACTCCCCTTAGAGATGCTCTCAGTCTCGTATGAAACTCTGATCTTCAAGTGGCATAAGTCGGTGAGTAGATGTCTGATTGGCTTCTAATAAGCTCCTGAAGAATGATTTTGTAAGTTTTTTTTTTTCCGATTGATTTTGTATATTTTCTTGAGTTTGACTTTTTTCTTAGATCTAAACTTTTTTTTTTTGAGATTCAACAATGAAATTTATTGCAAAGGAATGTTAGAAAAAAGGAGAGGTATAACAAAGTCTAATGTCTGTTCCAACCATACAACAATATTATTTAATGGTAGAACAAAACGAACTAACTCATGAGTTACTTTATTCCTATTGTGGCGAACTCCACACATTTCAAAGCACCGAAAGCTTCTCGCTATACTGTTAATATCTTGTAAGATGACGCTGAGAGGATCAAGATCCACCTCACAACTCTTAATAAATCGCATAACACCTGTAGAATACCCTTCCAGTATGACTTCTAACAACTCTTGCTGCTTTGCGAATTGAATCGCTATTTTCGTTGTAATAGTTTCTATTTTACGAACAACACAACTCCTTTTAGACAAAGTCCCTACAAAGTAACCTCGATCATCTCTTATAACGACCCATGCCTAAGACATTTTGGTCTTTGAATATAGCGACATCGAAATTAACTTTGAAGGTACCAGCCCTCGGAGGACACCAGCCATCATTGAGATTTGGCATTGGAGTAAGACTGGATTGAGCTACTACCTCCCTATGTTGCTTGTAATAGTCGACTGCCTTCATCTGCACTTCAACAGGGTCATGAATAGTGTTTTCAAAAATTCAAAATTTCTATTTTTTCACACAAACCAGCACTGAATAAGGAACAATGCAAAGTCATCGGGTGTAATGGATTGAGGAGCATCACGCATCCATTGCCCAGGATCAGAAGACAAAATTTGAACGACTGTTTTTAATGAGCTGAGACGCCACACTGCTTTGGCCCAAGAACACTCCCTTAGGCAGTGTATCAATGACTCCTTATCTTCTTGACACACCCTACAATGTCCATACACCGTGACTTTCCTTCGCTGTAGGTTATCAGTTGTTGGTAGGACATTGGAACACACATGCCAAGCAAAAAATTTAACTTTATTTGGTATTTTCTGATTCTAAATAAAATTCCAATTAAGGTGTCCATCACTAGAGGAAGGAGATGAATTGCTTAGGCCCGCTTGCAGTAGCTTTTGGTCCATGATGATATGATATGCACTACGTACCAAGAACCTCCCTTTTGAGTCATAATGCTAAATCAAACGATCCTCGCTAGAATTTCTGCTAAGTGGAATACTTTTAATCGCCTACGCCTCATGAGGAAAAATTATTTCATCCACCAACTGCTCATTCCAGCTCCGCGTTGGCTCATTAATAAGATCCCCCACATAGCCGAAGCATGTAGAACTCTTCTAAAGGAAACTGACTTGAAATTTACAGGGGTGGGTATCCACATATTCGACCAAATATTGACTCTGGATCCATCACCTATTCGTCATTTCGAACCTGTTACCACAATTTTTCTTGCTCCTAAAATACTTCTCGATGTGTAAGAGGGTCTATATCCAAGCTCTACCTCCATAAATGATGTCAAAGGGAAGTACCTTGTCTTAAGCACTTGATGAATAAGTGAATTAACATCTGTGTTCATTCTCCAAGCCTGTTTCGCAAGTAGCATCAAATTGAATGCCTTAAGATCTCTGAATCCCATGCCACCCCTCTCTTTCCTTGTACTTATCCTTCTCCAACTAATCCATTGAATTTTCGTTTCCCCTTGTCTTTGTCCCCACCAAAATCTGGCCAATAGTGCCTCGAGTTCCTCACAAAAAATATCAGGAAGTTTGAAGCACCCCATAGCATATGTGGGAATAGATTGCACCACCACCTTAATCAATACCTCCTTGCCCGCTCTAGTTAAAAGTTGTTCACTACAACCTTACATTTTATTCCATCCCTTTTCCTTTAAATTGTTGAATACCTATTTTTCAGATCTACCCACCACAGTAGGAAGGCCCATATATTATCATGTTGGTGAACACGATCTACACCCAGTATTTGCTGAACTTGGCTTGCTTGCACCTCTGAAGTTTTTCCTGCTAAGTACCACTGCTGACTTCTTCAAATTTATTTTTTGCCCCGAAACAACTTCGTAAGCAGCAAGTATTGACTTAACAGCTTCATCCTCCTCTTGTGATTCATTAAAGAATAATAGGCTGACATCAGCAAACAAAAAGGTGGGGTATAAGTGGTTCATCCCTATCCATCAAGACTCCTGTGATCAATCCATTCATTTATGTATTGCGTAGAAGTGTTGTTAAACCTTCTGCACAAATAAGAAACAAATAAGGTGATAAGGGATCTCCTTGAGGAAGACCCTTTTTAGGGTGGAAGAAACTCATTTGATCATTATTCAACATGATGGAATATGAGACGATTGTAACGCATTGCATTACCAAAGTAACCTAGTTATGATCAAATCCTAAAGTGATCATCATTTTTTCTAAGAACACATATTCCATTCTATTATAAGCTTTGCTTTTGTCCAGTTTTAGAGAAGTATGTCCTATTTTTCCCGAATTTTTACACTTTAGAAAGTGATTAATTTCAAATGCAACCAAAACATTGTTGGTGATCAACCGCTCAAGAAGAAAAGCACTTTGAAAATAAGGGAAGAATATGTTTTAAGCTATTAGCTAAATTTTTTTTGAAATAATGTTATAAATAACATTACACAAACTAATTGGACAAAACTCCTGTAAAGACTGCGCATTTTCACATTTAGGACTAAGAACAATATGAGTATAGTTAAACTTAATTGGAAACTGACCACCATTGAGAAAACTCAAGACACAATTTGCAACATCCGACCCGATAATAAGCCAATACTTTTGAAAAGATCTGAACTTGGGCAAACTAAAAATTTGAGATTTACGTTGTTGCATTTGATATGTCATTTTTTAGTGAGAGAAATGAGACATATTTGTTGCATGTTCAATTTTTTGTTAACCGAGATCTATCCATGGGAATGCAACACTTATCTTTTATTTTTGGGTTTTTTTTTAAAAAAATTGTGTGGGTTAATTTTGATAATACAATATTAAGAGTTCTGTGAATAAATCTTGTTTATTCATATCTTTTATAATGTTGGATGCGAAAAAAAATTGTAGTAACACACCTCACTCTTACCGTTCTTGGTGAATCATACATATATCATGCGTTTAAATATGATCTATTATATATAAGTGGGTTTCATGCTTATTAATAATATATAATTCACTAAGAAAAAAATAAAAAAATATGTATAGGAAAGAATTTAGATTAGGGGACAATATACCATGGATGGGTCCCTGCTTTTTGTTTAGTCTTCTCAGATTAAGAGGGGTCCCTCAAAATGTGGCAAAAAAGAAAAAAGAAAAAAGAAAAAAAAAGTTGTACATTTTCGTACCATCGAACGATTAAAACAAATCAGGCAATAGACCATCGAACGGCGGAAACGAGCCCATTTGATCTTCTGTTCACACACGCACGCATGCACGCAGTCGCACAGGCTGTTAATGTACTTGACCCTCGTGCCTCACAACTCTTAAATTACCGAACTACCCTCCTCACTTGCACTTGTTAGTGCCATAACTCGGTGGGTTTTCCATTACCAACAACGTACTGTCGGTGGCTCTTCCAATATCTACCACTTCCAATGGCCTAACATCAACCCAAATTTCCTCTCTCTCTCTCTCTCTCTCTATATATATATATATATAAGACAAACAGTAATCTTATAAGCATTTAGATAGACAAGCAAATATCTCACGAGCTATGGTGAGTTGGGTAAAAATTTATTTATGAATTACAACTGTTTAAAGAAAGATCATAATCGATCGTTGTCGTTACACAGGCGATACCATAGTTATTCCCCCTCATTCAAACCTAATATTTGTATTAAAATAATGAACTCACATCTTATACTAACCTTAATCCAAACATAAAATAATAGAAATCAGATAAAATAATTGATTGATTACTACATTCTATAAATTAAAATGAAATTAATTGTTGCTCTTCTTATACCATATCCGATTCCACACATGTCTAAGGTTTTCAAATTTTAAATGGCTCACCACTATGAGAATAGCTCGCATTCATAGTTGGAGATTTGAAGTCATTGTCGAGGGACGCAAATCATCACAAACACGATCTATTCTATTTTATTTAATGGTAGATCATATTATTAATACACACGAGACCTCCCATTTACTAGTAAGACTCTTTTTTATATGCGATAGATGATTTATCATTGAGTAAAAATAAAATAATAATAATAATAAAAAAAAAATCTCAATAACACCGTCCAAATAAAAAAAAGAAGAAGTGGGGTGATTGAGACTTGAGTCCTAAGCATTTGAAATTCTTCATTTTTTGAGAGTACATGGTACCTATTGTCCAATTGCCTTGTCCTACTCATAGTCATGGGTGTTCCCACAGATTTATTTTTCAACTTCCAATCAAGGTAGAATCTTTTCAAGCTATTGCATTAACCATTATTGTCCTGTTGATCATGCAGCACCACTTTTTTGTGATGATACATAAATTAGTATTGTGCAAGATCAACAGTCAAGTAGACGAATGAGTGTGATTAATGAGCAGTGAACAAATAATCAATGACAATCAAGAATTAAAACAATAAATAATAGATTAACACAGATATATAGTGGTTCAATCCGAGTGACCTACGTCTACTATCGAGAATGACAGCGATGGCCTGTGATAATTTATTGATAACGTCGTCGGGAGAGTAACTTTGGCCAGTGTTACAATGTTTTGGGGGAGAAAGAGAAGGAGAGAGAGAGTAATAAATCAACACAGATGTAAGAAGATGCAGTGTGTGTAGATGTAGAGGTCTCAAGGTCATGCCTTCTTGTGGAGAAAACTTACATTATATAGGTTTAGTAAGGCGGTGACGTGAGGGAGAGTACTTCTACTATTTTGATAAGTACAGTTATGGTAGGAGATCTCCATGTCTATCCCGAAATTTTCTCCCTCGTGCGCATATTCTTTCGAAAGAAGATTCTGGGTTGGATTGAACTTTAGCCTGAGTCTAGACTTGAGTTAGAGTGGCAAAGAAAAATCACAAAGTGAAGAGGGCAAAAGAGGAACAGGCCTGGGCGGCGCCACCTTGAGGGTATCCCCTTGGGCTCCTCCTTAATGATCTTCTTTAATGTCTTAGGCTCATCTTTGATGACTGGAACTCATTTTCAGACTTTGGTGACGTGAGCCCCTCTTAATTCATTGAGTCTGAATCGATTTTTATTGATTTTAGCTTTCTTGATTTATCAGGCCAAACTCAATTAATTTCGGCTCATCAATTTGTAATATGCTCCGGAGGACAACAGTTCTGTCCGAGTGAGAGAGTTGCGTCACTTGTGACGTAGAGGTCCGAGGTTCAACTCTCCTCCCCCAATCGCCCATCCCTGTGTCACTAATGTTCAAACAAATAAAAAAAAAAAACGTTGTAATGGTGGGGATGATCATCACCGCCACCTTTGACTTTAAGACACATGAGGTGTGCACACGAGAGAGATGTTTCATAAGGAAACCGAGGAGTAGGACCCATGTAATGTTGAGAAAAGCATGAAAAAAACACAGTTGTGAGTGTTATGCAAAAGTCTAGATTATTTGCGTAGTTTGGTGAATTTTGACCAAACTCAACTCCTTTTTTCGAGACTTGACATTTAGTGCACGTCTTCTTCGTTGCTTTTACTATAATATATCAACAAGAATAATAATATTTAGACATAAAAATTTGACATAATTTATTAATTTAATGATATAATTTTATTGAAATTATTGAATAAATATCAAATTCTAATGTTTGATAGAACTCACAACCAATCAAATGGTCACAGTGAATTAAGTTCACAAATTATGTCAGATTTTTAGGTCTTAATAGCATTGCTCTATCAACAATAGAGATTGATTGTCTTCTCTCTCCAATTTTTTTTTTTAAGTTACAGTATCGCCAAAGTCTATAATGATCTGTTTGGTACAAAAAATGAAAAAAAAAAGTGAAAGAGATAAGATTTTCATTTTTTTTGGTTTGGTAGGAGGGAGGGATGCAGAGTAAAAGGAATATATTTTTTATTATTTTGTATTAGATGAAAAGTGAAAGGAAAGAAAAAATATGCATGCTCAATTTATAATTCTACCCTTATCTTAATTTTCAAGTAATTAATAGCAAAAGATAAAAAAGTCAAATTGTCATGCCTTCCTCTTATTTTTCTCCTATTTTTAAAGAGAAAGTAAATTGTGGGAAGGAGAGAAAAGTTATCTCACCAATTTTCCTTTCTATCATTCTTTTCTTTGATACCAAATAGTGGAAAGTCTTTCCATCCACATTATTTTCCACCCACTATTTTTCATCTATTCAACTTTCCTTCCAATCAAATACAGTGTATAATTTTATAAGTTTAAATACAAATTTTTGAATTTATTTATAATAAAAAATTATAATTTTGGGGTCATATTAGAGCTCCTTTCTTTCTTTTATCAGTAGGCTTTTGGTCTAATGACACAATTTTGTGAAAACTTTACTTTTATCAACGGATTTTTTGGTCCAATGATATTCTTTATCTTGTGAAAGCTCTGTCTTTTTAGGTTTAAGAATTTAAGTACTTCTTTTTCTTCCCTTCTTTTTCTAAAAAAAAAATAAAATAGTAAAGCATCGAAATGTAATGACATGAGCAAAAGTAGGCTTTAACACGATTAAAAGAAGGAAGAAGACAGATAGGGCTTGCATGTGTCTCAAAAAGCTGATTAAGATCTAAGACAAGATCAACAAAAGCTGCCGTTTATAAGCTGTTCATTTGATGACTTCTATTTCCCTTCCAGTACAAATGAAAGTGAATATTCATTCGATGACACACACAAATCGAAAAATGGATAATGAATGTTCATTCACGTGCTTTCTATAGGTTTGATTCTTGAGAAACCTACAATCATGCCATGAATCAATGATTATTTCTTTGATAAAGACTCATGTTTAAAGTGACTAAACATTTAATAATCTTCTAGTACTATAATGGAATCTTTACTCATATACTTTTCTCCGGAAATTCTCCTGTGCTGAAATTCTCTGAAAAATTCTTTGAATAGTGGGTGTTAATATCGTCAGTTATTATTTTTATAAAATTATAATTTTAAAAAGAGAAATTATAATTATACAAGAGAAAATTATGATCGATTACATACACTCATGATTGATTATGAAAATTTCGGTATTAATCCCAACTTTTCATAATTAATCATTTCTTTTAAAATTGAAACTTACACCTCAAAAAAAATAATTAAAACTTAGCTTTAAAAAGTTATAATTTGTAATTAAAGTTCCCTTTTTCTCCTCTTTGGAGTACTCTACACTATCAGGAAAAAAAATGATATCGTACGACATTTATAATTTTTGTTGGTATTTTTATTATTTTTGTGATAATTTTTTTTATCATTTTTTGTGTCAACTTGTGATGGATCATACCATTTTAAGATCGATTATAAGTTATCACAACCGTGGTAAAAAAAGTTACTACAAAAATTGTAAATCATCTATAATAGTTATAAATTTTTTTGTTGTAAAATAACTCACAAAAGTTATAAAAATACCTATTAAAATAATAAATTTAGTTTTATTTAGTGGTATGGTGCCAAATTAATTTTTTCGGTACCATAGTCTTTTCCTTTTTTATGGGTAATTTTATCATATTGAAAATTTATTTTTGTTACCGTATTGAAAGTTACTATTTTTTGAAATCAAGTTATACTTTTTAAATGATATAATCGATTATTAATATCCCTAGATCAATTATAAATTCATCTTTTAAAAAATATAATTTGACCTTAAAAGATATTAAAACTTTATTTTTCATAGTCCTTTTAAACTATGATTTTGATTTCATTTAGCATCGATTCTTAATTTGAACTCGTCACTCAATTAATCATCCAAAATTGTGATATTTCATACAACACTTATTTTTTAAAAAATAAAAAAAATCAAGAAACTATTTTGAATTGTTAATTGGGCAGTGCATTCAAGTCAATAGTCGAGGAGTAATAGAAAATCAAGAAAAGACAAGCACATTGAAATAAAAATAAAATTTTAGAAGTCTATAATATAATTTTGAAAAGTTGAGGGGAGTGGGGCATGGACCCCTTGGCCATATATAGCACAATTCCATCACTTCATGTGATAATCAACTGTCCTTCGAATTCTCCTTTATTTCTTCTTAGAAGATTTGATTTTTTGAGTGTCAAAAACTTTTATGTTATGTTATAAAAGTATACCTGTGCCATTAAAATTAAAAAATAAAAAGTAATAAATTGTTATTTGAAATTCATACATAAGGCTTGTGAGTTTCTTCCGTCATCGTAATTGATTTTGAATTAAATAATTTATCATCGCATAGAAATTGAATATCAAAATATTCTAATCAAGTTTTTCCATTTCAATTCCATTGATTTCATAAAAAGTGTAAGTGTTTTTTTTTTTGGTAACGGGGAGAAATTCTTCATCTGTTCTCGCACGAGTAAAAATGCATTTATATTGTTCAAACTCGGGACTCCAAAAAAAATTGAAGACAAACTACAAATGCATAAGCCGATCTCTCAACCAAAGGTGCGTACTACTAGATGAAAAAAAAAAACCAAAGGTGCATGCGCTTTTACCCATAGTTTTATCTTCATTGTGGTCGACAAACTCAGCCTATACATTGATATGACCTACCAACCAAAACCATTTTTGCAACCGACCCTACCAATTTCAAGTTGTAGCCAAAGTGATTTGAGGTGACACAACCAAGAAAATGAATGTGCGTGTGGATAGGCCATTCAATCGAGTCGGAGATGTGGTAGGTTCGTGTAGAGTTTTAGTGAGTTCGTGTTAAAAAATATTTCATTCACATTCAATTTGTTTATTAATTCGTGTCTAACGAGTTATGTCATATCAAGTTCGTATTATATATAAACCATGTATATAAACGAGACATATCGTATATTATTTTTAATTGACTTTATTCATATTCGATTTGTTTATTAATCGTATTTTATTGGATCGTTTAAAAAAAACACAAATCCTCTAATTTTGTATCGTGTCATGTTAATGAATCGTGTCATATTTTGATACTCCTTTGTTTACGAGTGAGAGAGAGAAAGAGAGGGGTTGGGTGGGTAGGAGGCCGATATGGATGGAAACTTAATAATGCAACATGGGGGGTCGACATTAGCAGAAGATGAGACAGTGCAATGGCTGAAAATGAGAGACACTAAGGTTTTGGCGGTGTAGCACTTGTTATTTTTATCAATATCTTCGACTTTTATATAGTGTTATCTTTTTTTAACTGTCTCTAGTAAAATGTCGACATTTTACAAAGTGTAATGGTACCGAAATTTACTTTTTAATACGATACTTTCACTTTTTAGATCATATAATTCGATCCGAATCGAAATAGTACTTCCACGATGCCGTAGACTTACTCTCATTTTTTATATTACAAGAAGATAGTCTCTAGAACACTTTTAGGTCGTGAATGATGAGTTTCATCTTAGTAATTACCTTTCTCTTATTTTCTAAGACGGGTAGACCAGTTTGAATGGTAGGCATCTTCTCGATGAATCAAATTGCATAGAGAATGTCAAGAGTTCAAATTACAATGAATATATGAGTCAAAACGAGCCTTTATAGTAAACTTTATTCAATTAAAATATCCGATATAAAGATTGATATCTTATAGAATTCATTTTGTATATGTAATCGAATGAGTCTTGTACAATAAATCTCTTATCAATCTAGATAATAAACGAGTCGAACTAATAAAACAGATTGCGACTAATTAAAATTGTACTCAAAAATCGATTTGCTTACGTGGGTTGGGTATGGACCTAGGACTTCACTACGGCGTCGAAAAAAAAAAAAATTGATACCATATATCTAAAATTTATTATTTTAAAGGATGTTTTTATAACTTTTATAAATTATTTTATAACAAAAATTTTTTATCACTTTTGTGGATAATTTATCACTTTTTGTATATATTTTTATCATTGTTTTTTGATACAAAAATTTAACATTTTTATGAATTTTTTTACTGTTATTGTGATAACAAATTTTACCAACAAATTTATTAATCTATTAGTCACAACCCGTGCCTTCAATATAAAATTCGAACGTCTAAAAAATTGATTTTATTATATTATTTTTTAAAAAAATATATTAACTATAAATTAATCAAATATTAAATAATTAAATATATGATAGAAATGAGTAATGTGATGTTTTAGGGAGAAAGTATAAAAATGATTAAACATGTGATAAAAATAAGTGATGCGATTTGACGTTTGAGTATAACAAAAGAATGATGAGTAAGGTAAGTGATTGGTAAGAGTTATAAGAAAAAAAATATGACTAAAATAAAATTCAAATACATTTTTATTTTATTATATAAATGTTGAACTCTTATCATTTTTGTTTTTATTTAAAGCTGTCATCTAATTGGATTATGGGACATAGTGCATGCTGTCTTGCAGCCACATTTACTGACTCTTGCTGGTTGGAGTTTACACCCTACCCTATCCGACCCTATCGCTACCAAATAACATGCATGGAAAAATATTTTAAATTGCTTACTCTCATAGTCATGTCATGGCCCATTAATAAGGAAATATTTTCTTTCAAGGAGAATAAGAAATCCATTAATTAATTGCACTAATAATTATGTGAAATATAGAAGTCAAAAGGAGGTGTCTATTCTATTTCTATAATTGACTACTATTATTCATTAAAAATAAAAACGCTATGCCGAGTTTTCAACATTCGCTATGCTACGCGTGTGTTTAAGGAATTAGTAGCAGAATGTCACATGCTAGGGGTAACTTGTGTTGTCCACTGCCTAAGTGTGTAACTTGGATGGGTTAACCAAAAACCAATCCAAAAAAATGGGTTGAATTTTTTCAAATTTGTGTTAGACTAGGGTGAAAAATCTTAATCTCAAATTGAATTCGAATTGGGTTGAAGTTGAGGCTTCAAGTTCACGAGTTTAATCCAAGTCTAGACCAAGTTTTTAAAAAAGGGGTGCAACCCAAATTCAAATTGAGTTCTTATTAAAGCATTAAAAAATAAGGTGTATTATTTAAGCATTAAAATATATAAATAAAATGTTACACCATAAAATAATGTGTTACTCACCGTCATCAAAAATCTTTTATAGTACTAGAGTGAGTCGAAGCTCTCTTGTTGAACAAATGTGAGATGTTGAATAAAGAATAAAAGAAGATGTTTAAGTTAGAATCTCACATCAGTTGCAAACACAAAAGGTATCCCCCTCCTCTTGTCTATAAAGAAGACAAACTCCATGTGTCTTGTGTCTCTGATGGACTTGGTTTTCAATGGGCCTTTGTGAGTTGAATACGAATAAAGTTAAAGGTATTAACATTTAGGAACATGAATCCAACCCAAAAATTAAACTTGATTTAATAACTTGAGATCACACCAAGCTTGAGCGGGGCAATAGTCGAATTGAGGTATTTTGGAGGTTGAGTTTGTGTTGGACTCGAGTTAAGATTTTTTTCAACTTAAGTTAGGTTTAAGTTGACCTCTTAACCCGCCCAAGCATTATGCGCCCCCCAACCCAACCCCGGTTCCCCGACATATCCCCATTTATGTCATTGGCCCGCACCGGAATGTTGTCTCTCCTTTTTCTTTTTCTTTTTTTTTATAAATTCTATACATGTTTATTATTTTACCGTTGTTCTAGATATTGAATAATCCAAAAGAGGAAAATGTGAACTTTCAGACAAAATCAATTTAATTTTGAGCAATGTTACACAGATTTAGAAAATTGACTTAAAAATTAGACTTAATGATATGACTGGAGACTCACGTTAGAGATGACTGTGATGTTAACGTCTACCATTGCTAAGACAAAGAGACAGAGACATAGAGAACTGGAGGAGGCAGAGGCAAAGAGGCAGGGCTGGGAACTCACGTTGGAGATGGGCGTGATGCTAACATCCACTGTCGCGAAGACGAAGAGGCAGAGACAAAGATGATTTAGGGCAAAATGCCCAAAAAGGGCCAAAACTCAGATATTTATACTAAACTAAATGAACTGTTCGGTTTGATTAAAGTTGTCCGAGTTGAACGGTTTAACAATTTTTTTGCCAGTTTAGTGAATTTATTCTAGGTTTGATGCACAAATAATCTGATTGCTAAACCGGCCCGACTTAGGCACTAATTCACTGGGTCAACCCAGCTGAATTGGACCAAATTTTAAAACATTGGCTGTATATCTCAGTATTTATTAGAACTCACTATCCATTCAATAGTAGTAATTCATTAAGTCAAGTTTTTAAATCAAAATTTTAAGTTTTTTTAGTATTTTCTTTTAATTTTGAACCTTATTCCTCGATTATCTACAAACAAAACACAATGTTAATATTTTGGGCAAAATTATTGGCCTTTTTTTAAGATTCATAATATGATTGCCTAGCCAAAAAATTATGAACATAATTTTCTCAATTATAGAGAGAAAAATGTAAAACACCTAAATCAGAACAATTATTATGAAATTTGTATTAAATTTGAGAGCAAAAATTTTAGTTTTAACTATACAAGCTGAGTTATATTCGATTATAAATAAATCAAATATGAACCAACTAAAAAGTTTCTAATAATATTACTAATAATATTCTGTTTGCCAATGCTATTTTCCCTTCTCTTTTCATATTTTTCTAACTTTAAATGGTAACATTATGAAACAAAATAAAAATAAAAATAAAAATACAGGTCTGAAAAAAGAAGCTCGGTTAGCCGAGCCGAGTGAAGCAGCGTCTCATGAATCATGATGAAAGGCGGTCGAATTGGGTGGTAAAAGTGTAAAATGGAAAATTTGGTAGGGCAAAACCGGAAAAGTACATATACAGAGGCTCATTAATAATTGTGAAGATTGTCAGGTAGCCTGTAAAAATTCACAAGTAACACACGAAGAATAAATCAATTTAGTAATTGAAGTAATTCACGATTTATCATAAAATATTATGATGGAATAAAAATTATTTGTTTATTTTAGGATTGATTATATTTAGGAGTATTAAAAAATGGCACGACACTAAATTAGAGAGTTTGAGTCTTCTTTAAGCCATTCATTGTCGTAAATGAGTGGACTCGACCCGGTACGATTAATAAATGAGCCGGGTACGAGTTAAATCAATTCAAACAAGTAGGGGTGTTCAATTTTTTTATTACCCACAATTTCTTATCCTACTAGACTCTATCCTACCTTATTGATCGATTAATCGAAAAAATGGGGTAGGATTATGAAAGATTTATGTCTAGAGTTTTTTTGTGTTTATTGTAATTGCTTTAGGTTTTAGTGTTATTGATTTATTGTGTTGTTAAATTGATACAAATTATTTAGTTGAACTGTTAAAATGATCCAAAAATTAATAACTACAAAACGTGTTCACTCGTTTTCTTATCCGACTTCCAACCCGATTAATTTGGGTGAAAGTCGGATAGGAATATTACACTTGATCAAGTAGGGTACACCAAGAAAAAAAAAATTCGCAAAATATCAGGTAGAAATATGGAAGACCGTATTTCCTACCCGTAGGATAGGATGAACGTCCCTAAAAACAAGTACACAACATAACTTGTTTTTATATTGGTTATATACAATTCATATACGATTCAAAACCCAATATATTACGATTCATTAAATACGAATTAATAAACGAATTAAGTATGAGTAGAGTGTTTTTTGACACGAACCTGTTAAACTTTGACACAATTAACAGACCTAATCATGTATTTTTTTAAAATATTACATTTTGTAACACTCCTGAACCGCTCCACACATATCCATCTAACAAGCATCATACCATTATTGACATAAATCCTTGGAAGTAATCTCTGCACTTCTGTTAGGGTAAGTGATGATTAAGGTTGTCAAGTCCAGTGAATGTATGGTTCCAATGGCATTTTGGGTATTTTGTCAATATATATTATGCTACACATCATTTGCATAATAAGTAAGGTTTGAGATAAGTCTTTATACTTTGACGTGAAGATATAGTTTAGTGACTCAAATTAATTCTGATACTTTGCGTAAAGTGTCGAGTTTTTTTTTTCTCGGTATTATATCGTAATATAAAATTTCGATATCATAGTGTTTTTCAATGATAATCATGAAAATACTAGACCCTTGTAATGGGTCTAGATCCATCATTTTCTAATGTGGGCCTATACATAATAAATTTGAGAAAAAAAACCCAAACATGTAATGAGTTCTTTCTGAAATGATGTGAAATGCTTCACTCTGCATAACATTTTGATTGTTACTTGAGAGGAGAAGGTTGATATTTGAGGTTTCATAACCACACTAATTTCCTTGGAATTCATTCACTGTAAATCTCAAAGATAGGTATGGTAAACGAGCCGAACGACCGAGTTCAAGTTTAAACCTGACGAATTCGTTTTTTAAAACAAGCCTAAAAGTGTTTAAGTTCGACTCATTTTTTATTTTAAATTAACGAGATTGAGTCTAGTTCAAAATGACTAGAATTCGAGCGGAGCTCAAGTAATTCATCTATTTTATATATAAACAAGCTAAATTTTGTGAGCTCAAGCCAAAATAGATCGAGCTTATAGGATCTATTTTCTAAACAGACTTAAATAATTGTTTTAGCACGACTCGAGCTCCAGACAAGTTGAATTCAAGCATAGCCCAAATAACTCGGATTGTTTACCACTCTACTCACTGGTGAATTGATAACAAAAGTAACGATAGGGTGTAACGAGGCAACCAAGAGAGAAATGTATATTTCGTAAAAAAAAAAAAAATTTGGGGCTGTCAATTTTTGGGGCATTAGTAAAGTTGGTTGCTTCGATATTTTCTAACTAATAACTAGGTACTACTTGATCATCTTAGAGTACCCGACTAATCCTCTGAGACACATACAGTTCTCTTGTTCTACATAAATGTGGTAATTACAAGGATAAATATTTTGGGTAATCCCCAAAAGAGACTCAGATTGAAGATGGCTTTGTAGAATGAACTCTTGGCCAAATTGTCTATCATTTGAAAAATTCCTTCATAATGCAAGATTAAGAAAAAATAAATAAAAATAAAAAAAAGATGATGAGAAAAAACAAGTATGTGGGCTTCACTAGTTGTGTATTTTTCATCTGAACTCTAGGTTTAGGTAGAGGTTGGGCCTAGCCACCCTCACTAACTTTTATTGGGCTGAGGACAGATCTTCCATGAGGATTGGATCCATAGGGTTCAAACTCGTTTACCACATGTATTTGACATATTGGTTTTCTCTCCCAATCTCTCATCACATTCTTCAGAGGTACGAGATCTAGTTATCCTCAAGGGGTGTCACGGCCCAAAATTTTTTATTCCTTATAAAAAATATTTGGGCGTGATTAAAAAAAATAAATTAATAAATTCACACCAAATTTACGATAATTTTCATATTATTGTATTCCGAGTACTAGTACATAATATTTACATAACCATCTCAATATTCTGGATATAACATAAAAAGAAATAATAATAGCAGACTTTATCCGTAATCCTTTCAGCTTATCCTCTTGCCCGACTTCATATCTCTGAAAAATGTTAGATAGGGATGAGCTCACCAGCTCAGCAGGATAACATTTATCAATGGCTATCAAAATTTTAAAACAATGCATAATATAAATAAATAACAGACAATCGCAAGAATATGGTAAAGTAATAATTCAAGTAAATAAATAAATTTCAGCACATATCGATCATATTAATCCGTCAATTTTCTGGTCCACGCATGAACCGCCTCCGGAGAAAAACTTTGGAGTCTTGCACCCTAGGGAACCTAATGTCTTTCTTGCTTTTCTGGAAACACCAATACCAGAATTTATGTGGTGTCACACAGGCTACCACGACAACCGATATTACTAACCAGTGAATCCAAGGACTAATAGGAATCCTGTGAATCATCACAAGGATCACGTATCTACTAACCATCTGCCATCGATTATGTGCATTCATAATAATTTCATCAAAATCAGAAAATAAAGTCATACCGTAGTCAGACCCCACAACAAATCAAACATTAAATATTAATAAAAAAATATTAATTATGCAGCGGGGTTTCATAAGACAATTAGGGTCTCGATATAAATAAAAATTACACATGTACATAATCACGATTTATTTATAAAACCCCAGTTTGACCCCATGATTAAAACGATATAATAATTCATAAAAAAATTGATTTAATATGAAGCCCCCAAATATGCATGAAATGCATCAATGATAGTAAAAGATAAAAGAAATTCTACCTCTGTCTTGACCTCTACTCAATACCGTGTACTGTAACAAAATAATCGAAATAATATTTTAGAATAACAATATATAATAAGATCTTAGTTAAGGTAGAATAATTTATGGAATAACTATCGAAAAATAATGATACTTAAATTTGATCCAAAAATATGAAATGAGAATCAACTTTAAAAAACTTAAACTAATAAAATTTACTAAGTAATAACTAAAAAATCTTACCCAAAATTTTAATCATAACCACGAACTCTTAGTTCAATAAAATTTTGACCATTTTTCTCCCTTTCCTTTCTCTTTCTTCCCCACCCCCCCTCCCTCACTCTCTCTCCCTTCCTCTCTGCCGTGCCTGTTATGCGGCTTGGCATTGCTTGGCTTTTATAGCCAAATTTTTCTTGGAACCAAGGCTTCAACACTATGTTTGGACAGTTGTCCATGTTCTCACCATATCTCCCTTTTTTTTTTTCCTTTCTTCACGTTTCTTAATCCCCCACCATGTCTTTTTTTTATTATTAAATATCTATCTAGAATAGTATCTTTATAATTGTCCATATATTCACTTTATTATGATCACGATATTTGACCTAAATTATAGTAATTCGACTCATTTTTACTTAAAAAAATTATTAATTATAAATTAAAAACATAAACTTTAATTATATAGAATCATAATTGATGACCTAATTAACGTGTCAATGATTAATTAATATACGGATCGTCACAAGGGGTATGTTTGGAGCTGATTTTTTTAAGTGAAAAATTACGGTTTAAAAAATTTCACAAAAAGTTTAGAGTTAAAAAAGTCCTCTAAAACTACATAGGTTGTTTTTTTAAAAACTAGAAAAATTGAAAAAATCCGTTTAGAGTGATTTTTTAGCTTCAAAAAAAAAATTATAAAAACACAACAAAATTCAAAACAATTAGAAGAAAAGCTCACAAAATCAAATTTTTGAATCAGTCTAAATAAATATTTTTGAATCTAAAAAACTGCTGCATAAATTGCTAAAAAAAAGCCAAAGACTAAAAGGAATTTTTATTTTACTTCAAAGCTTAGCTTTTATGCAGGGCAGCCCAATCCAATCAGGAGCCCTAAGCAAAAATGTTATGTGGGACCCTAGTAATATTTATTTAATAATAATATTAGTATTAAATAGTTATCAAAATATTAAAATATGTTTATTTAAAAATTATTTGTTTTGTCTTTTTATTTTGAGATACAACATACTAATTAAAATTAAAATTTTACAAATAAAAATTGTGTTAATCGTAGTCAAATTCGGAGATCAAATGTAAATAATACATACTACTTGTTGAAGATAAATAAAAACATAATTGAAAATTAGTTTAACTAGTAAGACAACTGTGGTTGATTAGTTTCAAATATTGTATTACTTCTACTCATTCTATTTTATATTTATTCTATTCATTATAAACAAATTGATCAAAAAGTAGCCTTAAATTTAAGCTATAGAAATATAAAATTATTATTCATACCTATTATACGATAGACAATTAATTTTAATAACAAGACTACAAAGTGATAATATATATAATATAAACATCGGGTGAGATGGGAAAATTAGGTTGAACTCTAGGACCCTAATTTTGTTTGAAAGAGGTTCTAAAAATTTTACGATAATACATTGAATAAATAATGTATTTGATTTAAAGTTAGCACTCCATGTTAATTCAATTGTTAAAATGTATAGAATATTTAAATTATATCTCAACAACTAAATTGTATATTATTATATAAAATTTTACCTTGGGACCCACAGTGGCTTTAGTAGTCTATAGGTTGGGCCGGCCTGCTTCTATGTATTCACGAATTTAACATTAACAATCTAAATTAGCCAAATGCTGCCAAAGTATAGGTAGGTAGACATAGAGAATTACATAGCAGTGACTAGACTTATCAATGCAATGAATTTAGATTGAATTTTGAATGCTTAAAATTTGAATTTAATTTTAAAAGTCTGATTCGATTATTCAATAAATTTATTTTTATGATCTATATTTAAATCTGTTAACAATCTGAAAATTCAATCTAAATTACTTAATTTAATTAAAATTTAATAAATTACATCTAAATTTCAACTAGTTTTTTTCTTCAAATAATCACTTAATTTCTCTAATATTTATATAGAAATATAGACATATTTTCAATCGAATATATATATATATTTAAATTCGAATCAGTGAAATATAAGATAGTAAATTTAAATTCTGATTTAAGATCGAATTATTGATAAAAAATATTAAATCATATCTAACTAATTAAATTTAAATTTAAATTTAAATCATATTCCAATAAAAATTTGATCCATGGAGAGTCCTACGAATAAAAATTCGACCCATGGAGAGTCCTACGAATAAAAATTCGATCCATGGAGAGTGTACAAAGTGGGACAATGTCTAGTCAGCAGAAACATGAAAATCCCAAATCCTTATCCACATTCCACGCCTTTATTACACTTTATTCCGTAGTCAATCTTAAGCCGGCCGCGGCAATCCTCCGCAACAATTTAAAACTACAATCCAAAACTCTCTCTCTCTCTCTCTCACATACGCACGCAGACTCTTCAATGGCTTCCTCTGTTCCTCTTCTGCTCTCTTCCCTCATTTTCCTCATCACTTCGACTTTTGCTCAGACTCCTGATTTCCCACTTAGTGTCTTTCTTCAAGTGACCAAAGATGTTTCAACCCACAGGTATTTGACCCACTTAAACATGGGCACACCCCTTGTTCCACTCAAGCTTCTTGTTGATCTTGGTGCTCCATTTCTCTGGATCCACTGTGATCACTCAGGCCTTGGATCATCATCTCACCATTCCATCAAGTGCAGCTCACTCCAGTGCTCAATGGCAAAGGCCAATTCCTGTGCTACACCAGCAGGGCATGACACCAAGAATTGTCTCCTTGACCCAGAAAACACCATCACAGGTAAACGTCTCAATCGAACTGTGTCATATTTATGTTTAGGACTTGATTATGGTACCAAACAAATACATCTAAAATTTATTATTTTATTTTTGTGAATATTTTATTATTTTCTGGGTGTTTTATTATTTTTCTGTGTATTTTTAGAAAAAAAAAATATCATTTTTTGTGAGTATTTTATCATTTTAGTGAGTATTTTTTATTATTGTTATAATAACTATTTTTTTTAAGTATAAAAAAATTATCGAGTTTTTTTATCACTTTTTTTATAATTATTTTTACTATCTTTTCTAGTTACAAAAAAATTATTACTTTTGTCGGTATTTTTTTATCATTTTTATATAGGTGTTTTC
>CM042184.1:2868762-2888507 GCA_023539305.1 Ilex asprella
TGTTATTTCGATCCTCATATAGACGAAATGTTAAATTTTTGACAAAATGATCATATGTTGAACTTGTGATATGTCTAAAAAAATGACACGTACACACTTCCGTTAAAAAAATTTATCTTATATTTTACGAATTTAAATTTAGATATAGTTATATTCGATCCAATATTATGACGTGATTTAAAATATAAATATATAATATTAAATAAATGAAGTAATTATTTAAAGAAAAAAAAATTAGTTTATTAAACTTTAGTTAAATTAAATTATTGATCAAATTTTATATTATTAACAAATTTGAATATAGACTACAAAAATAAAATTTATCGGATAATCAAATTGTATTTAGAAATCAAATTCAAATTCGAATTAATAAAAATTCGATTCAAATTCAATTGTTCTACAAAAAGGGTTGGTTTTCGGTCATTTTGATTACTGAGTGGGTTGGAAATTTGAGTTTGAGGAACCAGACTCGCGCTTTCTTCCTGTTCCGTATATATATAGGTGTATGTATGTATATGACTCAACTTGCACTTTCATTCAATTAGCTCTGTGTATTTCGAACCCTAGTCAATCCCTCTCACCCGCTGTTCATAAAGGTTGGATTTTCATGCAAACCCATTTGTATATATTGGAAATTTCTGTAATTTTGATCTAAGTTTCTGATCATTCGATAGGTATTGTTGTAGGGTTTTGATCGTTGAACAAGACCAAGAATTCATAGTAAATAGAGCTGTGTCAAGGTATCAATTTTTGTCATATATGTTCTTGCATGTGTTTGTATCAGCTAGAAATCAAGAATTATGATTGTTTACATGTGATTACTGGTTTTTATGCTGTTGTTATTTTGATTCTCTCTCTCTCTCTCTCTCTCTCTCTCTCACACACACACACACACACAAATATATGATATACAATCCCACGAGTAATTTGGAGCTAAAATCAAAAGGGTGGTTACTTATGTGATACATTACAAACAATTTCAGGTATTTTTTTCCTACAAGCGAACTTCAGTAGATAAATTTACAGTGTGAAGTTCCTCTACGGCAGTTTTTATGTTGGGTGGTGGTATTTTGTGTCTGTGTACTGTTGAACGAAAGGAAATAGGGGCCATTACCCATCTTGATCCCTGTTGACAAAGAGTGCTGACAAGAATATACTGAATTCAAGGGTTAAATTTTGGGAATGTCTGAAAATCTTGTGTTAGACTAAGTAAATATGAACCCATCTTCATTGTGCGCTTGGACTTCTTCTTTAATTAGTTGTGTTCATGAGAAATATGTTTGCGTGAGCAACATCACTGAGATGTAGATTTCTTTTCGGATGTTACAGTTCCTGAGTTGGGAGGAAAATCTCCATTGAATTCAACAGATCATGTTTTGTAGATTTATTGAAAATATTTAATGGATTAAAAGTTTCCACGCCAAATCTTTGTGGATGGATATGGATTGGATTTGGACCGATACAGTCCTTTATCAAGTCTTTCGACAAATCTAAACAAGATAGATGCTCGTAAAGGGTGGCAATTCACACTTTTAAACTGCATGTTGAAATTGTTTGAAGAGGGTTTTCTTTTTGGGTCAACAATCGAAGAGGATTATAAGTGTTAAGGATTTGGATATTCCTCATAACGTACCATATATAGGCTTAAATTATTTATTTTTATACCTGGATTTTCTCCAAGAGGTTATTGGTAATGGGATGAATTTAACTTTTGGTACGCTCACTAACAGAAGAAGTAGCATTTTACTGGTTTATATGCATATATTTGGACAAAGTTTTTCTGTTTATCTGTTATATAGTTATACCGTTGGGTTTTTGAGAGGCTTAGCAGTGGCCTGATATCTTTTTATGATGAAATGCTTAATGTTATGTTTCATTCTCAAAATCTTATATTCTTGTTTGTGTTCGACATTCAAAATGTGCAGGAATATAAATTCCCAGTGATACGCTCTTAAAATGGATCATCAACGGCCTGGCCAGCCCCCAGTTACTGGGGTGGTGGGTAGCTCAACTCAGATGCCATATATTGTTGCTCCATATCAAGCTAACCAAATGATGGGGTTTTCTCCCCCTGCATCCATTGGATCAGTTCCGCCTCCTTCACAAACATCTGGCCTCTCTGCTCCTCCAACTCAGTTTGGACAACATCAGCTTGCTTATCAGCACATCCACCAGCAGCAGCAACAGCAATTGCAGCAACAACTCCAGAGTTTTTGGACAAGCCAGTATCTAGACATCGAGCAGACAACTGATTTTAAGAACCATAGCCTTCCGTTGGCTAGGATTAAGAAGATTATGAAAGCAGATGAGGATGTTAGAATGATAGCAGCTGAGGCCCCTGTCATTTTCGCCAGGGCCTGCGAGATGTTCATCCTTGAGTTGACTCTGCGGTCTTGGAATCACACCGAGGAGAACAAAAGGAGGACACTTCAGAAGAATGACATTGCAGCAGCCATCACAAGGACTGATATATTTGATTTCTTGGTTGATATTGTACCGAGGGAAGATTTGAAAGATGAGGTACTTGCATCGATCCCAAGAGGGACACTTCCTGTTGGAGGTCCAACTGAGGGTCTTCCTTACTACTATATGCCACAGCAACATGCTTCACAGGCTGGAGCTCCGGGGATGTACATGGGGAAGCCTGTGGACCAAGCCCTTTATGGCCAGCAGCCTCATCCTTACATAGGTCAGCAGATGTGGCCTCAGCAACAGCAACAGCAACCGCCTGAAGATTCTTGAGCAGGGACGGTGTGGCTTGACCATGACCGTGGGTAATGATGTGAGTGTTCATCATCATACTTTCCAGTAGAAGTTTTTTTTTTTTTTTTTTGATCAAATACTTTCCACTTGAAGTTAAATATAGATAGTGCCTTACTCTCCTTGTTGCATCACTCCTAATCCTGTCAAAGAATCGAAAACCGGTGCGAATCGATGAAACCCTTTTTTATTTCTTTTTCAGCCGACTTAAAAGGTGATCTCAGTGTAACACCATACGGACCCAGATATTAGACCAATTGTGGCTGGCCCAATTGGTGTAATGTCTAAGAGAAATGCTCTGGGTATTTAAGTTTCTAGGGGACAGACACTAAATCAGAATTTGTTTAACTTTGCCCCTCATTTTTAGCTCTTTTACTGACTATTACTTTGATGAAATGGCATATGCAGAAGGGTTTGATGGGGAAGGTTGCTTGAATATCAAAGAACAAGAGAATTTGTCAGAGTAAAGGCCAAATAAGAGACCTCAAGATGTACATATATGTATGATGAAATTTTTACTACCTTCAGTTCATGGAATGAGGAGTCCATCTTTTATAATTATCACTTTTCTATGTTAGAAAGATGTTACATGACAAGTAGCAGGATGCTTACCCTGTATTTAATCCCAACCCCACCCCCCCAAAACACACTCACCCACCAAAAGAAATGAAATTTTAATTTCATCACTACACTTTCCTATGTGCTCAACAATTGTCTCATTGGAGAATTGCAGTTTTGTAGCTTGTCACAGAAATACTAAAATGCTAGATATCTTAGTTCCCTCCCCAGTCATGGGATGACATGTTGGTTTCTGAGTGTCGCCATTGACGTCTAACTATTATTAGTGGCTCATGACTCCTGTAGGAATGCAGATGATTGTGTAATCTTGCAGCAACAAATTGTTGTATTCATACATAGTTGCTCGAATCAGAATCAAGTAGATGGATTGCAGAGGCTTTTCTGTGTACAACTATATTCTCAATAAGTTAACTCATCAAAAAGGAAATTAGCCTCCATTACAAGTTGTAAACTCTTCTCCCTCAGGCATTGCCACTAGTCACTTAATCTGATATTTGTGTATTAACATTACATAAGACATACAAGATCATCCATCGTTTGTACACACAACCAGGAAGAAAACAAGAGGAGCAAAGTAGAAGCATAGGAGTGAAGTTTGGGAGTACAGTTGATTCCACCTGATCCCAATTAACGTTGTCGGCTGACTGGACAAATATCCTCCAGACTGCATAAAAAGAAAGTAAATTGCTAGACTGATGAACTATTCTACATGAACAGTATTGAGTAAATAGTAATCACTACCTCATCCCCAAGCACTCGATGATATCTCCAGTGAGGGTAGATCTTCTCTTATTCTCAAATGCAAGCAATGCTGCCTTCCTCACCAAAACAGACCCAGCTATGCCCCCCAACATTGTCGGGTTCGACCTCAGTTCCAATTCAGCAACACGCTGACGGGCCCAAGATAGGAATACTGCAACACTGACACCAAAAGAAGAATAATGGATTATGATCATCATGATATATGTAGACAGCTCAACACATCAACCCTATTTTAACCAGTCAAATGTGATTAAGAAAAGATTGCAGCAATTTGTAACTTCAGGCCTGTTTGCTAAAACATAACTAATTAGCTTCTTTTGCAAATCCAACTACTAAGCCTACAGAAATGCTAGAGAGAAAAACAAAAAAAAAACAACTAGAAACCATCTAATAGCATTGGGAACATGCACACTGTGCAGCATGCGCTATGGAATACATTTCACATAAATGTACAACCGCAACAACCCTATAAGGCACCCTCTTCTTGCCTCAGTAATGTGGCTCAACGACAACAATGCAATAGTAAAAAACCACACCCCAGTATTTGAAGAAAAGACCCAAGTGAAATAATGCCTCACAATAACAAGCAACAATTAAATTCAGGAAGTCTCAGTAATTTCCATAAACGCACAGAATATAAACCAGGACAACGTTTTCCCTCACGAAGCTAACTACAGCTAACAGTAGAAAATAATCACTTGCCTTCCAGAAAGTATATCGCCCTGGCCACCACAACGACGGGGAGAACCATATATGCTCACTGACTTGACTGCATAAACCATAAGAATGAAAACCACTGTAGTTCAAAATCATAATGGTGAGAGTAACATTAACTTGAACAGAGACGAGTTATATTGTGTTGTTCACACCACAGTCAAATAGGGGCAAAATCATATGTATTATCGTCATAAATAGAGGTTAGTTTTGATTCAGTGGCCCTTGATCATCTATTTGTGAGATCTCAATTGCATCCTGTTGGTCGAATCTGGTCACAAGCCAACTGTACTGTTTGTTTGTTTTTTCAAAAGATTGCCTACTCTGACAACCCAACTGTTATGTTGACTTATGGGTCATAGATTCAATATGTTAGACGTTGGAAAACAGGATAACTGAGCGATAGAATCATGGAAATGCCATGCAGCCAGCCAATTCATACTGCAATCTCTAGAAAACGGAATCATACATTAATGCCTTATCCTCATTTATTGCATTTATTTATCAAAATTGCCTCTGAATGTTCTTTCTTCATCAATCGATTTAGTTCCCCCAGAAAGAGAAAGAGAAGGTTCCAAGTACGGTAAATGTCTCAACCCTGAGTCTAGCACGACTTGGCCAAGTCGTCTTCGAGTCAATCCCAAGTTGCTAAGCTATCGTCACCGACTCAACCTATATAGTTCTATGATGCCACGACTTGGCCTGAATCTCTCGTCATGTTCAACTCTTTTCTTTTAGTTCGTACTGCCTGATACTGCGCCGCGGTCAATGTGTGTCTCAAAGCCCTCTGAGTCGACTAATACTGACCTTAAGCCATGCTCTACTTGGAGGAAAATCCAAGAAGACACTGAAAAAGATAGTGAAACTGAGAGAAGAAGACAAGTCCCAATGATACAATGAGGTGGATCTTTCTAGAAGAGGATCTGTCTCATTGTTCTCCCTTGTGTAAAAGGCCTCCACTTGTTTGGTGTCTTGTGAGAGTGTTATGTAGCCATGGATCTTTATAGAAGAGGATCTGTCTCATTGTTCTCTCTTGTGCAAAAGGCCTCTACTTGTTTAGTGTCTTGTGAGAGTGTTATGTAGCCATGGAATATGTTATCTCAGTGACCTTGAAGAAGGTCACTATGACGAAAGTTGTCCCACAAAATCAGTGCCACTTGTTTGTCTGCATTTGCATGAGCATTTAGTCGAGCGTATTTGCCTTGGATGTCTGCAGCCACAGGTTAAGCTATTGGTCCTACTCCCCTTAAAAGTGTGCCGCATATGCTGGACACCGTCAGGAAACCACACAAATACCAAAAGGAGTGACCCACACTTTACAACTCAAATTTAAGCAATACCCATCTATTACACAACAAAAATTAGCAAATGAAACTACTAACCTACAATTACGGGCGAACATGAACCACACACGTGAAAAACAGTAATGAATTCAAGCAAGATGATACCTGATTCACCATCACTAATAAGATCAGATTTTCCTTTCCTGAGAATGGTCACACCACCAATCCTGATCACCAAGAGACATTAATCAGCTCATTACACTACATGAGGACTTGATGAGAGGCAAAGGTATATAATGATGCAAATATGTAAGCTAAAGATATTAAAAAGACATATCAAGACATCTGGAGGGAATGGTGGACAAAGGGTTCAATGATATACAACTGAAAACTGACCTTTGAAAAAGAGAAGACTAAAAGGGAAAAAAGATGAAACGTAAACAGTGGTTTTAATACAATGTTGTCAGTAAAAGAATTTCAACTCGCAACCACAAGAAGGTATATTAAAAGCAATGGATTCTGGTGAATCATTTTTCCAATCAAACTAACTCCTCCACATATTACATAAACTTATTCTTACACTACAGGACCAGGCTACTTGCAGTCATTCATGATGACCAACACAAGAGGACCTTTTTCAGTAATACAACTGTAGATTACAAGAGGAATACAAACTGAAATATGCCGAGTCTCTTGTGAATTACAATGCATCGTCTTACATGTGCACTGTGTACGAGTAAACCAGTTCAATCCATTGACATGAGTCTACCTAAAAACAGTAATTATAGCATAAACAGGTTGTAAACCCTCCAAAATGCTTATACTACACAGCGTGAGATGAAATAAACACCTTCTATCATTCCACGTAGAGCACCAGTTAATGTCATTTATGACAAACACATATAACTGTTTCATACATGCATGAACACAATAATAGCCCACCCCAGATTAAACTAATATATACTTCAGGGTATCTTCTTCCTTTTCTCTCTTTTTTCAAAACTTAGAACACATACTTTCAGCATTAATCTGGCACTCTTCATATGTGAACTGATCTGCGTACTGAACCTGTGTGAAAACCTTCTGCAACAGATGTAGCAATCCTCCCAACAGCAAAGTGGTTCTCTCACTTCCACTGCCTATCTTTGTGTGTGAAAGGAGGTTTAGTAGGCAACAGTGCTTGTGTACGTTCATCAACAGAGACAGATTCTTTTTGATATACCATAAAACTTGCTTTGGCAGATGCACCATGCACCATGCACCATGCCCCATGCCCTCATTCTGCAACCCCCATGCACTCTCCAAACCCCCTTTTCTCTCTTTTTGCTTAGTTGCTTCAGTTCTCCCCTTCCTTCTCACACCAAATCTACACAGATGTTCCATTTAATCCCATAACATGTTATCCATCAAAAGTCCAGTGAATATATACTGTCAATGCTTCCATTACCGAAAATTATATTTCGAATTTGCATAAAAATATTGGGTTGGGTGCTTTGGAATAATACAGAAACGATCAGTGGAATGCTCAATGCATTGAACATGATGTGAAGGAACTTAATACAGAATTTACCGTTTGGCAAGAGAAAGTAGTTGTTCTGTTCCATCTTGACTATCTACTTCACAATTAAGGACTTTCTCAACAAGGCGGCTATATTCATTCACATTTGGAGTAAGGACAGCTAAGGGATATCCACTGACCAGATCAAGACAGTTTGTAACAAGAAAGAGCCCATCCTGGAAAAGACCCACATCACCGCCCAAGAAAGTTACAGTCAAAAGCATGCTAGTGAATGTGTTGCAAAAATGTTTGTTTGTAGTCTAGTCACATACCGCGTCTATTACCATTGGGACATTTGAATGTCTTGCATGCTTCATGATATCACACACGCAGTCCTGAACAGGTTATGCAAATTTTAGAAACGACTACAGTTCATAGTATGAACATCAAACATGTAGCAAGAAATGTTCAACATAAAGAACAAAGAGATTTTTTTCCCTGGCAGAACTGCAAGGAGCCAATGCAATAGATCTATCTTAGTCAATCAAGCAAATACAGTAACCTACTTGACAATCTATCTTAATCTCCACAGAAAAATTTAGGGTTGAAAAAGCTTGGTTAAAAAAGGCATACCAGAAGAAATGGGTCCCTCCCGAGGCCTGGACCAATAACAAGACAATCAAATCTTTCCATCCACTTATTAACTTCAGCAAGAACCTTGGCTGATATTGATCTTTTGTCCTCATCCCTGAAATAATTTTTTCACAAAAATCAGCACCCAATACAGATTATACATTAACTACTCAAAACTTTAAAAAAAAGTAAGTGGCTTTGTTAAAGGAACTTAAGAAAGTAAGTGAAATTGTTAAAGGAACTCACTTAACACTGTAAGATTCTTCCAAAATAGGATGCACAATTAACTCTGGACTATAGCTTTTTATAACTGGAGCTGCATCTTTAGTACAAAATACATGGGATAAATCTGCTCCCTGAGGAGAAAAAGAATAGAATCTAGTCCTTCAAATTTCAAACTACTATGTGACTTATGATGTAACAACACGGTGTTTTGCTAAAAATAAAAATGGCAACGAACAAAATGCCAACACAAAAGATTGCAAGAGACAGTGTAATTAAGACAAATAAGGCTGAGATTGAGAGAACTAACAATTTTTAAAGCTGAAATGGCAGAGAAGTATGGAGCACCTGTGTATTCACGGCATCCGCCAATAACAGCTATCTTACCTGAATAACAATTTGATTAACTTAAGCAGAGCAAAAATACATAATTAGATATCATAATTATTTACCCAAACAAATAAAATTTCCATCTAAACTTAACACACGCACACACATGGCCGTTGGGGTGTTAAAACGAGCAAAGCTTGGGCAAGCTTTGATGTGCTCAACTCAGTTCGTAATTTTTAAGGTCTACTCATGCTCAGCTCGGGCTTGGATGCTGAGCTTAAAATTAAGCTTGGCTCATTTAAAAAACGAGTCATTCGGGCTTGGCTAGTCTAAGCTTGTTTATTATTACTGTGAGCTTGAATATGAGTTTACGATGAAACTCACATGAGTCAATGGGTCATGAGTGTATTGTTGCAATTCAGACAATATCCAGCTGGAAAAGGTATATAAATTGAATCCCTATCAAAAATGAAAATTATCGAGCTTATTTGATCCAACCGAATAGCTCAGGCTCGGTTTGTATTAAAACAAGCCTAAAATTCTGTTCATATTCCGCTTGTATAAGAAATTGAATGAACTTAGTGCAAGTAAAAAATGATCGGCACAGAGTCCGTGTAGCTCGTTTCATTTAAGAGCCCTACACATGGGCCTGTTAGGGTGTTGATCACATAGAAAAATGCTATTTTGAGACTCTAAAACAGGACCTAATCAATTAGTTGTTACATTAAAAGTGGGTCCATCCAACTTTAAATCTCACAACTAAATTAATCAATGGCAATGAATTAGGTCTCTAGATTATGTTAACTAGATTCTAAATTAGGTCCATGTAGCATTTATTCAATTGCAGACGAGTAAAAGTATCATTTCTCAAAATGAAGAAAGGACAGAAAGATTGAGAGAGCTTACCAGCCTGGCCTTTATGCCGAGTTAAGTCAAGGGTTGGAGTGATTGATCTCAACACGTTGAGAGCATCAGCATCTATAGCAGGTAAAGTAGTCATTGTAGATTGCAGCCTGTTCTTGTTCTGACCTCCCAAAAACCTTACCAAGCACTGTAGCCTTCTGATTGCAGTAGAATAACCCAGCATGCAACAAATTCAAAACTGCCCAACAAAATTCAACCAAAGCACTCAATTCATGCTCATTTTTCTTACCCAATTCTCTCTCTCTCTCTCTTTCACACACACACACACACAAAAGTTCGGATTCTGATTGGATTCGCAAAAGGGTACTTACAGAAACAAGGATTGAGTTTGAGTTCAATGAAATAGGTTGAAGATGAGGAGGATTTCCTGAATATTTCTGAGGTATGGAGACCACTGGAAAGGGCAAATTTTGATGGTTTCGTTGCAGTGGGAGATATAGAATCTGGTACCTCTCTAGAGTAGGTTCTGCCGTGACACCCCCCAGAGTACGAATAAAGTATCGAAATTACACGTATCAAATGTCGTAGGATACGACTTACTAGGGATGTCAATGCACCGAAGCGGGGACGGGGTGTAGTCTCTATCTCCGTACCTGCTTAAAAAAATTATGTCTATTCCCGGTCCACTCCCGTTAGCGGGTATAATTTTCATCCTCATTCCCGTTCGCGGGTAAATTTTTAATTCTGGTCCCCGTCCCCGCTTCTCTCGTACCCGCCCAAGCCCAAGCTAATTAAATCCAATATTTTAAATAATCTAACAACATTCTAAATAATCTAACACAACATAATATAACATAACATATTTGAAAAAAACACAAATAATAAATATCCAAAATACTACTTCAAAATATTATATATTTGAACAAAACACAAACAAATGTCCAAAATAATATAATGGTGGTAAAATCATCTCAATCAACTCAATATATATTTATATTTTTTTATTTTTTTTACTGGTAATGGAGACGGGGCGGGGGTAAGGGTAAGTCCATCCCCGCCTTCATCCCTGCACGGGTTTATAAGGGTATTCCCGTATACGTCCACCGTCCAATACGTATAGTCCATCCCCGGTCCAAACAGGACGGGTTTAGACGAATACCCGTTTTTTCCCGGTCCATTGACATCCCTACGACTTACCGGTTGATCAAATCATCAAAGGACTAGTCTATTGTTCCAAAAAACAAAAAAAAAAAGCAAAATATATTTTTGGTCTTTAACCTATGTATTTTATATTAGTTTAGTTTCTAATCTTTTAATTTTATCAATTTAGTTCTTAAATTTCTCAATTTATATCACTTTGGTCCAATTAAAAAAGGCAGTTGGAATTACTCACGGAGATCATCACGTGCATGTCATGTGAGCGCACTTGACGGACATTCTTTGGAAACTTGAGGGACTAAAATTACATAAATTGTAAACTTAAAAGACCAAAATGATATAAGTTATAAATTCGAGGAACTAAAGTGACCCTTTAAGTGTGGTCACTTGAACATAGGGGTGTTCACCCTATCATGCGGGTAGAAAATATGTTCTTCCGCATTTCTACCTGATACTTTATGAAAGAATTTTTTCTTGGCCTACCCTATTCGACAGTTTTAGTATGAAGTCGGATAAATACTTTTGTAACTATTAATTTTTGGGTCATTTTAATAATTTAATTAAATAACATTCACCAATTTAACAACACAATAAATCAGTAACATTAAAATAAAAAACAACTATAACAACAATTATAATAAAACACAAGAAAGTATGAACATCAATCCACCATAATTGTTCTACAAATATAATAACAATTAATTTAAGTTTAAACAATATGAAATACAAAATTAATGTGGGTGGGGTAGAATAGGAATGTGGAAATAGATGACTATTCAGCATTCCTACCCGATTTAATCGGAAGAACAAAAACTCTTCCGCACTCTTAGCCGATTTTTACGGCTAGCCGATTTTTAGGGTCAGGTAGAGTAGAAACTTCCGGCCAGTCAAAAATATGAACACCACCTACTTGAAAATCTCCGCTAATCAATTCAAACAATTGTTTTCCATTGAACAAAAATAACATAAATTGGGAAGTTAATGGACAAATTTGACACAACTAAACTGACACAAAGCATATTTGATCAAAAAAAAAACTGACACAAAGCACATAATTTGGAGACCAAATGTATATTTTACCCAAAAAAAAATTGGTATTCACATTTGTAGTTATTTTTATTACTATTATGAATATTTTTTCCACTATTATGATACTGAAAAAAATAATAAAAATAGTTAATACAATAATAGTAAAAAATCCACAAATATGATAAATTACCCAAAAAGTGGTAATTATTTTTGTACCATAGAAAATTGGTAAATAATTACCACGATAAAACACCAACAAAAATAATAAATCATCCACAATAGTGGTAAAAAATTTTATTGTAAAATGACCCACAAAAATTATAAAAATACCAATTAAAATAGTAAATTTTAGACGTACGATATCAAATTTTGTCTATCAATACCGTAGTGCAGTCCGTTGATCAATGACTATTATCCTGTTGAATTTTAAACTTTGTGAGTTTGAATTTTATCCTTTTTCCTTCTCCTAGTAATGTGTGACTAAAAACATATTGTAGAAAACAAGGGGTTGATTATCCACCTCATTAGGATTGGGATTTAAGTATATTTTCACTTAGGTTGATTTAGTGGAGAAAAAGATATTAATCTTGAAATTTTTTATTTATAATCTTCACAAACATGACAAGGACATAAAATAATATAATTTAAATATTAAATGACACAACTTTACTGACACCTTTAATAAAGAGAAGAAGAATAAGGAAATATCGATAAAATAACGAAGGGTTTGATTTTTTGTGCTTTGAAAAATCTAAAGTCATGGGTAGAAGTTCATTTTAAAAAGAGTAACGATACATATTGGTAAAGGCAATTGTAACATGGACAGAGCTTCTTTCACAACCCTTCAAAGTACTTGAGAGAAGCAGTGTAGTTTGCTCTGCAACATGGATGTGACAAAGTCACATTAGAAGATGACTCTATAAATGTGATGAAGATGATTTCCGATGATACTTGTGAGTTTGATCCAATGGTTCTATCTTAAAAGATATAATGAACATTTCTCATAGTTTTTGATTTTTTATCATGTGTTATTGATGGTGTTCGGAAATGTTTAGCTTAAGTCTAGAATGGTGATTTTATGGTCCAGAATGATGGTATTGAGAATATATGAATTGACAATGGATTAAGTTGTGAAGATAAATTAGAAATAGTAAATAAGTGGTTCACCAGCTAAAAAGTTTAGTTAATCCACTGTAATGGAAACTCTTGCTCTTTAGGGGTGTATATTTCTTGAAGAAGAAGGTTACAACGGGTTGTTTTTCATACAATGCTTTAGTGATATCAGTGTATCAACGAGAAAATTGTCAATCTCCTTTGTACAGTGTGATAGTGTTTTATTTTATATGGATGATCCTTCTAGGACTTCTTACGGCTTCCTCTCTCATTTTTCATTGATTCTGTGGTCTTCTTTTTTTTGTCATTTAGTGATCTCTATCATGCGACGCCACTGTGCCCGTGATTCTTGGGTGGTTGCGTGCACAAATATTCCCTTAGCCAGAGAGTACACGATCGTTAAAGGTTTCAGAAGTTGTCCCCTAGACACGTGGCGCTAAGCGGGGCACTTGGGCCCTGGTGAGTACCGAGCTCCTTTACCACGAGCTGCTTCACGCTGAGCTTGCTCTGGCCAAGCAGGGTCATGCCGAGTTGAACTTTCTGTTGACGTTCCTTATTTGGATTATGACTCCTTCCTTGTTACGGAGCAGATGGGTTGTTAAGAGATTTCTTGGGGCGTTGCGCACCCTTTTTGGCTCATTAGGTTATTTGGGTTTAGAATGGACAGTCCACTCCAAAATCCTACTATTACCATCTACTGTACGATAATCTGATAATAGAGTAACATATCAGTTAACGAAAAATACTTGTTTTATTGATAATTTTGATGTATGAGAAGAGACAATATCTAATTTCTTAGTGTCTCTTCTCCAATTAAATATTCATTTTTAATAAAATTTTAACCATTTCTTTCAAAAGAAAAATGAAACTACTTAATCATTAGACATACCCACGTGAGTATCTCTATATCTCATCAATAAAGAATGGTGGATGTTGAAGAACCAAATGCAACCCATTCTGGAATGGCAAAGGAGGCTTCTTGGAAAACATAGTTTAAGCAACCTCTCAAGCCAATGCACATTGGTCTTTTCAAATTAAACTTGAAGAACAAGGAGTAGTGAGATGCCCCCCCCCCACCCCCCCCCCCCCCAAAAAAAAAAAAATTGGGAGTTTTGGGTTTTGGACATAAAACTCAACTGATACGTTATGTTGTTCATGTGTAGTATAGATTTTTCCTCGAACACCTACATAAGACTCTTGCAACATTTTTATGTAAAAGGATTACTTTACTTGCTGTGGGAAGAACCAGATCTTTTTGCCTCGGTTTTCCGAACTATTTGATAACATTACTTAAGGTTTAAAATTGAGAATTATAAGTATTTTTTGAATTAAACTCGCTTAATAATCTAAAACTCATACTGCTTAATATTTTAAATATTTTTTTTAAAAAAACTAAAATTTTAAGTAACAAATCACATACGTTTCACTTAATATTAAAAATGTCACTCAATAAGAATTTTATCAATTTTTTATAATGGATAAATATACCCTAAATGTATTTTATACTCTTAACTTTTCAATACCCACCATCCACCACCACTACCATTGTGTCACCGCCATCACCACTACCACTATCATTGTGTCATTGCCATCATCACCATTACCACCACCACTAAGTGATAGGAATAAGGTACTTGCGAAGAGATAGTAAAAAAAAAGTAAAATTAAAATAATAATAATTTTTAAACTTATGTTTCTTATATTTGTAAAACAGTTTGATTAAATTCATTACTTAAATTTTAGTTGGTACAAACAACCAGCAAATTATTATTCAATTTTCAGTTTTATCAAACACCACCTAATTTTTAAGCTTTTCTTCTCAAACCAAGTTTTGAAATCAAATTTAATAGCCTAAATGGCAAACAAATATTGGATGTAACGGTGACGAAAAAATATAGGATTTATCCCACACTTATTAATGGTGAATAATCCGATAAAAAAATAATTGAGTTACTTTGTCGGCATAAACAATAACCTTCTCCTTAGATTACTTTATTCTGGTTTCCAAACAGCCTCTTAAAAGCCAAACGTGGGACACCATTTTTTAACCGTTGCCTGAACTTTCTTCTTCCATGTGTGACCACGACCCACCATTCACCAACCCACGATTTCTGTAGTAAAGCAGTTCACTTTCTCAAAAAAAAAATATATATATATATAAACAGATTTGAATAAGATTAGTGTAGTCTCGTGTGTATGTGATCTACAAAACTGGTTCACCATTTCCATATTCTTTATAGATTGAAAGCTAATCCTAGTTTACCAGTAACCAACCCACCATTGTCATCATTCCATTTGCCCTCTCTCTCTCTCTCTCTCTCTCTCTAAAAGCAGAAAGGGAAGTTGTGTATATAGTTCTTTCATGAATGCTACCTTGCTTTGTTCACACCCATCTCTTTCTAACTAATCAGACTCTGGAAAACATAACCCATTACTCATTCACCAAGTAAAGAAGCCAAAAGGAGGCATGATTCATACCAAACTGGCCATGAATGTTCTCTTGCTTTCACACCACACCTCTGAATCGGTTGTCTTTCCTGTTTATATATGTTTCTCTCTCTAACCCAGATACCCAAAACTAGTCCCAAGTCCAAATGTCTAGCAAGCCATCTGAGCCAGTGTTTGAGACAGTGATTCACATGGACTTGTTCAAGAAAATCAAGCGTTCGAGACTCATTGAGCCCTCTTTAGGCATAATTGGCTTCTTTTTTGTTACCGTTTGTGTTATTTTTTGCTTCGTTTACTTGGATTACAGAGCTGTTGCAAAAGGGCTTCGGTTCTCTACACAATCTGAGAGGTTATTGTGGTTGAAATTTTATGGTTCTCGAGAGAATAAAAATGTTGAGTTTTTGAGTGAGAAGGGCAATGGGTGTGATGTGTTTGAAGGTGATTGGGTGTGGGATGATAGTTATCCTTTGTATCAGTCCAGAGATTGCAGGTTTTTGGATGATGGGTTTAGGTGTTCTGAGAATGGTAGGCCTGATTTGTTCTACACCAAATGGCGTTGGCAACCCAAAGATTGCAACTTGCCCAGGTTTTTACTTGAATTTCATTTTAACTTTATTGGAATTAGTGTTTGGTTACTGGGAAAATTTTGTAGCCAGCGCTTACACTGGTATAGTGCTCATAAAATTGGATTTGAACAGCTAAACCTGTCACAATTGTAACTCTGGTTCATTATGGAAATTTTCATAAGGAATTCATTTTTCCTTCGTTTTTTATCGATAACCAAATGGATGGATATATTTTTATGGATTTTTGTGTTGCTTCTATTTTGAAATTTTCTGATTGCTTTTGTCTTGTGTCTTTTTCCTTATTATTATGTGTAATTTTCACATAATTTAGTTACTTACTGTGCTGTGAAAAAGAGTTCTTGTGATTTCCCTTCAGAGTTAATCTAGCTACTGCTACTTATTCATCTACAGGATAATATCTTCCATTGGATCCAAATAATTGAGTCACGGGAGTCAATTTCAAGGATATGATTTGTGAAGTTTGTCTGTTCTTTTCATAGTTTGTCCTTTTTTTTCTTCTTTTGTTTGGTTCTTTCTTTGTTTCTTTCAATGTCTTTGCCTCTGAATTTATGGATAATGCGGTCAATTCATTTAGAAATAAAAAAACCAATTTTCTCTTGACAACATTGCAGCATCATTTTTTTTGCCATTCAACCAGACTATTTGTTAATTGTTGATCCAAGGATTTCAGTTGACATTGGTGATCTGATAATGTTATTCTGTCTGTTGCATGTTCTAGCTGTCTAGTTAAGCTGATGTAACAATGAAACAATGCAATGATATATGTGTGTGGTGTGTGTTTGAGTGTGTGTTTTCTCCCATGTTCTCAACCTATGATATTGCCATTTGGGGGATAAAAGAATGAAAAAAGGGGGAACAGCTATTTGAGTATGGCTGGGAACTTAATGAAATAGATTGAAACTTTGTTTAGGGAATCATCAAACTCTTATCTGTTCATTTGCAGGGTATCTTCCTACCTGTAGTCTTGAAATTTTCTGATACGCAATCTTAAAATGTGCATTTTGAAAAGAAAAGGAAGAAAATAATTTCGGTAGCTTCCTTTCCCAATTACAAAAACAGATTTGATGCAAAGATGATGCTGGAGAAACTGAGGAACAAAAGGCTAGTATTTGTTGGAGACTCAATTGGAAGAAACCAGTGGGAGTCCATCCTCTGCATGCTCTCTTCTGCTGTTTCAAGTAAGGATGCTATTTATGAAGTGAATGGCAGTCCAATCACAAAGCACAAAGGGTTTCTGGTGTTCAAATTTTTGGAGTACAACTGCACTGTGGAGTACTACAGGGCTCCGTTTCTTGTATTGCAAAGCCGGCCTCCTCCTGGAACTCCATCAAAAATAAAAACTACCTTGAAATTAGATCAGATGGATTGGAGTTCTTCCAAGTGGAGAGACGCAGATGTGCTGGTTTTCAATACAGGACATTGGTGGAACTACGAGAAGACCATAAGAGGGTAATTCGATATTTTAGCATTTCTTTCCTGCTGCCTTTTTTGCTTTCATCTTTTATATATGAAGTTTTAGGCTAAACCGCTTCAGAAGTTTTAGGAGTTTTCTAAATCATGCTTTGGGGAGGTCAAAGAAGAAACATGAAGTTATGGATAGTAAGTAATAAAAAATTCTGACTGTTCCGAGGTTGCAGTGAAATTGCCTAAATACAGTTCAAAATGTTGATGATCGATCCTTTTGTGCCTGTAGACATGATGGCTTGCTTTTGGTAAAATTCTTTGCTGTGGGCTGAAATGTCGTGTGCCTCTCACAAAGTTTGGCCACTCATGGGAGAGCATACTGTGGTTTTGTTTGGAAAGAAAATAAAATTGAATTTATCCCTCAATTTTTTTTTCTTTTGGTTGTTGGTGACGGAAGTTTAGCCCTCGACCCCTCTCCTCCTTTTAGCTGCCCTGCTGACATTTTTTAGTTTCATCTCTTAAATTGAGGTGGTATGCTGTCCTAGAAAACACTCAAGACACCCCTTTTTTTGGGCTAATAGTGCTGTTCAATGCATGTGGAAACATCAAACTTTATGCATAGTGAAGAATCGATATATGATGCAAATCATCCACAATAAATAAACTAACTCATCTTGTTCGTGGGGGGGCAATAGTACCTCTCTATCCTCTCGTCTCTAGTTTCCAGTGTATTTTTGACTTCGAGATTCAACATACTGTTCAGGGGTTGTTACTTCCAAGAAGGAGCAGAGGTGAAGAAGAAGATGAAAGTTGACAATGCATACCGGAAGTCCATTGAAACAGTAGTAGACTGGATAGATCGTCAAGTGAACCACAGCAAGACCCAGGTTTTCTTTCGAACATATGCTCCTGTACACTTCAGGTTTGTCTCTTGTTTTCGTCATAATTTCTCTGGGCCTCTTGTGATCTTACTTTTTACTCCACTAGTCTGCCAAAATTCCTCAATAATGCGATTGGGAGGTTTCATCTACCTAAGGAATCTTTGCACCTGCCCCACATGATTTTGATTGTTGTGGTGTAAAATTTGGACCTGTACTGATTCTACATCTCATGACTAGAACTTCAATCATTGGACATTGACAGTGAACGAACTTGGTAGCTGTGGAAGGTTGGAGCAACCAAGTTGCCCATGTCTTAAACAACACCATTGTTCATACATATTTTTTCAAAACTTACATGTCGTAGAGTTATAGCTGCATTTCTTAGACTGTAATGTGGCATTGGAAACCTGCACTGGTGATCCTCATGTGCATAATTGAAAGGAAACCTCATTGGCTTTTGCACCTGTATTTCTGTGGAATGCTTGATACTTGTGCTGGTTTGAGAAGCTAAACTGTAACTTGGTATTGACAGAGGTGGGGATTGGAGAAGCGGAGGACACTGTCACTTGGAGACGCTACCAGAGCTGGGTGCATCATTGGTGCCATCCCACACTTGGAACCGATATAGCATATTGATGGATGTAATATCAGCTCACACAAACATTTCAGATGCTAAATCATTAGATGTATTAAATGTGACACATATGACTTCAAGAAGAAAAGATGGTCATTCATCCCTATACTATCTGGGTCCTAAGGTAGGTCCTGCTTCTCTTCATAGGCAGGACTGTAGCCATTGGTGTCTGCCTGGAGTCCCGGATGCATGGAATGAGCTACTCTATGCTCTCTTTTTAAAGCGTGGGGCCACCCGCACTTGGAACCCAATCTAAATTTCAGTCAGTTAGCCTACAAACTATTTTATTCATTTGGTGCAAGGAAAAAAAAGATTCATTTCATCGAGACGAGTTCATCCAGGAGTTAAGCAGCAAGACAAGACCATATTGAAGTATCGGGTTAGTTAGAGAGATTTGAGTCGAAGTGAAGCGGTTTTTTGGTATATTTTCTGCTGACATAGGAGGAGCCCAATTCTAGGCACTTGTGGAACTGGGGGGGTTCCTCAGATAAGATAGCAGACACAGACAAGACACAGACACATACACATACTGGGGGGTTTTTTTTGTTCTTCTTCATCTTTTCCCCTCATTTGGAGGCAAGTCTACAAGGCAGTTCCATTCTTTAGAATGACTATGCTGTTAGCAAATTATGTTCATACTTTGTAAATTGTATTGATGACAGAGTATCTCTCATGCATATTGTACTTCATAGTGGATAGTAGCTTTTCCAGGCATAAGAATATTGGATTTCAGCTCAATCTCAAATAGTCTCGTAAAATGAGAGGAAAGTGTTGCACATTGGAAGGGTAATGGCATACACTTGTATAGCAATCCAAATAGGAGGCTGGGGGTAAGGGCTCTCTTAT
>CM042184.1:2888907-2901915 GCA_023539305.1 Ilex asprella
GTTGTGGGTCAGACATTATGATAATATTCTTTGTACTTATCATACATTTGAATGATTTGGGATACCACTATGGTACCCACAAAAACACCCCGAATAATTTTGGGCCTTTGATGTCCTTTTATTTAATAAAATAAATAATTTTTACAGGTGTCAAATTTTCATTTGAAGAAAAACTAAGGTATGATATCGAGAAGGGACTTTTTGAAATCATAGTTGAATTTGAATGATTCAAACATTATAAATTAAGTTATTTTTGAAGATTTTGTCCGTCTTTTAAGAAATTTAAAAAAGAAAAAAGAAAGTCGTATACAATACATAAGATTCTTGTTATGATGGATGAAAATAATGGATAATATTGTCTAATTTTGAAAAAAAAAAAATTGATTATTTAGATGGAAAAGTTTTTATGGTCATTTCAAGTTTATTTTAAAAAAAACATACAAAAAAATAACTTAAAATTTTAATCTATGTGAGTCGAGAGTTTATTAACCAACGCATCTATGAATCCAAATTTACATCAAACTTTATACGCCGAATTGAATCATTGTTTGATAGATAATAAGTATTAGGAAGAAAACGACGAGGTTGAATTCACAACTTTAAGGTCCAATAGTGGAGCGGTGACTATCAAATCAACTTATTTTTGTCATTGCTTGATTTGTGTTTTTCTCTTCAAAAACTATACAAAAATCTAGATTAATTATCCTTACACCATCTTATTTATCATGGAAAAACTTAAAACTTGAATCCTTAAAAAAAAAAAAAAAAGAAGAAGAAAATAACAATTCAAATTATTTGATAGGAACATAGGAGGGAGCCTAGGACCGGGTCGATCAAAAAATATTTTATTCATACTCTATTTATTTATCAATATATGTCTAATGAGTTGTATCACATTAAATTCGTATTGTATATTAATTGTATATAATAAATATATAAATGATTCATATAATTTATTCATTTTGACTAATTTTATTCATATCTGATTTATTTATTAATCTTATCATATCGGGTTACCGTTTACAAAATAAGTGGTTTCAAAAAGATCCGAACCCCATAGGTTGTTGTTACTTAATATGTTGATACCCCAAGGAGATGAATGCGCAGGATAAGACCATCAACATACCCCCAGCGTAAAATTCAAGCCATCACCTCCAATACAGTCCCCTCTAAGTCTCTGAATCATTGTGTTATCGATCTGTGAGAAAAATTTGTGTCCTGCAATGGCGGACACCACCGCGCAACCCAGCCGATCAAGAGACCTCGATAAGCTTCTCCTCCGACCAGGCCATCTCGTCGGCCAGAACTTCGAACCTGGACCTGAAGTAAGTTTTGGAAAAACTCTCTCTCAGACATTTTTACAAACAGTTGGTGTATATTCACTATTTCTAGTATCGTTTTATTTTTTATTGGGATGTGTTGTAGTTGAGAGACGATCTTAAAGAGTATGCGAAGGTTTTGGTGGTGGGTGCCGGTGGATTGGGGTGTGAATTACTAAAGGACTTGGCTTTATCGGGATTTCGGAATCTGGAAGTCATTGACATGGACCGAATTGAAGTGTCCAATCTCAATCGCCAATTTCTGTTCAGGTGTGTGTATATACATTTCTGGAGCTATACATGTGTGTGTGTGTGCCTGGGCACATTTGCTTACATGCTCATGTGCTCAGTATGCAGGGTTATCTCAATAGTGCCTATCTGAGCTGATTTTCTAGTGCTCTAAGAAGATGGTGGACTATATTTAGCATTGGTTGATGATTGTCTTGTTTAGCTGAGGGGTTTGAATTTGTGGTATATAGGGGTGACTTATGACAGTTTAACTAGACTCTTCATCATTTTTCTCTTTGTGGTTCCTCCACTTGTCAATTGCTGAATCCACAGATGCATTTAACGTTGCAAATTTGATTCTGTGGTCTAGCTGTTTCTCCTACTAACATAGTCTGTTAGGGTATTCATATTCGCATGCAAGTTCACAGTTGGTACAGGCAGACGTTCAGTAGTTGATTTGTATCAGTTTTATTGCTTATTGTATTGTGACCAATAAGTTCATGCTGTACATTTTAGGTATCACGTTCAGTTCAAAAGCAAAGTCACATATAATATCAATAGATAAACCATGCTGCATTGTGGTCCATGAGATTGAGCAGAGACTGCGGACTTGAAACTTAATTCATTTTTTTTTTAGATGCTTTGATAGGAATGAGAGCACGAACTATTACGTCAGATGCCATGAAAACGATTGTCCATCCAATAGAGATCTAATCAAATTATTGCCTAAGCATGATGAGCGTGGTGGTCAAGTGCTTTTATTGAAGAAAAGGGGCATCAATTGCAATTAATTCTGTTTACAGACATGCCTTTCAAGTGCGTAATTCCACAGACAAGGTTGGAATTTGGAAACCTGACATTTTTTGTTCCGCATCAATTCATTAATACCACAACAGTAAAGCAACGTTGAACGTACTTACTGGAAAAATTCAAAGTGTGTGGGGCTGGATAGGGGCTTTTGGGATGAGATAGAAGTTCTGACATATGCAATACTGACCGAAGGCTAAGTTGATTGTTTAACATCTATATGCCATACGGGGTTGGTCAATGCATTTTATGAACCACACACGCTAATGCACCAGACTCTGTGGGTGAAGATAGAGTTAAGGAGCAAAATAATCAAAACCCTATTTTAAGAATGTCAATAAGATATGATTGGAGTAAACACCACATTTTCTTGAATAGATTTGCTTGACTCGAGGAGATTCTTCATCGTCTTAAGTGATATGCATGTAAAAAAGCTAGTTTTACCCTTTAAGTTTAATGTTTTAGTTTGATTAGTTCTCTGGAAAAAACTAGGGATCGCCAGTATCAGGATAGCCAGGTGATTATACATATGTATAGACATGCCAGCATCTCATGTGCTGATGATTATTTTCCTTCTAGGGGAAATATTATCAGTCGAATGATACATTTTTTTCCAATTAAATAATCTTTTATCAGTGATGTGAGTGTCTTTCCCAAAAATTTTCCTTATGGTATTGTTCCTGTAGGTTTGAAGATGTTGGAAAGCCGAAAGCTGAGGTGGCTGCAAAACGAGTGATGGACAGAATTAGTGGTGTGAATATTGTGCCACATTTTTGTCGCATTGAGGATAAAGAGCTAGAATTTTACAATGATTTCAGTATTATAGTCCTTGGCCTTGATTCCATTGAGGCTCGAAGCTACATAAACGCTGTGGCTTGTAGTTTTCTAGGTGTGTCCTTTCTACCACTCTTCTGGTTTGCAGTCTGTAAGTCTTTTATTGTTTCACTTGTCGAATGCTTTCAAATTTGGATATATTTGTGTGCCCAGTAGCTGTTCTCTTGCTTAATGCTCCTTTTATGATGAGACTTCAGTTGTTAATTGTTGATGTTCTCTGCTGTGTTGATTAAACTGTGTCTTGTTATGCAGCTTATTATTATTACTATTATCTTGAGTCCCTGACCATGAATGTTCTTTAAATTTGGAGTTTTGCCTGGTTCCAGCTGTGAGTTTAGATCTTTTTCCCTTAACCTAGTATTTCATGGACTGCGGTCATTGTATTTGATTGTTTCATGTATAGTTGAGAAAGGATTTATTTAATAATTAATCATAAAATAGTTGACAACTTCAAAAAAACTAGCATTGCTATAGTTTGGCCAAGTTTATGGATTCTGTTTCATTTGGTACTGTTAATTAGAGTATGACTCTGATGACAACCCTCGAGAAGAAACAATCAAACCTATGGTAGATGGTGGAACTGAAGGTTTCAAGGGTCATGCTAGGATTATTCTGCCAGGGGTCACACCATGCTTTGAGTGTACGATTTGGCTCTTTCCCCCTCAAGTCAAGTTTCCTTTATGTACTCTTGCGGAAACCCCAAGAACTGCTGCTCATTGCATTGAATATGCCCATTTAATCAAATGGGATGAGGTAATCCCTTTGATCGTTTTCTCCTCTTTCTTTTGGTGGTGCTTTTGAACCATTTGCTTTATCATCATATTATGCATTCCACTTGCAGGCTCATAGTGGAAAAACTTTTGATCCAGATAATCCTGAACATATGCAGTGGGTCTATTCAGAGGTTAATTACTTCATTGCTTTTTTTCCCTTTGTTTTTAAATCAATATTTTTCCCCCTTTCTTATGCTAGCTATATTGTTTAGGCTGTCAAGAGAGCAGAGCTTTTTGGCATTCCAGGAGTCACATATTCTCTGACTCAGGTAAAAAATTTCTGTGTCATTTTGAACTCTGTGGACTTACTGCATGAGTATGGTGCATTTTTCTTCTGATGGCTTGTTCATGATTGGATTTGTGGAGAATTAGAGCTAAGAGAATTGTTCTATTAACCTGTATTCCTTGTACAGTGTGAAAAAGCCACACTGGACATTATAGTGCCACTAACATATATGAATTTAAGTATACAAGCAGATTTTTATCTTCTTTGGTTGCAGGGGGTGGTGAAAAATATCATACCTGCTATAGCATCCACCAATGCAATTATATCAGCTGCATGTGCTTTGGAAACGTTGAAGATTGTATCAGCATGCAGTAAAACATTATCAAATTATCTAACGTTAGTGCCACTTCCTCAACACTTGCAAGTTGTTAGCTCTGTGAATCTCGTTCTTATAGATGACATGTTTGGCTTGAGGTTTTGAAGTAAATGAACATAATCTTCATAATGACATTCCTAATTCCATAACAGCTGACAAATAATTATTAAGGCTCTAGTATGACTTCCTGTAAATTTAGTATTATCATCTCTCAATTGCATATAGTTGATGAGTTTCAGTACAACCACTAATTGATTTTTTGAAGCTTAATATAAGATGAAAAGTGTACCCATCCTAAACATACCAAGTTAACATTTACCTAGATCCTCTATCTGTTTGTCTTAACAATACCTCTAGTCTCTTCCTATTACTTTTGTGTCTTCAGTTCTAGTATTCCTATGACGAATAGGTGCATACTCTTTAGTCACCCATTAATCATTGCCTTACCATCTAAGTGAAAAATCAACATGGCTCCAAAAATTTTTTGCATGTGTTTGTATTAAATGAGCATTCCCATGATCATGACCATCTCATTTTGGTGAGTTTTGACTTCTTCGGCCATCAGCTGTATTCTTAATTATCAATACATCCGGACTACTTTGAGCATGTTAAACGGATTCTGTGAGTTTTGACTTCTTCAGCCATCAGCTGTATTCTTAATTATCAATATGTCCGGACTACTTTGAGCCTGTTAAACGGATTCTTTATTACATCAAAGCCAATTTCTTAATTTGACTTAGCCCTTATTATCATTATTGTCATCATTATTACTCCTAGCATTTTGATGGTTGTGTATCAACATGCTCCCTCCCCCTTCTTTAACTTGGTACAGTTATCTACTTGGATCAAATCTTCAGAATGACATTATGCCAGATGTTGGAATTTATGCTCCTCCTGTGGGCTGCCTGCACCCACTGTGTCTCTTTTTTTCTCTCGCACTTTTAAAATGTATAATGTTTGTCTGTTTTGCTTTCTTAATGTTCATCTCAAACTTTATTATTTCCTTCTTTCTGACCTGTACTCAATTTTCAAAAGGTGAGGTTTAGTATTTTGTAATTGGGTATGACCTTTAAAATGTTGTCATAATGGAGTGAGCATGGACAAACTTCCAACATCTAGTTGAAATTGAAAAGCAGTATGTCATTTGAAATTTTGCTCCTCTTGCTGTTTATTTTAAAGGAATAATACAAGGCTTTTGGTGAAAAGCTTGTTACTCCTCCAGGTCTGCACTCCATCATATTTAGTGAGAAGTATCATTGTCCTCTTACGTAGTTGGATAGGAATAGGATAGTGGAATTAATGCTACTTGGATGTATATTGTTTAATATCCTTTATCTTGTTTCTGTTTAACTTTATTTTGTCAATTGTAATTCTTGTTTCAATGTAGGTTTAATGGCGTTGAAGGCCTTCACACTAAAGTGACTGAGTTTGTGAAAGACAAAGACTGTCTTGTGTGTGGTCCTGGCATTCTTATTGAGCTGGACACTTCAGTTACCTTGAAAAAGGTGTTTTCCTTTATTTTTATCTTTTGTTTTTTTTTTTCAAATTGCCTTGTGTCTCTAGTTGTACACTCCATTAGTGATTTCTATTATACATTCCAAAATGGTAAGTTCTGCTGATCTATCATGACCTGCATGTGACCTGATCTGTTATCTCTTGGGTTGGTTGTGTTCTGTATGGACCTTGGTTATACCTTGGGGTGAGAAAGTGAAAGTTGATGAATTGGAGAACTGACTGGAGTCCTATAATGTTATGACCCTGCCGATTGATATGGTATAGAACCTCAGGATTCTTTAAGACATGGTTTGTGAATGAAATGAAAAGGATGTAGTTGGAAATATCTGTTACAAAGTTCTACCAATGCAATTTTTTTATTAGTCATCCAAACTTTGAATGATGGTATCATCTAGTAATTTCTTTCTGTGTGGTCTAATGATTTTATTTTGCTAAGATAAGTGGTTAGATTCTATACACGATCATTATGGGAAACATGAAACTTAAAAGTGTTTGTTACTCTATTTGTTTCTGCTCTTTAAGGGTATAAATAGTTTCTGCCTCTGGCAGTCTCCTGTTATGCCCCTGACCTTCATTTTGGGTTAACACTAGTCGTAATTTCTGTTTTCGTCTTGGAGCAGTTTATTGATCTACTTGACGATCACCCTAAGTTGCTTCTATCCAGAGCAAGTGTCATGCACAGAGGGAAGAATCTGTATATGCAGGCACCTCCAGTACTGGAAGAGATGACTCGCTCGAACCTGGATATGCCACTATGTGACCTAATGGATAAAATCCCCAAAGACATTGTCCATGTGACTGGCATAGCTGGAAAGGGTGATAAGAAGCAATCATGTTTAAGAAAATTACGTGTTGTTTTCAAAGGAATTGATGGAGTTACTGATATGGACACTGCTGGCGGGGCTTGACTTTTTCATACCGCAACTGTTGCAACCAGATCCAAAGCTGCTTTAGTAGGTGCTTGAATCCCCCACCCTCCCTTTTCTAGTTTGATTATTTGAGCAAAAGGCAGGTTTTGTTGAGGCAAAAAATGGATAGCCTTTTATTTTTGTTCCTTTTTTCCAAAGATATCTCAGTAGAACATTTGAGGCTGTGAATATATTACCAAGAGATCAATGTTATTAGAGAATGTTCATTTCAAATCATGCCCGATAATTTTAGCAGAAAATACATGTAAAAGCGATGATTTGTTGGTTTATTCGGATTGGGGCATGATAGATGCTGTAGCTAGAGCTGCAGTGTTGCTCTAAGGGTTAGTCTTATCTTGGTTGATAGTATGCTTGATACAGAATATCATGGTTCATCATATTTTTGCTTTCAATGCAAAATAAAACCGACCGTTGTGTTTTCAATAATTTGAACTTTTTTCTATGCTGTAATTTGAGATGTTTTCAATCATAGATGTGGCACGATCATCTTCCATCTAGACACAGGTAGGGTGTTAATTGAGTCTAATTTTGCGAGTTTGAGCTCGAGTTTGTCGAGTTCGTTTATTTAAATGAATCTAAAAATTTGTTCAAGTTTGACTTGTTTAGAACTTCAGCAGTGTCCGAGCCCAAGTGGTTTGATTATTTTATATATAAACGAGTTGAGTTTTTTAGGTTTGTTTTTTCAAACAAGTCTAAAAAATTGTTTAAGTTTAACTTGTTTAGACTACAAGTTAAGCTTGAGTCGATTCTTATTCAAGTAACTCATCTCAATTAACACCCCATAGACACAGGGTTTTATCATATGTGCAAAATCTCACATAGTTGTGTTTGGAATAGAATTTTGGAAATGTCTTTTTTTGGTAAAATCTTCATTTTCACTTCTTTAAAGATGCAATTAAGCAAAGCATAGGGTCATTCATTCAGAAGATACGACAATTCATAGAGAGATTGGAATAGAATTTTGGAACTGTCTTTTTTGATAAAATATTCATTTCAACTTCTTTAAAGATGCAATTAAGCAAAGCATAGGGTCATTCATTCAGAAGATATGACAATTCATAGAGAGAGATAGTTGATTATCCCCTATTATTAATGAGTGAGAAATTCATTTGTATCTGATGAATAATTTACCAACAAGAAAATTAAAAAAAAAGTATTAAAAAGAATTTCACTCTCTCTTTACCATGATGTTTAGCAAATGGAAGTGGGTCCTTAGTTCTTAGCAGTTAGCCAGCCAGCAAACCGTATGGTATATGGATCTTCATGATGACACACATAGGGGCTGTTTGGTAAGGGGATATAAGGAGCTTAGCAAGCTGGCTTTAAAAAAAATAGTCTAAAGGATCCTCAAATCCTATGTTATGATTGAAAATTCAATTCTTGGTTCCCAAACCCGGCCCGTAGCTGGGCCAAATATTAAACTCGTGATCATGAGTTTTGTCAAACCTTGGGGCGGGGTGAGTTTGGGAAGATGGATTAAGGATGTAAAAGACAATTGTACCATTTAACATGAATATGAATTGAATTAATTAAGGGTAAAATAATTATTTATAGGACAAATATTTGTTAATAATTATGATATATCCGTGAGTCATATATGTGTATGTGTTGTTTACCAAATATGAGAATGGATCGAATTCAATGTTGAATCTCATCTTTGTAAAGACGGATTTAGATTTAAAAAGATTTGGGAAAGCCAACTCAAATCCTCCCTAAAAATTCATTCTAACAAGCCCATAATCTACTACGGACTCGTTTGGTAGACGTATTATGAGGGAATTAAATATTGGATTGCACTATTTTTTATTTAATCGGGTCTAACACTTTGTTTGATAAGTAAATTTGGTATCATATTAATTTCAAAAACGTATACTAATCGTAAATTTTTTATACGATAGACTTGTATTATAAAGGTTTTTTAATACCACCAAGAGATGTGGTATTATAATCCAACTCAAACGTATTATTATACACATTTACTATTATAACCTCTCAAGTGATAAAATCAAGTTGTCATCAATGTAACAAACACTGATGGAGGGTATTTTTATTAATTCAACATTAATACGATAAAATAATTCTCTAACCAAACAACCAATTGAATTAAATAACTACTATCCAACGCTTATATCGTGTACTGTCAAACACTAGATAAAATTACGTATTATTCTAATACCATATTTAATCTTGTCTTTAATTCATTTTTATTGTATTAGATTGTATTATTTTATCTAACCCATCCATTTTTAATACACCAACCAAACGAGCCTTATTTTTTAAGGAGAGGATATGAAGCTATATATATGTATGGACATTATGAAGTCATGTGTTAATGTATTTCGCATTTAGATTCTCTTCATCACACTTTTACCCACATATATATACTGTGTATAGATGACAAGTTCACTAATAAACAGTGAGCCCATTTAAATCGACTATTCATAATATAGACCCCTCTTGTAGACATCGTGGATGATTTATTATTGAGTAAAAATATAATAGATAGAATCTCAACTCAAATTCAGATCCTCTTTAATATTTTTTTCTTTAATTTTTTTAAGAAAATTGTCTACCATTAATTAGTGAGCAATCCTCTAAATACAACGGGTCCCACTTAAATATACATAAGTGATTCACCCAAAAAAAATTAAAAATTAAATATTAGATGAGATTGTCACTCCATCAACCCCTTATTTTCTAAAACCAAAACCATAAGTTGAAGGTAGCTGACCCTTCAACCAAGTGAAAAAGCAAAGATGAAAAATCCTATCTTACCTTAATAATAAGATTATCTGCTCCACTACAAGGTCTCCAACAAGGATGCAATCTATCTACAAACCAAGTGGTATGGATAGATTCTGATTGACACTTCATTATCTCTTCCCAAAATAAATATAGTTTGTAATCTTTTTGTCTCACCGAAAAGATTGAATGTTTAATTTCGGTATGGTAACAGAAGCGAGTTATAAATTCAAACGTCTTAAATTTAAATTTTGATAATTTTTTGTCATTAAGTCATGAAAGATTTCTCTTATGAATATCCTAGTACTAATGTTGATTACTTTGTTTTGGTATTATATCAAGAAATAAATTATGATAAAAAATCTTCCTTTGATTCAATATAAAACAACTTTACATGTTGTCTTATTCTCATTTTTAAGATAAAAACGGTACAATACTGAAAAAATATTTGTTTTTCTAAGGCCAATTGGACCCTGAGAATACCTAATCTTAGCATCGAGTGTGGGAGATTTTTTTTGTTTGATGATTAGGAGTGTTTAGACTAATTTATGTGGATCTCGATTAATCTCTTTTTGGATTCAATCAAAAACAATTCATTCAGGTCAAAATTAAAAAATTCAATGAAACCTTTCTTAGGATCAACTTCTGACCAACCTAAATTTGGAAAATGTACATGCATCTGTGTGGAACCTGTGTGCAGGTGTATGGTGAACTGTAAAGTGTAAACCACAACTTATTCTATTGAGAGAGAGAGAGGGAGAGAACACATATACCACGAAGTATATGCTAAAGATCAAGTCTATCTTGGATGAGATTCTGGGTTTGTGGGTTGTTGCTTTATCTGTTCCTCATCTCTTTTGCCATCCGGATAATATCATTAACACACTTCATGAATTATGATCTTTGTGGGGTCCCTGAGGGACTTTGGACAGAGTGGCCAACTAAGCCTCCTGATCCTACCACCCCCACATGTCCAACCCATAAATTCAACCCATCCCAGACATTCCCTTACTTAAACCCTTTTATCTATCTTATTCTCTTGGAGAAGAAGAGCTAGATTTTGAAAGAGAAAAACTGAGAAGTTCTCTTTTTTCTTTGTTGTACCAGTCAGTAACAAGCTCTTCATACCAGTTTGAGGACATAAGATAGATAGATAAATGGAAGTAGCTGGTGAAGTAGAAGATGATGTGTTTTTTGCAGACCTAAGTAAGCAAATTTCTCAACTAATCATGGATGACGAAGAAGATCCAGTGGCTCATTTTCCTCCTGTTACTCTCCAGGTTCTCCATCACCTTCTCTTTTACAGTTTTTTATACATAAGAATCGATATATTATTAGTCGGCTTAGCCACAAAGGTAAGATTATTCTATTGCAACCAAAGTGTCAAAGGTTTGTTTCCTAAAAATAATTTTCTTTCTTATAAGTAAGGCTGTTAATATCTACCACTGAGTGGGATACAGGCCAAATCTTCTCACTCACCCAGAGATTAGAGGTTCAAGTGCAGGAGCCCACTTTGAGATTCGGTAGTTGACCGTTATGCTAACCTAATTAAATTCATTCCCGAGAAGTGCAGTCAAGAGTTTCATGAAATCCTAGTGAAAACCTGTTGGGGTGGTCTCAAAGCATTCTCTTTGCCCCCACTCTTTTTTTTTTTTTTTAAAAAGACTGCATACATCTTAACCTTCATGTTCATTATACCGCTCTTTTTAATCTTTCTTTCCTGCAGTTGCTTCTTGCTTTTTCACTTTAAGTCAAAGTTTTCTCTCCCTCTCTCTCTCTCCCCTTTATTCTATGTTGTTTCAGTTTGTTGGATACAAAACAATTGCTACTCAAATATGATGAATTTTGCCCTTTTATGAATGTTTTAGGCCTTCTCTCAAGCACTGCAGCCAATAAGACAACCACCATTTTTGTATGATCAAATAAGCAGAAGAGAGAGCAAAGGAACTGGGGTTTTTATCCCTCGTTCGTCTAACCCAAGAAGGAAGAACAGACAAGGAAGATCCACTTCATCCAACAACATCAATGTCCAGAGACACATTGATAACTCAAGAGGGCTTCCTAATAATATACCTCAAAATAGCAATCCATCTTATAATTCTTTTAATCATAAAAGATGATAGATAAAAGAAGTAAGAACTCAGTAAATTGTAATAATATCTTTGCCAATGAGTTGAGGCAAAGATTCATTGATTTGTATGGTGATCTTGTACAAAGAAAAGCTACTAGAAATAGCTTTAGAGGGGTTTTTCCAAAGGTTTGTGCTTCTCCCTGTGATTGAATTGTATGATTGTTGTTAAGATTGGAAAAGTCCTCATGTTCATTTAATTAAGTTTTTGGAGTAGATGGTTATTTAACATAATATAGTATCAAAGCAGGAGATCATATATTCGAATTTCGCCGTCACCCTAATAACTAAAAAAAAAATCATGGGCTAAGCTTAAAATATAGCATGCACGTCAATGGACGTGTTACAGTATAAATACTTAAATTAAACCCTTTCTAATAACTTAAGTTTAATTGGGTTTTAAAATCTTGTGCTTGCCCACTTAGAGATGTTCCATAATTCAAGCACTGATGATTTATCAAAGTAGTAAAGGAAAAAAGAAAAAGAAGATCATATGTGGGTTCCCACTCTTGTTTTCTTATATAACGAACAACCACTTAGATTCAATTAATAATGAGAACCACTACACAGAAGCAGACACTACTTTGTTTGAACATAAAGGCAAGAGGAAGACTACACTTTTTAAATATAAAGTTATAATTATTTGAGGTAATTGAATATGAAATTACATCAAAGTGTTATAATTTTACATTTTAAAAACTTAACTTATCGTTAAAAATAGTAACTTTCGATACCACATCGAAATTTTTCTGTGAGTACCGTAGAATTACCTTAAAGCCAATTACTGTATAATTATCGTAGAATAATTTTTTAAGTTCATTTAAAAAAACGAGCCTAAAAAGATCAACTAAAAGTTCGCAAAATTCAGGTCGTTTATATATAAAATAGTTAAGTTACTAGGGTTCGGCTCGGGCTTTGCTTGAGTTCTAGCCTTGAGTAATTTTTTAGGCTAATATTACAAGTCTAATCCAATAGAAAAACTATAATATTAAATTTAATCAAAATACTTGAAATATTTTCTTTTGAATAATCTATATTTGAATTCAATTAAAATAACCTATTTGATCCGAACAAAATCGTTCAACTAAATAATAATAAAATCTAAATTTTAACTAAATATGAATAGTTTTG
>CM042184.1:2902315-2949524 GCA_023539305.1 Ilex asprella
TTTTATATTATAGATTGAATATAATTAATTTTAATTTTATTTATTTACTTAATTAATCATATCAAATATCTTAAAATAACATGTCTTACACATATTTGATACACATTTCTCGTGAATAAAAAATTTAACACTAAACTTTCTTTATCTCTTAAAAAACTCAACACTAATGTATTCTTATAAATTAAAAATTCATCTGATCTTTATTCAATTTAAATCGAGCGAAAAAAAATCTTTAATTCTGTTTTATGTTTGATTACATGGATATAAATTAATATTTTTAAGTTAATTATATCATATTTCTTGGATTTATATTTAAATATACTTATATTTATTAAAATTTTGATCTTCTTCGAGATATGTGTGTGTAAATAGGGAAGTAGTATCAGTTTTTTATTCTATAAGAATTTATGAAATTGAATTAAAATTTAGATTTTATTATTATTTAGTTGAACGATTTTATTCGGATCAAATAAGTTATTTCAATTGAATTCAAATATAAATTATTAAAAAGAAAATATTTCAAGAATTTTGATTAAATCTAATATTATAATTTTTCTATTGGATTAGACTTATAATATTAGATTTAACCGGCTAAATAAACCCTACCCTTTAGCTCCTTTAGCTATTTTAAAAAGCTCCTCCTCAAAATATGGCTCCAACCGGCTTAGCTATTTGGCTATCTATTTTCCATCGCCCCCCTTTCACTCGCTACGAATAGGTAGCCTACATTTCCTCGCCAGACTCTGCCTCTCTCTGCCGTAGAACAAAGCTCTTTCAGTCCATCTCAGATTTGCTGCCAATCAGTGACCAGACCATCGAGCAACCCAAACCCTTTGGCGACTGTGAACGCCGATCAAACCCATCGAAGGACCTGCAAATCCATCGACTGAACTTGTTCGATCAAACCCATCGATTGAACCTGCAAACCCATCGACGCCGCCTCCTCTCTCCCTGCCTCTCTCTGCCTCTCCATTGAACTCGAAGCAGCCACAAGCACCATCGATCGTCGCCGCCTCCATCGAATCACTCCACGGTTGGTTTCGCCCACCAGGTTCTTCTTTTATATCTCTCTCTTTGTCCATATACGAATTAGAATTTCTATCTTGTTTTCCCCCACAAATTGAGCTCTTATTATTGTATTTGGTTGGTTGGTAGTTTGAAAATTGTTTGTCTTTTGGTGACTTTGATGAGTATTGAGCAAATTTTAGTGGCTGTTTGTTGTACTTTGTTGAGGGTTCTGTTAAATTAAAGATTCGTGGGTTTGGGCAATATATAGCTATGAGAATTGGAGACCTTTTGAGAAAAAATTGCTGGATTTGTCTCAATTCATAGGAATTGACCAAAGTTTGGGGATTCTCGAATCAGTTTAATTTAACATAAAAATCAAATGGCAATTTGATTATATATAAGGTATTTGATTATATCAAATGGCAAATGGCATTTTGAAGTCTTGAAGTCAACCATGCCTGCTAATATTTAAGTAATTTACTTGGCATAGCCACAGTGAAGAATCTGCTTCTCTGAAACCAGTTGACTATTGTGCAGCCCTATTAGTGAAAGAAACAATCCTTGCAAGAACTACGATGCTTCCTTGAAACAGTTGCCCCCTTATTCAAATACAAGCAATTTTTCTTCAGTTTTATTGAGTCTGTACTATTGTCATTTGCTTGGTACCAAACTTCATTCTGTCAATGTAAATGTAATTTTCTATGCTTCATTTGGACTGAGTTGATCCAACTGAAATACAACTACGTTAATTAGCTTATTTTCTTCCACCTCATATAATTGGAACATGAACTGTTACGGTGTTTTGCCAAGACATAGGTCAATTGTTTTTTATATTGGATACTTTCATTTTTAGAGTGCATAAGTTATGCAAGTTTCAAATGGGGTAAGATGAGGTTTCTTCTTTGGGGTTAAATCTATAGATAATGAGGTTTATATTATCCAGTAGAGTACTGGAGACTTTAATTCATGTAGCTGTGTCTTTACTTCCAGTATTAGTGTCTTACTTCAATTCATGCCTCCTTGGCACTTGAATGTTTGTACTTGTCTCATCTTATAGGCATTACTCATGGATTCATTCCAACCTAGTGTGTACTTTAGCAATGTCATCGTTGTTTGGTGACCTAAGGTATTCATCGAAAAAAATTGCTACTACTGCCCTCACAAATCTTTTTAAAATTTCTATTGCGGTGCTTTCGCCAATCCTTACATAATCATCAAAAATATCTGCTACATAATCATCAGCAAGCATCTTTATAGTGACTGTCATCTTTTGAAGGGAAGACAAGTCAATAGTTCTAGCAACATTTTTTTTGACAAAATATGGATCATAATCTTTCACAATGGATAAAATATGAAGGAAAAGTGCTCGATTCATTCGAAACCTTCTTCGAAATAAATTTGGGGGATAGATAGGCGGTTCAGCAAAATAATCACGATACAGTCTCTCGTGGCCTTGAACTCGATTGCGAAAAATAACCGAATGACCTTGAATGGAACCACGACGTACAACAGAGCTTTTCTCAGTATTGAGTTTGTTCATTTCAATAGCACAAATTGTTATCATCTCCAATTCATCTTCGGAGTCAAAATCGTTAAGAAGCATGTTCATTGCATGATAGCGAGCCATAACATAAACACAAAGAAGAGTGCAATTTTAATAAATAGATTTGAGGTATATGACAATGAGAGATGGAAGATCTTATTTATACATATTCAAAAATATGACCGTTGTAAATATGACTATTGTAAAACTCAAATTTTAAAATTTTTAATTTTGTGATCGTTGTAAATATGACCGCTATTAATAAAAATATTTTAAATTTTAAAATTTTGATGACGTGGAGTAACAAATCAGCATGTGATGTCATCAATATCGTGATGACATGACATACTATATAGTGTTTTAGATTTTATTATTGAAAGTTAGTTGAAGTGGTTAGCTAAAATAGATAGTGCTATTGGAGTGAATTTGAAAAAGTGGTTAGCTAAAGTAGATAATACAATATTTAAATATATTTTGGGTAGCTATTTTAGATAGCCTTGTTGGAGATGCTCTAAATACTTGATAATTTTTTGTATCAAATTTAAGCAGAGTCCTTATTAATATTTGCTGTGTTTGGTCTTGAATTTTAGGAGTCGACTATTTGGTCTTGTGTTGATGCGGCATCGTTTGGGCTAACAGCACCATTTGCTGTTATCAAGGAACAGCAGAGGAGCTGTGCCCGAGAAGGTGTCAGTCGAAGCTCTCAACAATGGCGAACCAAAACCTGGCCTTTCTCTGTCTTATTCTTCTCTGCCCTCTCTCTCTTCTCCTATTCCTCTACTTCATCGTCAAACCCCGACCGGTCAAGATCCCAATCAAGAACCGCCACGTGTTCATCACCGGCGGATCCAGCGGCATCGGCCTTGCTTTAGCCCATGAGGCCGCACTTGAGGGTGCAAAAGTCTCAATCCTTGCGCGGAATATGGAGAAACTGAATGAAGCGAAGCAGGCGATCAAGTTGTCCACCGGCCGTGATGTCGCTGTTTTCAGCGCCGATGTGAGAGACTTTGATTCTCTCAAGAAAGCTATTGAGGAGGCTGGACCGATCGATGTGTTGGTGTGCAATCAGGGAGTGTTTATACCAGGGGAATTGGAGGGACAGGAGTTGGAGGAAGTTAAGTTCATGTTGGATGTGAATTTGATGGGGACTTTTCATTTGATCAAGGCTGCGTTGCCTGGAATGAAGAATCGGACGGATCGTGTACCTACTTCGATCGCTATCATGTCATCTCAGGCTGGTCAGGTATCATTTTATTTCGGTCTTGTAGTTAGTTGTTGTTGTTGTTGTTGTGTGTGTGTGTGTGTGTGTGTATTCTTTACAGTCACATGTACATGCTGCTTCAACTTTCTGTTTGGATCATCTGTCTTTCTAGGTGGGAGTTTATGGTTACACTGCTTATTCAGCTAGTAAGTTTGGGCTGAGGGGAATGGCGGAAGCATTGCAACAGGAGGTTATTGCTGACAACATTCACGTCTCGCTTATATTTCCCCCAGATACTGAAACCCCTGGTTTGGCAGAAGGTTTGGAATCTAATTTTCATCTTGCCTTACAGTGGACTGTATAATCTGTTTAAAACATATTTTTTTGGCCATTTTATACTGCCCTCGCTTGTGATTGGACGAGAACTCATCTGTCTAGAGGAGTAAATTGGACAACTTTCTTAGTTCTCGTTGAGAGAGTCCAACCTCCGTTTCAAAGAAATTGGGTAGTCTTCCTAAAGTTTTACGCCAAAGGGGATAGGAGACAAATTTGACTATCACATTATGAAGAGGAAAATTTTCTGCTTAAAACTAGTGGGTTCAACATTAGACTGTTAGTTTTAGACTTTTAATGTATTGTTGCCTTTTAGCTGAATGGTTGTATTGATTTGGCTTGGAAAAGAACCATCTTTGGGGATAAAGTTGGTAGTGGTGAGTGGATCAGTGCAGGAAGTGATTAAAGTTCAGTGTTGCAATTAGTAATGGCTAGAGGCTTAGAAGGATGTGTGGTGTGGAGAAGACACCGTCATGGAGCAATTTACTCAGATTTTTTCTATGATAGCCACAAGTGAGTTTGAATGTATTTACTTGTTTGAAATATTAATTTGTAGAACTCTGAATGGTTCCTCATTGCCTGTTGGTATTTTAAAGCTTTTCCTGATGATGCCTGCAAGCTTTTTTGGATTTCTCCCTTTTTTGGACCGCCTAAAATCTTATTATTCGATAGACAAATAAGGTTCTGGTACTAGGGGTGCTAGATGTGGCTTTCTGTTTTGAGTGTGGCCGAATGTGTCAAGGAGATTGGTGAATTTTAAATATCGCATACTGTCCAAGGAGTTAACTAAATAGATGGATCATCAGTATTTAATCTGCAGTTGGAATGGGATCTTTGGACCTTTGTGCCTGGGGCGTATGATTTCTTCTTTAGTTTGAGGGTTTGGAGCTGAAGATAGAATAAAGACAGAAGTTTTAGGTCAAGTGTGGCATGCTTCTTTTTTTGGGTACATTAACTTACCAGGATCATATAGGTAATTCTATCAAAAGATGAGACATTGAGAGTGATCCTTAAAAGGCTGTAGTTGTATTTATTTTGGAGCTCCTTCAAAGGGTTAAGTAGAGGCCTAATGTGTTCTTCAGGATTCTAATTTACTTATAATCCATGTTCTTTCATAAAATTATAGCTACTTGAATTTATTTATTTTTGTGAGGGTTAGCGAGAGAGAACGGACTTGAAAGAAATGAAGAATTTTGATTTTGTTGATTGGTTTTTTAGTTTTTGATATGACTTTTGTTCTTTTTTCCCGCAGAAAAGGGGGGGGGGTACATGGATGTTATTTAGAGAGAAGGAACAAAGAACAAGACATTAACAATTAATTTAGGAACAAGTTTTGATTAATTTATGAAGTGTTTGTTTACGAACAAAGAACAAGTCGGTAAAAGTTGAATTGTGATGCTTTCTAAAAACAGCTTCTCCACATATTCGCTGTGTCCATCTGACATCTCAAGACCTTATAGTGGTGGGAGTCTCATGCACTAGGCTGCTCTTTTTTCCCAAAAAGAATTAAATTATGACCTAGTTTGGATAAATTTATGAAATGTTTGTTTTGGGACAAATAACAAGATGGTACAAGTTAACTTATGAACTCGCTTTGGTTTTTTCTATGTGCGAATTTGCATATTTTAAACCATTCAGTTGACTGGGATATTTTATTTTCATTTTGTTATTTTTCCTTTTCATCAGTTTTACTGCTTGTTGTCTAAGAGACTTGATGCATTGCAAGCTTTTAGACTTGATGCATTTCATCAGTTTTACTGCTTGTTAGTCCTCAGTTAGATATACATCTAAGATGCTTAAAGCTTCCTTCCATGTGTCTAATATCTTTTACCTACACACCTGTTGGGGACTCCTTTGCCCTACTTCTAACCTAAGGCACACTTTGGAGTTTGGTGCATATTCTCCATTTCTAAGAACATTGCAATTTCACAGGAACTATGCTTTGTTTTTTTGGGTCAGACTATTTATTTTCTACTCTCCTATTATTCTTTGTTTAATAATCCGTGCAATACTTATATCCCAGAGAACAAGAGAAGACCACAGCTCACCAGTATTATAGCTGCTTCATCTGGTGCAATGAAAGCCGATGAAGTAGCCAAGAAAGCTTTGAATGGAATCAAATCTGCTAGTTTTATGGTCCCATGCAACCTCGAGGGTTTTCTACTGGCCATAGCAACTGCTGGCCTTTCACCTCAAAGATCATTCCTAATGGCATTCATTGAGGTAGTTGCTATTGGTATATTACGTGTTGCAGGTCTGTGTTTCCAATGGAACTGGTATGGAAGCATTGAAAAGTGGTATGCACAAAAGAAATAGTAAGTATTTTGTAAACCCTTTCTTGATATCTTCTTACATATGCTGTCACTCTGCAGGGATTGAAGAGTGTTTTAAAAGAACAACAGTATCTTGTGTTCTTCTTTGTTTATTGATAGGTTTCTCACATAGTAGCATATGGCCCTTTTACTTTCGTAAATCTTATGCTAGAATCAAATTTGTTGTACACCTCACTTCACTAAATTAATGAGGAATTTCTTTGTTTTAGAGGCCAAAATTGTTTCATAGTACCCCGATAATTGATACTGATGCTTCTTTGTCATATCAAATTCTTCCAAGGACAAGATATAAGCATTCTAAATATTTTCTTTCTTGCATATCATGATTGAAGTTTGTAGAATTTAGTTTCCTGGTAATCACTGCAAGTTCTCCTCCATATGTTGCATGTTAGTAGAATTTAATTTACTGGTAATGGCTGCAAGGTCTCCATATTTAGTGCATTCCTGGAGCTGTATATTTAGGTTCTTATGGTGTTGAACATGGTTTAATAGAAGAATACAAACCCACCTCCATGTTAGAGTGTGGCAAAGAAAAGTTCAGATTCATGCTAACACTGTAGCTTGATGTAGCTTCATGACATAACTTTTCGTGTTCACATTCATATAGCCAAAAATGCTCTTGTAGTAAACATGATAGACTGTTTACCAGGCATGGGAGCCAGTACTTTAAGTAGCAAGGAGTTTGTTTTGCAGGTAATGACCTAATTATCTATATACTGTTTTAATGTAGGGCATGGAAGTTTATGCTGCTTGTCATGCAATTGCAATCGTCCAGACTCAACTCTTGTCTACTTCTATCTAGAGTTTCTGCACATGTCAAAGTATCTCCATCCCCACGAACTGGACAAGAGTGTTTCAACCTTCCAAGAGGAAGACACGGGAAAATAGACCGACTTTAATGAATTAGAGAGTTTGTTAGAGAGCACCCGTCTAAGCTTGATTTGCCAACAAAGCTTCAACAAAAATATTCTAGTTGCTGTAAAATATTTTGCACAATGGAAGCTAAATCTCTCTGATTTCCCTTTTATTGTTTGTATAGAATAAGAACGATAACCCATCTGGGTAGTTTTCTCTTACCATGGATTACTACCTCAAGGTCTAGCCACGATTCTAAAAGGTACATGGTTTGGACAATTCTGCTGTCTAAGGTAACAATTTGAAATTTCCTGGGATTTTAGGACATGCATAGTACTACTCTTTTGTGGGTTCGTAATTTGATGGTGGGATAAGGGTTGATCCCTTCACATGTACAGTTTTTGTATAGATTCTACAAAAAGAAGGCTATAAGAGAGTTATCATAAGGAATTCATACTATCTTAAGCCCTTAGGTAAAAAAGTACAACAATGGTTCAGATCGGTTTATTACAATTTAACTTTATAAGTTTTAATCATAGAAATTATTTGAATAGGAACTTTTTAATCACTGTAACTCAATTAATACATTAAAAAAAACTTGTTTTGTACGGGACACGACTAGACTAGTTCTTTATATGACGGATCTTTGGGGCAAGAAGAGTGTGGTATAATATGCTATTGTAAAGATATGCTCTGTAGAAAGATTATCAGCGCTCTTCTCCGACGTAGGGGCTGTGAAGGATGCATGATTGATGGTACGATCGCCAAACTTATCCAATATCATTGTGAAAAACAGTAATTTGAAAGTAATGTACCACGAAAACGATCAGCCATGGGTTACTGAAGTTGCTATGGAGGGGGACACCATTAATAGGGTTGGTTATTCTTAGAACGACTTACTAATACCACAAAGAAAATTAACACGAAATTATCGGGAATGAGTTTAGTTTTATGAACCACTGTTAGGTGGTGGGTTTGAGTTACCCAAGGGAGAGGTGGGGAGTCACTGTTGATCCTCAAAAAAAAAAAAGAGTTTAGTTTTATGAGTTTGGATCACATCATGGTTGACCCATCATAATTATATAGCAAGTGGGTTATATATGGGTTAAATTAATTTTGACACAATACAATTTAAATGAATTAAACAAAACAATAATTCGTAGCATAACCCGCTAATCCAATATGAAATAAACACACGACTGTATATGAATTGAGTTTTGACAAGTTTAAGTCTAATAACGGTAGGATTTTGAAGTGAGCAACTCGTTCTAAACTTAAACTACCTAATGGGCCAAAAAGGGTGCACAATGGCCCAAAAAATCCCTTAACAACTCATCTGTTTTGTAATAAGGAATGAGTCATAACCCAAAGGAGGAAGTCCAGCAAGAGTCCAGCTCGGGACAACCCTATTTGGTCATAACAAGCTCAGCGTTAAGCAACTCGGGATAAAGGAGCTCGGTGCTTATCAGACCCCAAATGCCCCACTTTACGCCAGGGGATCAGGGGACAACTTTTAAAGTCTTTAACGAACATGTACCTTCTGACTAAGGGAATATTTGTGCACGTAACTACCCAAAGATCATGGATACAGTGGCGTCGCATAGCATAAATCATTAAAGGACAAAAGAAGAGAGGACCACATAATCAACAAAAAAAGGAGAAGAAGCCGTAAAAAAACCCTAGAAAGATTACTTGTATAAGTAGAACACTATCACAGTACAAAGGGGATATAGACAATTTCTTCATTGATATCCTGATATTACTGAATCATTGTATGAACAGGCTTTAAGATAAACAATTTATTGTAATCTTTTTCTTCAAGAAATATACACCCCCAAAGAATAAGAGATTTCATTACAGAGGACGTAATTTTTGTCACTCGGCTAAGATAAACCACTTATATACTGTTTCTGATTCATTCTCACAGCTTAATCCATTGTCAACTCATATATTCACACTAGCTCTTTTTCTGGACCATAAAATCAGCATTCTAAACTTTGGCTAAACATTTCCGAGTACCATCAAAGTCGTTATCAAATTAATTCGTAACTTTGATAAGTAAATAATGTATGAGTTGAACTAATTTTACTACAATTCAAATTACAATAATAAGACACTCAGATATAAACATGACCCATTTGGCACCTTTGTACGAACTACCCCTAAAAACAAAAAACAAAAAACAAAAAAAAATCTTTTTCTTACTGATTAATTTATTATTTATTTTTTGGGGGGCCAGTTTTGGTAAATGAAAGAAGCAGCAAATAGACGAGAAGCCTGATGGGCTTTGTCAGCCCATTTGATAGGCCCAATTTAATAGAACATTGTCATTTTCCTTTACAGAGTCGGTTAGAGAACAGAGTTGTCAGTTGACTAACAGTGTAGAGCTATGGCTTCGGCGATGTTGAAACGGACGGCGATGATGAAGTCGATCGCCGGAAGTCTGAGAGCATCGAGGGCTTACGCATCGCTTGCAGTGGGGACCGATCTGGTCTCAACCGCACCGGATGTTTCTCTCCAGAAAGCTCGGAGCTGGGACGATGGTGTCTCCTCTAAGTTCTCCACTACCCCCCTCAAAGACATTTTCAAGGTTCCATTTGTATTCATTAATCCATGTTTCTGTACTAGGGTTTTGTATTTGTTGTCGATTTTTGATTTCGTTGTTTTGTTTAATTCTTGATTTTCAGGACAAAAAAGTTGTCATTTTTGGGCTTCCCGTAAGTTTCTTTTAAAACTATCAATTCGTGTACAATGTTTTGTTCTTATGAGTTATACCGTGTGTGTGTGTGTGTGTGTGTGTGTGGTGATTGGATCCGATTGTATGGTGAAAACTTGGTGATATCTGATGGTGGTTGGTATTTTGATGAATGTGGTGACATTGCTGCATAAACAAGAACTAACCTTCTCTGCTAAGCAAATAATGGGTCAGATTTTTCATGATACTCAATTCGAAAATGAGCAAAAGAGGATGTGCTCATCTAGGTATATGACAAAGAAGAAGAAATTATCATTTGACTCTGGATGACAGAGGGTTCTGCTGCTTCTGCTGTTCTGCATATAACCTATATTGTATTGAGGAGGTTCCGTCATCTATAGTTTTTCACTTCTGTTTCTTTTTTTAATACGGTTTCATGAGGCTCGCTCTACTATCATTCAGGGTGCATACACAGGAGTTTGTTCAGCCCAGCATGTGCCAAGTTACAAGAATAACATTGATAAGTTTAAGGCCAAAGGTATTGATTCGGTGATATGCGTAGCTGTCAATGATCCATATGTTATGAATGGCTGGGCAGAAAAACTTCAAGCCAAAGAAGCTGTAAGTTCTTCACTCAAGTCTTATTTTTTTCCCTTCAAAATAAAGAGCTTTTAGTATGTACCATCTGAAGAATAATTGTTTCCCTCCCTTCTCTCACCAAATGAGATAAGTTGCCGATAAGTTGCTATTTGCTTATGAAGAATTCATAATAGGAAATCTTGATCAACTTCACTTACCAGAAATAATGTTTACATATCTTGATCAACTTCATCAAGGCAATATTATTAGAAGCCCGGATTCACTTGTTCACCCCGCGTGTTGCGGGGGGACCAAGTGGAATTTCAAGTGGGATTCACTCACATTGCAGAAGGAAATGGTTGCATTGGCAGTAGCTGTGTACGGATTCAGTGGATAGCCATTGGCCACTATAACCCAAAAATCATTTGTCACTCGAGTATGAATAAAAGCTAAAATGTAAGGTGGGATTCTTGACATTTAGGTAGTAGGCAGCATTCATGAGCTATGCGAATGTGAAACATAACATCTATTTGACACCATTCATAGTTCATTCTGGTGGCTAGTAGAATAAACCGTACGGGGAAGAAATTGACATCAACAATTTTGGAAATTAGATTGACAATCACATAATCTCTACAAATTCGCCTGTAAGTTGGCTCCTAGACTCTGCCAAGCCGCTGGTTAGAAGCAAAAATTATGCACTTTTATAATGTCCTGTCCCGTAACTGCTTTGCCACTAAGAGGAGTTTGACTAAATTCTTGCAAAGACAGCTTCTTGAACATTTTGGGCTGCATGATCCACTGACCATTAGACACAGCGGTTTCCTGTTTTGTGATAGCATAACTGTTCCATTTTCCTCATGGACAGTCTATTCCCGTTGTGCAATATCTTCAAACTTCAAATATCGTATACATTGCCATAATAAGTCTAAGATTTGTTTGGTGATGAGAGCAAATGCATGCTGTTTTATTGAGCATTAAGTGGGAAGAGGAGGGAATTATTGGTTTTGGGATGCCATGCACGATGTATCAAATTTCATGATCAACTATTTCTTTGTTGCCTTGCCCAAGAAACTACTCCCTTTTCTTCATACATGATGGGTGGCACTTTCATATGATTCTGTACTGCTTTGTTGGCATTCTGTTCATGAAATGATAATGAACTGAGCTGATTTGACCGAAGGTAGAATTTTTATTATTTTGTCTACCTAGATTGAATTTTATGGTGACTTCGATGCAAGCTTCCACAAGAGTTTGGACTTAACAATAGATCTCTCTGGTGCTTTGCTTGGACCTCGCTCCCATAGGTATGTGATAAAATTTCCACAGCTTTAGACCATGCATGCATTTCTATGGTATTATTGATCCATTTTGGTTAAAGAACAATATTTTCTTGTAATATTCTTGGCACTCCATCTACAATCATTTTTCATGTGTTTTCATCATTACTGCTGTTCTATGCAGATGGTCAGCATATGTGGTTGATGGGAAGGTGAAAGTTCTTAATGTGGAAACAGCCCCATCGGAGTTCAAGGTTTCTGGTGGAGAAGTGATTTTAGGACAGATCTAAAGCCGTGTCGGTTTCATGGAATCACATGAATACGTTAATTCTGGTGAATTTATTGTCGCTTTTACTCTTCTGAAAATAAATTGGGCTCAGTGATACATCACACTTACAAAATATATGAAGTCAGATCCGAATATCAACCGTATGAGGCAGATTTAGAGGTCTGCACTGTTGACGTTTTCTTTTGTATTAACAGTGAGTAGTTTGCTACTTTATTGGTGCTTTGCAGTGGTGGCTTGTATGCCTGGTTGGTATGGGCATTTAACCACATCAATTCTCAAAACTTGATTACTATAAGATGTATGAGTAAAAATTCAATGGGAAGAGGTTAGCTAATGGCCACCGCCTTCGCATGTTAAATTTTTTTTTTTTTAACGTGACCACTGGTTTGAACCTTATCATTCCCTTCCTGTAATAGTGTCTGACCAAAAGGGGATGGTCGTATGTAGCTCTTGTATATCAGCAGGCTTGTTGACATCAACCTCCTGAGCTTCAACATCCTCAAGAGGGGTTGAACTATGCAGCTTCAAACCATATATTCTGTAAAAACGTGATCGAGTGCACAAGACTTCTATCTACTAAACTTTGGAGCGATAGATGGCAAGTAGTTTCATGTCCCATTTTCTCTAGTGAAATATGTGTAATTTTGAAACTTTTTTATGTTTGATTCCTGTTTTGTGAAAGCAATCTATATGGATATCAGTACATCGATAATATACGCATTTTCTATCTTCATAAGTATATTACTATACACACTAATAACTATTAAGATTGGAGGAAACATATAAATCCGAACAAAGAAAAAACCAAAAACACAAATTCATACCATTCTATTTCGAAAAAAATACTTAAAAACACCGAGGAGAAAAGTTGTGTCCATGGCCATCTAAGTTTGTAAGGTGACTGATACCATTTGTCTATCGGATCTTACTGCATTCAGAGACAAAAAAAAAACCTAACATATCAAACATGGGAAACGGGAAGCAAACGTGAGTACGAAGAATCTCTCCTTCAGTGCTCTTACCATATTCTACAGCATTATATAGAAACCAACTGATACAGGTCATGGTTTTTAGGTTAACAGTAGGTGGAAACAGTGACTAATTTCTCCTACCCATAGACGGTTGTATATGTTTAGAAGAACTAATGCAGGACGCGAACCAACCAACTATCTAGGAGAGGGGTTGATTCTTCAATATCCATCACTTGCATGAAATGCCTTCTGTTGGATGATAATACGTATGTCAAAGTTTTCTCCTCATCCCGATCTCAGCAACGTTAGTTTCCATCCTAAGAAGAGGAAGTAAGGGAGGGCACAAAAGCAAACGATAGTAAGATTGAACTACAGAAAAGTCATATTTAGGTTAGAATGAAGATGCTCATTCTAAACAAGACGAAACTATGAGAATCCAAAAGGCTGATCTTCAAATGTGGTATAAAGTGAAATTCAAAATTTTCAAGTACATAAGTTATAAAATTGTGGTTTACAATAACACATGTTGCATTTCCCTATAACTCATACACTCTTTTAAGTAAATAATCATCATTCAACTAAGGAATCAAGCAAAATGATTTATTCAGAACACAGGGAGAGTAAAGTTCACAAACCTGTGTAAGAGAAACTTCCAATCGAGCTGGAGTGGTGATGGAGACAGATATGGGTGCATCTGAAGACACATTATGTGCAGTTTCCCCACTATTTCCATGACAAGATTCATTCCCTTGCAAACCCTTTCCTTTATGAGATGAGTTTGAGGTTCCTCCAGCGGGATTGGATAAGGGAGCAGAAACTCCAGATCGTTTTGAAGTAATGTCTATGCGATCAATCATTCTTGCAACTTCAGTAATTCCTGCACTCATCTCACGCCGCACTCCTTTGCTCAATTCCTTTACTGAGTTATTGCGAGCTAGTAATTTTTCCTTGAATCCTCGTGTACTTTTTGAGATTGATTCCTTGTACCTGTGTGATCCATATATCTCAGCAAAAACTAAGCCAGCATCCGCTTGAAAAGAAAAACAACCTGAAACACAGCTACCTGGCTGAGGCAGTAGACAATCTAGATTTAATGGACTCCGACAAAGTGAGAAAGTCAGATGAGCTTCGTCTTGGCTGACTATCAGCAGTTGGCTTACTGTCAAAAGCACTGAACAGTGTCAAACAAGTTCTTAGTCACGGTATATGCATTCTAAAATAAAGAGACATGGAACAATCACTAGCAAGTAGCAACAAACTTTTATTGTAAGCTTCACTCATCACATACACAATTCAGTATCAACCACATGGATTATTACAGAAAAGGTTCGACTGTGACGTGATATGGAATGTAGTCCCTTGTTTAAATGAAACCAATTCAATAAGATACATATGTGTATATATACACATTAATCAGAAATAAAAATTTCAGTAAATACCTGGCCTGGGCAGGACTATCACTGTTTCCAGCAGTGTTTGATACTGTATTCATAACAGGTGGAACCACAGATGGTGGATATTGATCAATGGTAGTATATGGTGTGCTACAAGCCGGTGAATCCACTGCTAAGAACCCATGACCTGGATTTTGGCGCTCTTCTGGAGAGGCATACATTTGCTGCACATTAGGCACATCTGCAATTGGAGCAGCAGGAAGAACTTGTGAAGAACCAATTCCTGAAGACCTCTGCCTTCCCCTTCTGTTGATGTAGCGGGCTCTGCTTGCAGCAGCAGCGAAATGCCACATAATTTGCTCCTCAAAGTCAGAATCATCCATGTAAGGAGCTTCCTGAAAGATTCCATTTCAATGATCAAGCTACCCCGGAACAGAAAGAAATAGCCAAACGAATAAGTAAATCAAAAGAAAAACTTCAAGTCAGAAGGCATAACCCACTTGATTGATATCATGGTCTTCATGGATTGGGTGAATAGTACGCCTTGACCTCAAGGTTCTCTCATTCTCTAAAAGCTCTTGACTAGAGACACAAATCAAAAAAAGGTTAGAACTTAAAAGAGAAGTAAATGACATAGAAAATGTTATAACGATGAACCCAGATTTGATGGACCCAAATGATTGATACAGAGCATTTTGACAGTGCACATGTGTATATTCCGGTTTTTGTAAAAAATATCTACCTTGCAGCATCCTTCATGACAAGAATCTGCCAACATATTGGACATTCTTTGCTTCTTTGTGACCTGGAAAGAAACAAGTTCATTCAACTAAGAATGGGTAACTGCAATGTACACACAACTTGATTGTGCACAACTGCACGTGGATGTAGTGTTTGCCCTGAATTATTAAGCTTATTTAAATTAATAAGAAGATGGTAAACCCTACCATTCAAGAATGCACTGAAGATGATACTCATGCTTGCAGCTGGTAACCTGAAAACAAAATAAAGGTTATTTCCAGCACTAGACCGCTTGCCACTATAATTAACCCTGCTTATGCAATCCAAAGGATCAACAATGAGATCATTCTGATTTTACCTCTCCGGACACTGAAAAATCAATAGGCCCCAGCTTTATAAGTGGCAGATACATTGAAAATCACATGTAAAAATCACCTATAAGCATATTAGTCCAAGAATGGGCAATTTAAGGTAGCAACGTTTGGTTTCGATTTTTCAAACTGATTATGATTCTCGATGAATTGGTCATTGAATATTGATTATGATTTAACATTTAAATACTCCTGTTTGGTTAAAACAGTACAAGAAAAACTTTCTTTTGGATTTCTAGATTCTTAAACCCAGAAAGACTATATTAACAATTAGTCACCCTGAAACTTCATTATGATTTAAGATAATCAAAAATCAATTTTATTTAGTTAATCCAACTGTATTTTCCAAAATAATAACTGATTTAATCACTTCTGATGAATAAATCCATGAAAATAATCAAAACTAACAATATCCTTATTGCTCTAGAATCCACACACCCAAAGCCATCTGTATAGCTATGAGTCTCAAATCTATTTACCTAAATTTCTCCATATCAGCAATTCAAAAGATCTTATGACTCCGGCCATTGTGATTTTAACCACACAAAATTTCAGATATAGTCATTCCAATTGTCCTGTTCAGTCAATCAAGCATCAAAAAGCCCCAAACTTTGTGAAATCTAGATACACAAAACAGCACTAGACACTAATGCATGATCACATATATTCACATGCTGATATGCCTAGAGAGAGAGAGAGAGAGAGAGAGAGGGAGGACCATACCGAGGCGGGATCGTCGGAGCTGAAGGGTTCGAGACAGATACTACAAGCATCCTCGAAGCTGTCATCAGCAACAGCAACTCCAGAAGACGACACCGTATGCAAAATCGCTAGATTCTCAGATGAATAAACCAAATCCTTCGCCATTGCTAGTATTCTCTGCGTGTGTGTTGGGGGGGGGTGAATGTAGATGTATAGGTAGAGTTGACGAAGACGAGAGTTTGGTGTGTGAACAGGCGGAGAATATGAGAAGGAGAAGCAAACAGCCCTAGAAAAGTGGAGAGAGAGAGAGGGGGGGTCAAAGAAAAGAATTATGGAAAGAAGCGGAAAGGGCAGAAAACGCAGGAAAAATCCGATTCCTATTCAGACGGTTGGTGGAATCGATCAACTCCCATCTCCCACCACCCTTTCTATTTGTCTTATTCTTGTTTGCTAGGAAATGGGTAAATTACACATTTACCCTTACCCTATGGATTCGATTTTACTTTCTCCTTTCAATTATTGAATTTTTAACATTACCCCAATTACAAATGTCTTATATCTTTTTGGACGGAAATGATCAACCAGTCCTCGGGACAAAATAAAAAAAAAATTATATAGTTCGAAGTCAAAATAAAATAATTTTCCGTTAAATATATAATAGAAGTTAAGAGTTAGAGTTAAGTTTGTCAATCGTATCGGAATACGACAGGTTGATATCAAGTTTTAGTGGGTCTTTGTGGGTTCGTGTTAAAAAAAATATTTCACTTATATCCGATTAATTTATTAATTCATGTCTAACGAATTGTGTTATATCGAATTGTGTATGAATTTTATCTAACACATATATAAATGAGTCATATCGTGTATTTTTTTTTATTAGCTTCATTCATACTCATTTGTTTATTAATGGTATTGTGTTAAATTTATTTGTTTACAAAAGGGGTGACTTAAGAAAGACTTATATCTTTTAATTTCGTGTCATGTTATATTCTGACATCCCTAATTATGTTGATGTGAAAACTAGTTGAGGGTATAATGTCAAAATTTTGATAGTTGAGAGAATAATGTAAAAAATGTAATAATGACGGGGTCAATATATGATTTTTCTTTAAAAAATTAATGGGTTCACTGGAAAGACCTCGCATTGTAAAGTATTTGTCAGTAAGTCCTTATATTTTGTTTTCTTTTTACTTCTACTACCTAACACACTAATGATCTATTTTGATACTTCAAGTGTGTTAGGTAGGTCTTTTTTATTAGGACTCGAATACATTAAAATTATCTCTATAATAAAGCAGAACAAATTTAAATTTAAGAAATAAAGAGTGACTCCGATCATTTTGTGACAAAAAAAGACATTATCTAATAGATGACATTATCCTAATCCAAGAGACAAAGAGCGGTTGAAATCGTTTTGTGACCAAAAAAGATATCATCTGACAGACGACATTATCTTAAACTGTCTCGAGCTATTGACGTCTCAGATCGTTTAGATCTGATATACCACATTAACTTTTAAAATATTTTTGCTTTTAAAAATATTTAATTTCTAAAATTAACATCTCTAAATTAAATCTCTCAAATCCTTTCAAATCCTAATTGGTCAAGGAATGTAGATGGTTCCAAGTCTTTTAAATCATAATGATCTCTTTTCCATAAGAAGACGATTTATGTGATCTCTCCCAAATCTGTAATTACCTCTTTCTATCTTTCACACACATACACGCACACAGAGATATATATATATAAAATAAAGTAGAACAAATTTGAATTTTGAAGACAAAAAGTAGTCTAGATCGTTTTGTGACCAAAAAAATGAATCATCTAACGGACGGCGTTATCCCAAACTGTCTCGAACTATTGACGTTTTAGATTGTTTTGATCTGACGTATCACATTAACTCATTTGAAATATTTTTGCCGCACAAATTTTATAGTTTCTAAAATTCATATTCCAAAATTTGATTCCCCCAAATCTTTTTTTTTTATCTCAAGCAAATATGTCTCTTTCATTCCTTTGTATCTCTCTCACGCTTAATTCACGTAAAAAATATCAAATTTTAACAATATTTTTTTCTCTATCTCTCTCTGTATCTTACAAAAAATATCACAAAAATATTAGATAGTGTTTGATTCAAACAAATACTACATCTCTCTGTAGATAGATAGTATATATCACATAGAGAGAGTATATTACAAAAACATTCTTCTTTATCTCTCTCTGAAGAAAAATTAACTAATAAATATTAAATAGGTAGTATATATCACGAAAATATTCATTTGTATATCTCTCTTTCATTTAAATAATATTACAAACACAAATCATACAAATTTAATAGTTAACTTTGTTTTTTCATAATTAATAAAAAAACATAACTTGCAAAAACTCTAATTTAACAAAAATAATATGCTTAACATGTAAAATATATAAGATTAAATTCAAGTTATTAGGTAATTCAAATATCAACATATATATTAAAAAAAATATGCTTAACATTTAAAATATACAAAATTAAATTCATTTATAAACACGAATTATACAAATTTAATATTTAGTGAACAACATAAAACAACAATATTTACTAAACAATTCAAATCTAAATATCCGAGAAAATGATATAAAATTACAAACGAGAGAAACGATACAAAATTATAAGCAATACTATGAACACGAATCATACAAATTTAATATTTAGTGAACAATACAAATCAACATTTTTTGCTAAATAATTTAATAATAAATAACGTTTAATTTTAAGAAAATATACTAAGAATATAAATAATCGAAAAGAATGATATAAATTAAAAGCACTACTATAATCTTGAATCATACAAATTCAATAATCAATTTTATTTTTTCCATAATCAATAAAAAAAAACATAACTTCCAAAAAATCTAATTTAAAAAAGAAAATATGCTTAACATGTAAAATATACAAGATTAAATTCAAGTTATTGGGCAACTTAGATATCAAGAGATATATTAAAGAAAATATATTTAACATTTAAAATATATAAGATTAAATTCATATACAGACACAAATTATACAAATTCAATATTCAGTAAACAACACAAAACAACAATATTTACTAAATAATCCAAATCTAAATACCTGAGAAAAATGATACAAAATTACAAGCGAAATAAACAATACAAAATTATAAGTAATACTATGAATACGAATCATACAAATTCAATATTTAGTGAACAACATGAAACAACAATCTTTGCTAAATAATTCAATATTAAATAACATTTAGTTTTAAGAAAATACACTAAGAATATAAATAATCGAGAAGAATGATATAAAATTAAAACACTACTATAAATTCGAATCATATAAATTCAATAGTCATGTCGTATCTTTTGAAAGTCGGTTAAATTTCTGATAATTATATTTGATCATTTGACAATATCTGCAGGCTTAGTTTATTAGTGGAAGTATTGTTTTAATTTCCATTCTATTAATTATGAATTATGTTATTATTTAGATAAAGTTGATTATAAATGTTAATATCACGAATTTTGAATCAAAAATTGAACACTGAATATTATAAACTGATATACTTTTTCAGATGTTTGAATTATTATGTTTTAATAGTTATAACATAATTTTCATGGCGTAACAAATAACAATTTAATGTGGAAATATATGCTATGCATATAAGTTGATGGTAATATTAGCGGACTCATTTTGTTCATCGTTTACTATAATGTTGTATTTTTGTTTTACATTTATGTATGGATAAATATTTATAATTAATTTATGAGTAACATCGTGCCTTCAGGTATGAACAATTGCTAGTCTTTATATAAAATAATTTTGTGTTTATTTTATGTCAGATAGACTCATTGTCTTAAGAATATTTAGTCTACATAAACAAAAAATAGGACCATAAGAAATAATGTTGGAGAAAATATGTATATAATTAGATTATATTAAACTGTATAAAGTCTAACTTATGTACTAATCTAAATAGAAGGTACAGAAATCAAAACCGGTACACTCAGAGGAACACAGATCTGCGCGAACAATTAATAAAAAAACCAAAATAGATAATCCAAGCCTTATAAAACACAATCTTCTTAAGACATGTTTGCTCCTTCTCGGTGCTCAAAATTGATGAGTAACTGTCTCACAAGATAGAATGAATTTTTATGTTCTTGAGAAGTTGCACTTCAATTTTTAAGTTTTCAACAAACACAATTTGTGTTTATACTTGAACTGAACCCAAAAAATAATGTAATGATATGCAGAGAGAAAAAAAATTCTGAAACTGAAATTCATAATTATAATGAATTAAAATGGTTAGATAATTGTCTATTTATGGAATTTTGGTGAATGTTCAGATTCTCTGAAGAGGCATAAGTTGTCACTATTTAAATTGAAGAGACATACACTTTTAATTCGATCAGCCACAAAGACAAAGTGTACTTTTTTGAAACAAATACACAAGCTTCTTCAACTTGGTGCTTATTTCAAATTTAACAGGAATAAAATTTAAAATCCGGTTAAACTTTAAATTTCTATTGGAAGATAGAGACCGACTCGTGGACTGGGCTGTTTGGATTGACCCACAACCCGCACTGCATCAAATAAATTTTGTTTAAACAAATTATATATTTTTTGTCCAAGCCCAAGCTCAAGCCAAGTCATGGTTATGGCATGGCGAGACAGGCGACGCGAATGTGTGACAACTAAGCTAGCGTGAGCACTCGCTTCACTCACAAAAGTGTGGTACCTAACCCATGAAGTCAATTAACAGTGTATTAACTCACCAAAGTGCTGATCTTATTTTAATGTAAGACAAACCTTATTTCACTACACCAATCTTAGTTTATTTCATGACTTCAAATTAGTCATTTTTAGACATAATTTATCATTTAATTTAGACAAATAAATATACCATATTAATCTTTTCACATAGGAGAATGCGTTTAAACTTTGTCCCACCAATGTCACAGTATAGGTCTTACTTAAACCTCAAGTTAATGAACCCAAATTCAACTGGGTCAAGCCCAATTAATTAAATAGAGCTCAAATTAGCTACAAAGTGGGTAAAGCTCAATTTATAAATTCGACTCAATCTAGAGTCTAAGGAGTCCAGAAAGATTAACGCACGTGTTGAGTAATCATCATCAGGGTAGCCACTTTCAGAAATTAACATTATCTTTAATTGTACTTATCCTAATTATAGCTATCCTCTCTAAAAAGTTTGTAACATACCCATCACATCATCGCCTTAACAAAAGCATTGTGCGTATAAATTATAAGCTCTCTACATATGAGAGAGACACATTTTTTTCATCTTCGTCCCTCTACACACCCTTTGTCCGCCTATCTCTCTCATAACTACCAAACTTATCCTAGAGTTTATCCTTGTTCTCTCTCCCACCATCTACTTTTACTTAATAAAATTCTCTAACCACCGTTACTACCATCGGAATAGAGTAGGTAATTCTAATCAAACCACCATATAAAGATGTATAAACATATTTTGTACATCATCACAAGTTACTCAAATAATTTGTTTAAAACCATTTTTCCAACAAATAATACAGGTGAGTTTCTTCTTACTTTTTCATGGTTATATACAAGCAATATACATGTTTAAATATAAGAAAGAAATAAAAAAATTGAGGTATTATTTAAAATTTTATTTATCAAAAACATTATTTTATTTACAAGCATAATAAAATTATGTACACCTTTTATATTAAATAATATGTTACTAGTGTCAAATTATTTACATATACCCGTATTGCAAATTATACATGTTAAATTATTGGTCTCACAAATACATATCAACGCGATGCATAGAATATAACACTATTATCAATGCTCGAAGAACGAAATTCGATATTGAAAAATACGTATTATATTTACAAATTTATAAATATAAAGTTAAAAAATATAAAGTTAAGTTTTATTAAAATTAGAACATTAAATTTTGAAATTATATTTTAAAAATATTATTTAATATTACTATTAATTATAGCAATTGACAGTGAAAATAATAAATAATCAAACAATAAAAAAAATTTACATATGTCAATTTGCGGTTTAAGAAGAAAAAGAAGGAAAAACTATGGCACCTGAAATTTATAATTTTTGAAAGTCAAATTATAATTTCTTAGGTATCAATTATAATTTATAAAAAAGTATGATGGATTTTAAAATATAATTGATTACAATTTTCAATCATGGAAGTTATAATTTTTACATAAAATTATAATTTTTGAAGGTCAAATTATATATTTTAAAGGTGAAATTATAATTAATTTAGTATATTCATAATCGATCACAATATTTTCTCATCGATTATGTATTATCCCAAATAATTATAATTTCATTTTTAAAAGTAAAATTTAACTTTAAAAAATTATAATTTTCTACAAAAAAATTTTGTTGGTAGCCTAAAATTATATTACCCAAAACAATGGGGGTGAAGTTACTGTTATTTTATCATGGTCTAACCTGTCTGACCTCTCACTCACTTCTCGCGGGCCAATCTCAGTTCAGTGAACCCGTCTACCTACATCTTCCATGGCGTGTTTATACGCAACTCAACCGTATTTCCCATCATGGACTCTCTCTGTGCAGCCCAGTCCTCCTCACCTTTTGAGCCCTAACTGTACCCGCCCTTTATTTCTCAACTACACGAATCGGACGGTGAATCCTTTGTTCGGTCACAAGCTTTTACGAACCTCTCTCAGTTATTCTTGTCTTCCACACGAAGCTGATACAACAAATAGGTCTTCGACTTTCCGAGAACTCTGTGAAGGTCATGTTCCCGACCACGTATTACGCAGGTGAGTTTTCTTCAATTTCTTTCCCGTGAACTCTCTGTTTGGTTGCCGAGAAAACGGAGAAAAAAATCAATTTATCTGAAGTATCATGTTGTCTTTAGTTAAAAAAAGTGAAAAAAGAATAAACCTTGATTTGACTGGAGTCTACTGAGTTACTGAAGATTTCTGATTTTGGATTGACTAAGTTGATTATTTGGAATTGGGAGAATTTAAGTTTTTCACTTTCCGTTTGGATGCTGAGAAAATGAAAGTACAGAAAAAAAGAAAATTGACATAACTGAAATTAATTAGTGTCGCCAGTGAAAAAATATAAAAAAAACTTGATATTTAGTGGATTCTATGTAGTTATTGAATTTGACTATGGGAAATACAAGGTTTTGATTTTCATGGAATTGGGTATGGTGGAACTATTAGCTTGCATTGGAATTGAGTGAATGATGTTGATGGAATTGCTCACAGGGTGGAAGAGGTTGGATACATTGTGCCCACGAATGTACAGCAGCAAGCTCTACCAGTCCTTTTTTCTGGCCGTGATTGCATACTTCATGCTCAGGTCAACTTTTGCCTTTTGAGCTAACTTCCTCTAAGTGAGGGTGTATTATCTCCTTTATTCAATTCGGCTCATTGTTTTATTAATTTCTAGACTAGTAAAAATGATATTTATGAATTTCTCTGGCAATAAAATCGATGGCAAAAAATTAGCCTTGAATTCGTTCAGTCGAGGCATACTATTATATTGCACACATGCAAATGTCCGTTTCTTGTTAAAAAAAGAAGCAGCAGCATTATGTCCCACATTTAGCTAATGATATACCAGCTGCCGTAGCTCCATGTTGTTGCCATCTCTTTCAAGGATGCAGTCGTTCATATATTAGGAATAATGAAATTCATTCATGCGTGTTGTTTGTTTCAGTTCTGCTTGACCCACTATGTAGGCTCTGTCGCCCTCGACTTTTTCTTGTTAGGAGAATACTGCTAAACCGGCGTACTTTTGGATGATGAGATCAACCATTTTTCTTCATTGGCATGATTATGACGTGATAGATGTGTTCATACTTTGATGTGTCACATTTTTATGAAGAGTCTGATAATCTATCTACATCATGGATTGTACATACATAACACTCATATGAGATGTAAAGTTACGCCTGCTCCACTCCTGAAGTGCTGACAGAGCTAATGTAGTTGTTTTTTTTTTTTTTTGTTCTTTCCTTTGATCCTCTAGACAGGTTCTGGAAAGACCCTGGCATGCCTCCTACTTGTATATGCGCTTATAAATACTCAAAGGTCAGCCGTGCAAGCACTGATTGTAGTGCCTACAAGGGAGCTTGGCATGCAAGTAAGAATATTGATAAGTACTTATTTAACATATTGCATATCTAATACGTAGAGAAACAAACTTGTGAAATAACTTTTATTAGGCCTAAAACATGTGTTTTTCTGATCTTTTGATCTTCTCATAAATAAGGTTACAAAAGTTGCTCGTGTGCTGGCTGCAAAGCCGGAAGATCTTCAATTGGAAATAAAGTCATGCACTGTTATGGCTCTTTTAGATGGAGGAACATTGAGAAGACATAAGAATTGGCTAAAGGTAAAACATCGACTTATTGCTTACTAGTAATGCATGGCATGCGTTGCACATGAAAATTTTTGTTGAAACATTTGATAAAATACATAAAAAAATCTGATTATGTAGCTACGTTATATATTATCTAATATTTAACATACTTAAATTATTTGTATTCCCTTCATAATTATAAACATCCAATGGACTCATTTTTTGTGATTCTTTCATTCGAACTATCAAGTAGTAAGAGTTATAAAATTTTCTTTTATTACTTTTTTTTCTTTTTGTCTTTCTTGTTTTTAGTTTTTATTTTGTGCACCAGTAATTTTTTACCAAATTATTTTGATTGTGAATGAAGAAATAAGATAAATATATCAGTTTTTGGGCATCGAAAATCATATTGTATCAATGAAATTATCAACTTGTATTAATATTGGGGTTTTGGGAAAAATGAATAATATTGTTTTTATATATCTTGTTAAGCAAAACATGACTATTCAAAAATTTTGCAAAGATAGAGAATTTTGCATGATGTGCTAGAGATTAATTTGTTATTTAAATATATAGGGATATAATGATAATTTGTATATTTAAATACAAAAAGACATGTTAGCTTTTATAGATTTTATAAGGGCAAAATAGTGAATCAAAAGTTTTTCTTGTTAAAGTATTTTTATTAATAGTATAAATATAGATAAAAACAGGTCTGTCGCAGTACCCAAAACATGGACTACAGGTGGAGAAATGCTAATGTCTAATGATGCTGCAGTGTTTGAACTTTTTGTGGTTAGTATAGAGATCGTCATATGTTGATCATTCAGTCAGGTTACCGCCACTTTTCAGGTGCACAAATCAGAGTTTATTGGAAGGATTTTTTGGGAGAATGTCTATTTTCCAACTGTAAAGTGCACCAGTTACACCTTTTCCAGTACGCTCTGCTGCCACTGTAAGAGGCAATACATTAAAAATCAACTTAACTGTTGAAAATGCAAAAAGGCTGTTTGACACTGGCCTTCGAACTTTTGCTTTCTGGGGTTCCTTTGTTGTGCCGAAGCTCATCTGTTTCTCTTCCTGCCATGCTTTATGGAATTTCAGTTTCCAGTCTGTTGCTTGTGATTGTTCAGTTTGTTAAGTGTTCATGTCTGTTTGTACTTTGAAGGAAAACTTTGGTAATATAATATCTACAAACATATTTCTGAAATGCCTTTATTGCCACAGGCAGAGCCCCCTACTATAGTGGTTGCAACTCTGGGGAGTTTGTGCCAATTGGTTGAGAAGCAAATTTTTAAGCTAGAAACCTTGCGGGTACTCATAATTGATGAGGTAGTTCAATTGCACTTTCATATCATGTTTGTTATTTGGCTATTCATTTTAGTGTTGACCCTTTATTACTTGAATTGATCTGTTATTGGGCTATTATTTTCAGTATTAGCCCTTTGGTAATTGCATAGGTTTGTAACTTCAACTTCCTATAGTAGGCAGAGTATTCATTGCAAATAAGTGGTATTGGTCTTCTGCTGCTACCACCATACCTTGGATGTTCCTTCTCTTAGTGCTTTAAAAAGTTGAACGTGCTTTAATTTTTTTAGAAGTTGTTAGAAGAATGTTTTTTGGAAAGCTTTTGGACTATCGAATATTGATTTTTAGAAAATGAATTCCTTTAATCATATGATTCATGTGTTAGAAATCAGGAAAAAAAAAGTGTCAAATCTTTGTCGTAAAGCTCTAAGGGAGATGACCGAGCGTTTTCTTACCAAAAGAAGAAAGGGGAGATGGTTTTACATTTATTTAAACAGGTCAATTTAGTCTTAATTTGCTTTTCATCATTGTAGAATGTAACTTGTCAATTAAAGTGTCTTTCTCCTGATAATTTCATTGGAGGGGTGGGCATCATATGTTCATTGTTCTTGTAGGTTGACTTCATGTTCAATTCTTCAAAACAAGTTGGTTCTCTTCGAAAGCTTTTGACATCATACTCGTCAAGCAATCATCGTCAAACTATTTTCGCTAGTGCAACAATCCCCCAACATAGACGATTCTTATATGACTGTATACAGCAAAAATGGACCAAGGTTTGGTGATAAAATAGTTGTTTTCATGTCTATCTATGCTTGGTTTTGATACAATCTGCAGCTGATTGTATGACTTATGTATTCATTTCAATGATTACGACAGGCTGATGTTGTTCATGTTCATGTCAACCCCGTTGAGCCAATGCCGTCACGCCTACATCATAGATTTTTGGTGAGACAATTTTTAAGTCGTGGAACTTACTCACTTTTTTCATTGTATTTCTCTTCTCCTATTGCACATCCTCGTTCTTTATTTATATCTGTTGCTATTTTTAGAGCTACTATTTTCTTTGATCTCATTGTTTTCAAATTTTAGTTTTGTAGTATGCTAATCCTTTTGTTGCTTTTCAGATATGTGGCAAAAAAGAGAGGCATACCGCCTTGCTATCGTTACTGCAGTCTGATGCACCTCAGTCTGCCATAATTTTTGTTGGTGAGCAGGTTAGTTCCACCAGTCAAATTTTAGTGTTTTGTTTTCTTTAGACCGAGCAGACAACACTCTTTAAGTAGTAAAGTTGGAATGATTGATATCTTGATTCTGGCCATTATCCGGTTTCAGTGTATTTTCGATCTGTAGTGATGTGTAGCATGAAAAGACTGTAGCAAACATGATAATTATTTGAATTCAGACCAAATTAAATTCTATTTCCACTCGACAGCATAAAAATTATTGGAGAAACTACAATAAGAATCTTCACGAGAAAGCATCACGTGGACCGGTAATAACTGACATCAAACTCTTAGTGAGAAGGGTGAGGTGATATTGATTTCTACAATCAAACTAGGTTGAAACCCTGATAACTATCTTCTTTGTGGTCTACACCTCTGACACAAATAAGGCTGAAATTGGGGGGACGCATCAAAATGGGAGAAATTAACTAGGTAAAAACCCTAATTATTGTAGCATATATAGGGTTGTTGTGCACACCTTGGGCACAATGAAGTTTTGCTAAAAGAAACAACATTTGAACCGTTAAAGTTAGTAATTTGTATTATAGTGGATTGATGTTCATGTGGCTAATTAAAGAATTTTACATTTGTCCTGTTTTGTTAGTTGAAAGTTGAAACTTGGCATCTATTATGACTTCTCATACATATCTCAATTTATAATGCAGTCTGAAAAGTCAAAGAAGGCTGGAGATGCTCCACCCGCAACTCTGTTAATTAATTTTCTGAAGGCTTCTCATGTGGGATGTTCAGACATTCTTCTTCTGGAGGAAGACATGAATTTGAATCAACGAGCAGCTTCCTTATCCGTAAGTTCAATTCAGCTCCCTGATGTTTAGACGTATCTGTTCTATCTGCCATTGGAAAAGGTTGCAGATTGTGTGAGATAAAAGCGTCTTCACCGTTTTCCTTGAAATACAGGAAGTTAGACAAGGAGGAGGCTATCTTCTGGTGGCAACAGACATAGCAGCAAGAGGTGTTGACCTGCCGGAGACAACCCATATATACAACTTTGATCTTCCAAAAGATGCTGTATACTATCTTCATCGTGCTGGAAGGACAGGTAGGAAACCATTCTCAGACACTAAATGTATTGTTACCAGCGTTATAAGATCAGAGGAGCGCTTTGTGTTGCAGAGATTTGAAAATGAGCTAATGTTTCATTGTGATGAGTTGTTTATGTAGATCTAGGAGTAATTTCAGATTTATACAAAGTTGGCATTACTATTCTTCTTGATGTAATTTATATTCCTTGCGAGAAAAACAAATTCCAAGAGAAGTAACAAAAAAAAAAACTAAGTATTCCCTGTGCTTTTTAACCATTTCCAGTACAAGTCTCTCAAAGTAGATCCTTGTCCAAATTGCAAACATGAAAAAACTAATTCTAATATGTAAAGGGAAATGACCTAAACAAAAAGGAAAAGAAAAAGATAATGTTGTACTTAGTGTACTTGGCTGTTTGAGGGGTGTGGGACAGGTAAGTGGTAGGTAACCTTCGCAAGTTGATCAGATTATTCTGTTTCACTCTCTAAATTTTTGTAAGTTATCAAAATTATAGGAAATTTAGCTAGTCTCACCACCCGCATCGATTATTGAGAGCTTCATACTCTTTTTTTTTTTTCTCTCTTGTACCATTAGAATACGAAAGGTTCTTTACAGGATTGAATGCTATACGTTTACAGAAAATATAGAATGCTATGCAAAATAAATGAGCTTATGTAAGATGCCATGTCAAAACCACCATAGCTTCATTTTTGAAGAATTTCTAGAGATTTCCTTCATCTTCATTTGAGTTTCCAAATTAATAGTTTTCTCCTTTTTTGAGCTTGACCCTTTGATTTGCTCCCAAAATCTCAAGAAATAGAGTTACATTGGAAAAATACAATGCCTTAATACAAACCATCAAGAAAAAAATGTGCATTTCACATGATGGATATAACTTGGAATCATTTCAAACTTGTTGCATTTTCCTGCCATTAATAAAAATTATTGTATCTCGCAGTTATTTCCTTGATTCCTGGCCTAATTAGCCAAACTAGACCAAAATTTTGTGCTTATTGTCAGATCACAGATCCATCTTTGATTGTTGAGTTTTTTAGTATGACTGTAATGCCTGATCTGATGTAAAACCCTTCTGAAGATCTATCAGCTTCTTGTATACCCTGCAGATCCATGCACAAATAGGAAGCAGTTAGTTTCCACTGCTACCACATGTGGTTGAAGTTTAAACCTTACTTAGAATATGAGAAATATTAGGTTGTCAAAGAAACTAAAATAAAAGACACAAAGTAGTTTTTTTTTTAATCTTCAGATGCGTGCAATCATCCACAAAACCATGCACATTGATGGGTGTAACTGCCAACCCTCTCTTTTTCTTGGGAGCATCTCAAGTAGCTAATAATATATGAATTTATGTGGCTAATGATTGTACCAAGACTTCCTATCTTGCCACAAGGAGTTGAGAGTTGGGAAGTTGAATGGGACTAAAGGTACTCGTGTATAATCAAAATCTTCTATAAACCATATGAAGAAACGTACCTCTGAGTTCGCAATAACAACATTCTTTCCGATTTTTGCATTTTTGTCAATGATACAGTCTCTGCATAATACCATAACATAGCCAAGTAAGATCTGGAAAATCTAGACAACAATTTTGATATAGGTTAGTGAACATAAAAGGGGAGAGCTTTGAATTGTACTTGATTCTCGTATTTTCTCCTATCCCAGTAGGTACTCTTCCCTCAGCTATCAGTGATGCAACTTCAACTTCAGTTTCATAGTAGTCGGCCCCAAGCATGACAGTGTCCTGCATTCATTTGGCCATCATATTTATATTGCATTAGGAAATTAGAATCATATCCTAAATGAAAAAGAAAAAAATAGTGCTCTAGCACAGTGCAAGTAACCCAAAAAAATGTTTCACAAATAAGGTGGTTTTTTAATGATCTTAAGTGTGTTATGCAATCCTGTGAATACACAAAATCTTCAATTAGGAGTTCCAGAATGGTTGAGCACCAGAATTCAAAACACAAACCTTTAGGTGAACGTTGGAGTTTATCTTGGATCGGATGCCAATAACACTATGCTCTATGAAGCAATCCGTTAAGAAGCTGCCATGTGATATGATTGAATCAACAATCTGCACATGATAAAGTCAATCATCCCGGGTCATGGCTTGATTTTACTGAGTTACTTCCACAGTCTAATCTATACACGCGACAGAAGTAAGTTTCAGAAACTAGTTGAGGACACTGAGATTCACTAACCTTGCAGTTATCAATCTTTGAAGGTGGTAAGTTCCTTCTAGATGTGTACATTGGCTTTGTTGCATCATAGAAACTAAATCTTGGTGGCTGAAAAGAAAAAAGGGGACAATAAGAACTAGTCTTTCATGTTTATAACATATTTGTTGGAAGGTAGCACTTTAATTTTAATGTCATAATATTTAGTTTTTTCGCATGTTCTGTTACCTATGTTGGAAATCACAGCTTAATAAATCACTATATCATCAGTTGCATGAAGGCTACATTTACTTGGTTTACTTGTCTACTACCACTTTGATGTCAGACTTTAAAAGCATACTGATAAACCTGCTGTTGTTTGGATACCTACATGTGCTGTAAGTGCAAGATTTGCTTCAAAGAAGGATCTGATAGTTCCAATATCTTCCCAGTAATCATTGAACAAATAAGCCTGCATCCATTAAATCACAATAGGAAGGCTAAATTTCATACATAATCAAAAGACAAAATTCAAACCTGGAAGGAAACAAATAGGAAGAAGATAGCTTCCTCATAGGTTCTGAACTCAGATATGCTTAAAGTATTGTTAAGATAAACATATCTGCGAATGAATTCACATATTTATGTTACAGTCGGTAAATAAAACACACGTGGACAAGATTAGATGCTAACCTTTATGAAAAACTCTCTGGCTGAGGCAGGGATTATCTCTGATCCAAAGTCATTTGCAGTCGGAAACCGCCATCTGACTCAACAAAAATAAACAGTACTTAAATTTCCATATAGTTCTTAGGAGCATGATGAGCAGGAAGTAAAGAAACAGAGGTAGCTTATTGTTCTACATGCTCCTCCTCTTCTCTTCTACTACCCATCAATAAATGAACTACATTGAAATATTTTTTTCTTTCTTTTTGCCTTCTTTATAACACTTTTGATTTGTAGTTCACTAAAAAACATCATCTTCAATGTATTGCCAATTCCATATCACAAGCTAGTTTACCTTAGGAGGTTAAGAAGTATCTCCTTCTTGAAGACATAGACCCCCATAGAAGCAATATATGGTTTCTTTTCAGCCTCGTCACGCGACAGTCCCAAAACTGTCGTATCTACTGCCTGTTAAGTGTTTCAACAAGATTAACTGCATTCGCCACTTAACATTCTCATTACCATTCTGCTTTGAGAGGATTTTGCACAAACTTGAGTATTACCATTGCCTTCAAATCATTTCCTTTGGGTTTTTCACTGAATGAAAGGATCCTCCCTTTTCCATCGATCTTCATCAAACCAAAATCTGAGGCGCGGCTATCATGGAAAGATAAAAAAAAAGATGTATACTTCTGATAAGTGAAACTCAAATGTAATAATTGATGCAAAAACCTATGTTATACAAAACAAAGCAAATCTAAAATAGAGTCAATTGCAAATTATTAGTGTAACCTTAAAGCCTGGCAAGTAAGTAAAAGCAAACAAAGAATAGCTTATCCTACAGAGTTCAAACTTCAAGTCATGATTCTTGAGGATTAATATTGCTTGTTTATTTCTGTGATTATGTTCAAACCCTAAGCGGAGTTGGTGTGTGGGAATGTAAACATTCTTATGAAGAAATTTTCGTTTTAAAGGAAGAAATGGCTGAAGAAACCTGAAGTCATGCTTAATAGGTTTGTTTGAATTCCATAGGTTTATAATTTCAGTTGGAGCTGATAGAAAGCCGAGTGATGGTGGAGAAAGAATAAGCTACCTGTCATCCATTGGCAGAGAAGAAATAGAAATATCTGCACCACTTTGTCGGTGATTCTACAAAGGAATAATACGTTTGTCAGTGAATAATAGGTTTGTCAGTGAATAACGAAGTCATCTAAAGAAAAACATCAAGTGAACTTCGTCGTCTTACCTGAATAAAATCCATGTAGTCCATCCTATACAAGTGGTCTCCAGATAGAATAAGCACATCTTCAATATCCTTACTTCTTGCATCCTACAGAATGATAAGTAACATTGCATTCACCATACATTTTGTATCCTCACTTACAACCTATCCTAATCATACTGGACTTGGAAAGGAAGAGGGCTGATATTGCATTTTTAGATGTCTGTGCATAGTAGACATGTAATGCAAATTGATGAATGAAGTTCGAGGCGTTTTATTTGCGAGAAGTCATGCAAATTACGAAAGATATGTAAAAGTACTCTCGAGATAATGTAAACGTAGCTAATCGAAAGACAGAATTTTCAACATTTGGTGGTAGCTGTGTAGTAAGTTGTAAACAAGTTCTTTTCAGTTTAAGAGGTGCTAAGCACATAGTACTTCAATTTGAGCAGACTGATTGATTTTGCTGAAACTAAGTTTCCATTCATAATTCATTGATATCACTGCCTTGCCAACTTGTTCCACCGTGCAAGTTGACATTTCCCTTGAAAATTCGGTGAAAAATACACGGGGACATGATCAATGTAAACAAAAGGCGACCCGAAAAGTAGAAATTTGGGCACGCAAATGTATTGTTGTGTAATTTACTAATCACGTATGTTTTACATAAATGTAGTTGCGAATGTAAGTAAATTATTGTTGGGTACCTCAAAAAGCCAATGAAATTGTCGTACGGCATCTGCAGTACCCTGAAACCAGTTCTTACCTGCTTCACCTGGAGTTTGAGTGGCTGCTAGAACCTGAAACAGATCAAAATCACTTGATCATATATGGATCAACAGTGTATGATTGAATTGATACATAAATCATACAACTTACCAAAAATTTTCTTTTAAACTATCGAGAGAAACGATACATACAACATACAGGCATGCATATAGGAGAGAGAAAAACAAAATAAAAAATGTACCTCAACATAGCCATCTCCAAATGTAACACCACTGCCAAAGTTGTAAGCACGAGCAAGGTGTCTGTTCAGTGATGCTGAGTTGAACTGAGTCAGAATATAAACTTTGTTGATCCCACTGTTTATACAGTTGCTCATTGGCACATCAATCAGCCTGTATGCTCCTCCAATGGGAACCTGTAATAGTAGATAGTAACTCGATACACATGATTTTGTGGGTCATTGCACGCATCCCGAGTTTACGTCATAACCCAGAGTCAAAATGAACCTTAATTCCCCATTTTGTACAATGGTTGCTAAAAGAAAGAAAGCAGAAAACTTACAGCCGGTTTGGCCCGGCGTTTTGTGAGTGGGAAAAGACGGGTACCGGCACCACCTCCGAGTATAATTGCCACAACCGTTCTTGGGTCTTTTTTTTCCATGTCCAAGTCCCTCAACTGCACATAACGTGAATTCAAGCTCAACCCAAGATATTATTTTCTTAATTATTTAGAGATGGGGGTATTTGAACTTTGTTTCGGCATTTTGCTCTATGGGAAGTCTTTTTTCTTTGTCAAATTACTAACATATTCTTTTTTAATATGTTATTTTGGGTTAATTTTAGTCTCCTTCTATCTCTTGCATTTCCATTAATAGGCATTAAGAATGGTGATCTCTGGTGTGTAGAAACATTGCCCATAAATAGAAAGAGTCCAGATAATGAACTTGTTTGCCATACTAGTGGCCCTGTGGCAAGCCTATGTATATGGATTATAGAAATCAGCGAAGATCATGACAAACGTCTCAAACGCTGAAATCACAATGATAATCGTGACTTGCCAAACTTGTTATGATACTAGAATTCGGAAGTTGGTTTCACGCCCGTTAGACTATACCCGGACGAATTTTAATCCATGTGAGATGTTAATTTTTTTTTTTTTGAAAAGGAAAATAGGGAGGAGGACGACTAGCAGGAAGTGATCCCCTTTTGAGCGTGATCATGAGGGTTTCCCTCGATGTGGAATGTTCGATTAACTATAGTTACAAACCCTTTTGGGGTAGTCCGTCATCACACCACCATAGGAGCACTAATGAGCAAGACGGGAGGACCCCGTGAATTGAACTCTGCTTGCAACCTCATGGGAGTCGAGATACGACCTAAAGACGGAACCGCCTTACCACTAGACCACTAGCTCCGTCCAGTAAACAACAAATTGAGTCTTAAAAGAAACTCCAATGAATTGAAAAATTAAAATGAGCTCACCTAAGCAAAGCAATAACTCACCTTGGCCTCAGCTGCAACACTAGTAATAAGGGACATGCATACATGAGGCCTGACATTATTGCTGTTAGCCTTTAGATGAAGTTGGTTCAACTTCATTTTCTTCCCCATCAACTCTCCATTACAGAACTTCCCAATCCTCCAGTTTACTCTACCTGCCAATCCACCAGTGCCATGTAACTTTCCGGTAGCCGACAATGCAATCCGGCCATCCGCCGATACTGCCATTTTCTCGGAAACCCGAGCAGAGTAAAAATTGAATTTTAATTATTTATACTAAAGTTTTGAATTGTAAAGAGCACAGGTGAAGTTAGAAGGACACTAATGGGAGGAAGAGGACTTTTGACTTCTGAGAGAATGCTTACATGGAATGCATGCTACTGGTGGGCTGAGCCATGTTATCCTAATTTGATTGCGTCCACCAATTTTTCTTTTGTATTCATGTGAACCCTTAAAAAGAAATCTATTGTGTGTTTACAAAAATGTCCTTTCATTGTTTTTGTAATTACGAATCAAGGAATATTCTACAAGTTGCTACCTTGGCCTGGAGGATTTTTATGCTCTTTTGTGAAACATAGACAAACAATTCTTTAGTTTCGATGTGAATGTCTTTTCTTTAATCAGATCGAAAAAAAATTTAATCGAGGTACATGTAAACTAATTCAGATACCTCTGACCATAATTCCGAAAAAATGGAGAAACTTAAGCAATGTCATATACCATTACACTCACATATAGTGGGAAAAAGTATTCTATTTTTTTTTTTGTAAATTTAACTTGAAGGTATCCGAGTCTTTTAGAGTATTCTTTAATTTGATTAATTGGTTCTCAAAACAATAGAAAATATTTCTCGCCACCCCAAGTTTCGGTCTTGTAAGAGATCGATGTTCAGGTTAACTTGATGCATCTCGATTTTACATAGAACTAATGATTCCAGGGAATATATTCTTGGAATTGTTCTGATTTTTCCTTCTGAATTGTTTAGGCAAGATGATCTTATAATAGAAAATATTCAATATAATGATTATATTGTGTCACCATCGTCATCACATGTGCAATGGACTAATTATAAACAACCATCTACAATTGGTGGATTCCACCAAATTGCATAACCATTAACAATTTTTACATTCAAAAGTTTCATGGGTTTCACTTATTTTATTTGTTTATTACTATTAATTGGTCACACCACGTGACGATGATAACGTGGTATAATTCATGCGCCAAGACTTTTTAAATAAATTGGTAAAAGTATAAAACACAGTAACTACAGGGGTTACAAACCAAAAATCCCGAACACAGTGGGCATAAAGCAAAAATTAGTCAAACTATTTCTCGAATTATTTTATTTTTCAAAAACAGAGACCCTTCCTTTTCCCTCCTCTCTCTCTCTCTCTCTCTGTCTCACTCACAGCACGTCTGACCTCACCCACACAGAGAAATGAAACTCAGGGAACCCTAGATTTTCGCTTATCAGTCCCAAAGTTTTCACAGAATCACACTGACACCCGGAAAATGCAGGACTTCATCGGCTCAGTTCGTCGATCTCTAGTCTTCAAACCCTCCAATGGAGCCGAAGATAATGGTGGACTTGGCAGTGGCTTCGGTGGATTCGTCGAGAAAATCGGTTCGAGCATGAGAAAATCCAGGATCGGGCTCTTCTCGAAGCCTTCATTCCCTGCGTTGCCGCCGATTGCGAAATCCGAAGCGGTGAGTGTGAAAAAAAACGATGCACCGCAAATCCGGTGGAGAAAAGGGGAATTGATCGGGTGTGGTGCGTTTGGTAGGGTTTATATGGGGATGAATCTTGATTCTGGAGAGCTACTTGCTGTCAAAGAGGTAAAATCTGATTCTGATGGATTTTTTTGAATTGTTTTTGCGACTTATTTTTGTTATTTGTTTACTCGTCTAATTTGATTTGTTGGTGTTTAATTGTGTAGGTATCAATTGCGGGGAATTGTGCTTCCAAGGAAAAAACACAGGTAAATGCTCGGATTTAGCTAATTCTTATGAAGCATCTTTATTATGCAAATTCGCCGCATAAGTTGGTGAATTTTGTAGTGATAATAGACTACTTTCTTTTAATTTATGTTTCTTATGGTCTGGATACTTCTACTATCTTATTTGAACTATTGTGTCTATGGCATAAATTTTGTGGCTTTGTATTTTCAGTTTCCAACATCAGTGCTGTTCATATATTCTTCGAATGGAATGTAACTCAAGTTTACTATTTATCTTCATTTGTTGAGACGCTAAATTTCTTGGAATTTGACTGTAGTTTCTTTAATGCTTTTTTCTTACACACATGCATTGTGCAATTAGCGCTAGGCAGTGGTTTGAACCTATATGCATTGTTCATGTGGCATAAAATTGTAATCTTGTCCTTCAAGGCTGCAAAGTTGGTTATTTGATGGGTTCATACAAGAGTTTTCTAGGCTATTGGCTGAAATTGTTTATTGGCTTTTGAATTTTGATAGGCTCACATTAGGGAGCTTGAGGAAGAAGTGAAGCTATTGAAGAATCTCTCCCATCCAAACATAGTGGTCAGTGCTATATTTTTTTAATCTTGCGAATTGGGCGAATGTCTGTATATTTTTGCTCTGATTTGTTTGGTTTTGTTTCTCAGAGATATTTGGGAACTGCCAGGGAGGAGGAATCATTGAATATTTTATTGGAATTTGTTCCTGGTGGATCCATCTCCTCACTCCTTGGAAAATTTGGATCCTTCCCTGAGTCTGTAAGTGATTTATCTCATGAAATTTGTCGAATTTGGGAATGTCAAAAACTAAAAACTCTCCCATAACCATTTACATTATTGTATGAATGTTCATCGATTAGCTTTCATTTGGCACATGGCTGCTTTTGGAAGTAAATGATTTGCCTTTTTTTTGTGTCAAAAATTTTCTGAAACTTCTTTATCAAGAAGGTTATGAGAATGTGTTTAAAACAGCTACTGTTGGAACTTTGAATACTACTTCTCAGAACATATATTGTTGGTGTTTGAAATCTGAAAGTCCCCATCAATTTGGTTGTTAATCAGGTTATAAGGATGTACACCAAGCAGCTGTTATTGGGCTTGGAATACCTTCACAAGAATGGAATAATGCACAGGGACATCAAGGTACCTTAAATTTTGTACAAATGGTTTTTACTGAGCAGAAAGATTCATCTCACTCTCTCTCTCATGGTAACACACTTGCTTTGTTTAGGGGGCAAACATCCTTGTTGATAACAAAGGGTGCATTAGACTTGCAGACTTTGGAGCATCCAAGAAAGTTGTTGAACTGGTACGAAGTAATAGGAACACAGTTTGATTTTATTTATTTATTTATTTTTTGACCTGAATTTTTGATTTATTTTTAATGTGTCACTGCTGTCATAATATTCCATCACAACTGAGGTTTGTGTTGTTGCTACAGGCTACTATAACTGGTGCCAAGTCTATGAAAGGTACCCCTTATTGGATGGCTCCTGAAGTTATTCTCCAGACTGGGCATAGCTTGTGAGTACACCAATACAACATAATGCTTATTTCTGAGCAATTGAAACTTTGGTCGACTTGCTACCTAAACAGTCTTTAGTTATAACTGTCTTATTTGTCATAACTTTTTTAGTAGATGGGAATGGCTTCCTTCCCACAGCTCCAGTAGGTTACCATAGGCTTATGCTCAAGTGATCTTTTGAACCTTGAAGGTGGTACAATAGCATAAGGAAGAATGTCACATAAATTTTGCTCTACAATTTAACTGGAGCAGTATGTTCACTCTTCAATTTAGTAGATGTTTCCACTTATTTGGTCAAAGTCCAAAATGTTGCCCTGGCATCAGAGGATCTACATTAATCTTCCGCTTCACTATTCTGCAGTCAAATTGCACAGTTCTGTGTCTTTTTTATACTCTATCTCTCTTTATTCTTCTTTTTTCTTCACCCTAGCACCACTGTCAGTATGTTACATGTCACTCTTCTCACTGGGACAGTGTATCCTTGCTTATTTAGCTGAACACAGATTCACCATACTGTTACATTTGTTATAATGTGATCATCAGGCTCACTAGTTTTCTGATGTAAAAATCTTAGCTCTGCTGATATATGGAGTGTGGGATGTACTGTTATTGAGATGGCTACTGGAAAGCCTCCTTGGAGTCAGCAGTATCAAGAGGTACATATCTTGTAACTTGCAAGGTCAATATTATAACATTGTGTGGTATCATTCCATTTATTTATGCAATAATTATAGCTTTTGCTTTCAGGTTGCTGCTCTCTTCCATATAGGGACAACAAAAGCGCATCCACCCATCCCCGAGCATCTCTCCGTTGAGGCGAAGGATTTTTTATTAAAATGTTTACAGAAGTACATTCTTGATTTATCTTATTCATGCTTGTTTCATCTGCTGCTCTAACTCTTCACCCTTCAAATGACCACCAACTGTTATTTGAACATTAGTTGGATTATGCTGATAACAAAATCAACAAACTGATGCTTTATGCTTGCTCCTCTTTCTTTTACCTCGCCTTTTCTAACTCTTCAATAACCAACATATTGTGGCAGGGAACCGGATTTAAGGCCGGTTGCATCAGATTTGCTGAACGTAAGTCTGCATTGCAGATTATTTTTCTTTACTATTTACAGATTAAGCCATAAAATCTCATAACGCAACTGCAAGTCTGCATGTGTGGATACTAACTACATGCTTTCTATGCATTCGTGCAACTCTTTGGATGATAGCTATATGCAAAATAATAAACTAATTTATCTGTTGATGCTTAATCTGTTTAATGGTTATCTGCAGCATCCATTTGTTACGGGAGAGTATCAGCAAAACCATCCTGTTTTTCGTACTTCAGTCATGGTCAGTAGTTGCTTGAAGTACTCATCATTTTGATTCTATAATCTGTCTTTGCTGTTCTGCCGTTGATCCAAGTAATCTTATCATTGACAGGACAATTCTGGCAATCGGATGGCTGCACTTGAGGTGGACCTTAAGAAGTCGTAAGTATTTCGTTCATTGGGTTCTGATATTTTTTTGGATATATTGTCAGTTATACATATCAATGATTCTTAACTTTTGCATTCATGATGCAGCATGAACTCTGATATCTGGAGAACCTGCAGTGGCTTCAAGGATGTTTGTGACATGGTTAGTGTGAGATGCTCAACTATACATTCTGAGAAGATCTCACGAAGAGGATCCATTTGGACATCAAGCAACTATGATGATGACACGTGTCAGATAGATGATAGAGATGATCTTATGCTTGATGAATCAATGAAGCTCAATTCTGCTTTACTTTCCACTGATTTTAACAAGGTAACAATTTGTCTGCATGTCCTTCTGTAGATGAGGTTTGCATTTTTGGAATGTTGTAATACAAATGAGTGAGGTTCATTAATTTGTTTGACTTAGAGTTTCAATCCTATGTCCGAGCCCAATGATGATTGGCCATGCAAGTTCGACGAAAGTCCAGAGTTGGAGAAAAGTAAAATGGACTTATTTCATTGTCAAATACTTAATAGGCCTGGTGAGAGCCCGGCAGCAACTGGTACAGGGGATAATGACTTCACATTTCCATGTGGGCCATTAGCTGCTGACGATGATGATGAAGTTACCGAGTCAAAAATTAGAGCCTTCCTGGATGAAAAGGTGCCATTTGATTTAGAGTTTTCGAAGATCATGACAAATTAGATTATCATAATTTTGTATTTAAATTTTCCTTCTGCTATATTTTAAGGATTTTGGTGAAAAAGAAATCATGTTTTGTTAATTTGCTCTGTAAACTACTCCAGGCTTTAGATTTGAAGAAGTTGCAGTCACCTCTATATAAAGAATTTTACAATTCATTGAATGCTGCGGGTCCTTCAAGTCCTGTTGGAACTGCAAACAAAGAGAATCTTCCAAATAATTTGAACCTACCTCCCAAAAGCAGGTCACCCAATCGGGTGCCAAACAGAAGACTCTCTGCAGCTGTTGATCTTGCCTACACTGCTAGTTCTGGTAGTCATCCCAAACGTCTATCAAACATGGGTGGCTTAAACCATCAAAATACTCAGGATATTCAGTCGTCTCAGCCTAGTGAATGGAAGGATGATCTTCTTGATTCTCAGCCGGATCCAATTAGTCCAAGGTTTGTAATTGATGTCTCACATTTCCTCAAACTTATGTTTCCTTAATAAATTCTGTCCCCTTTTGTAATTTGAGATTGGAAAATGTTCTATCGATAGCTCAAGCTTCTCTGAGAGGCAAAGAAAATGGAAAGAAGAGCTTGATGAGGAGCTTGAGAGGAAAAGAGGCAAGTTTTATCTTTCCTGCATATAGTTTAAAGTAAATGTCATCTCTGTTGTTTGCGATGAAACCTGCTAGTTTTACACTCGGGTATTGTCCATGGTGAACTTTAGCTTTAGCTTTTTATATTCCAAGTCTTGGAATTGTGAGTTTTTTTGTTTATTGTTAACTTATTGAACTGCTGCACTTAAATAAGAGAACAGTGAGCTCCGATTATCATCTGGTACTGTAAAACTTAAAAGACTTGTATGGAAATGGTTTACAAAAAAATGCGGTAGTTTTGGTGTTTCTGTTGGAAGGACAATGTTTGCACACATTGAAATTCTGTGAAGTTTTTGTGACTTGTATGGTTATATCTGTGAATCAGGGGTAAATGTCCATTGACTTTAATATTTAGCCCTTTCTGATGCATGACAATTGAAACGGATTATTGCAGAGATGATACGTCAGGCAGGTGTTGCAAAGACATCATCTCCCAAAGATCGGATTCTAAATCGACAGAAAAGTCAATTACGATTTGTATTTCCAGGAAAATGAGCGTATGTTTCTCATGCCATAGAGTGTCTTCACATATTTTTAAGGCCTTATATAAGTTTGAATTTGAAGCTGCACTTTGCAGAGATTATGCACCAGGCAAGTGGAGTTTACCATCTATCAACGATTATATGTTTAATTGACAGAGAGCGAGTCGCTACAATTTGGATTCCAGGCTCATGAATGGAGGTATCTATATTTACGCCTATAGCTTGCGGATGAAATCATGTTTTCTTATTAAGGGTGTCAATGTATGTAGCTCTATTTTTGTTAAAACAGTTGTTACCTAATAATTTATACAGTGGCTATCTACCCACATCTGCCTGAAGGCAAGCAGGCTGACCACCCAACCATTGTATTAAGTCCAAGTGGTTCACCTGTATAAACAATCTGTTTGCGAATATTGGAGCATGTATGTTATTGAGGGATATGTAATAGTAATATAGAAAGAAAAGGTGTCGTTTGAGTTTTGCCAAGGTGAGCAAAAACACCTTTATTCTTGTGAGAAAGAAGTTTGAAAAAAATGGATTGCTTATCCACTCCCATTGATTCCCAAGGGTCTCTTTTGTACATTTCAAAATGAAGGAATGGGAAAAAAAATAGAAAGGAATGAGGATTGAGGAGGTTTCAATTATTACGAAATTAATTTCCCATCTTCAAGAAGTTCCATTAATTTCACAAGGAAATTTGTTTTCTTCATTATTACAAAAATTCTCTACTTGTCATTAGTATTTCTTTTTCATATTTTTTAGACTACAACCAACTATGGGTACAACTAGGGCGGGTTTGGCAGATTGAGGGATCAACCCTACTATTCAATCTTAGATATAAAATCTTCAATCCTACTTTTAATCTTAACCCAATCTCAATTGTAGATACTCAACTTGATTATTGTCTGTGTTGATTTTAGGCAACCTTAGGCTATTTAATTCGGGCTTAATAAATAATAAACTTACATTAGGTGTGAGTATGTGCACAAAGTTGGAGTATTATAAGGCTCACATAGCCTACTAAGATGAAACTTTTTATGTCAACTTATTAAGAGTGAGTTTTTTTTTTTTTTTTTATATATAGGGAAGAGGGAAGAGGTTATTTGAGTTGTCTATCTGATTTGGGATGACAATTCTTTATTTTTCTTTTATTTTTTTTACTTATACCATATCGGTTGTATAAATTTCTTTCACAATCTATAGTCCTTATAAATTATGTTTCACTCCCTCTTTGAATAACAATAATAATAATAATAATAATTACAAAAAGATATGGATTTATATTTAATTTTTATATTATTTATATAAATATAATATATGAATTCGGGTTGAACTTGGGTTGTGTTCAATTTTATCAATTTGGGTTGTGTTCGGATTAAACTCATCTTAACCCAAGCTTTATTCGAATGCAATTCGAGTTAAAGCTTTTCAATTCTAACCCTAAAAAATTTAATCCCAATACTATTTTTTTCGAGTTAGGCTTGAGTTAGTTAATCTAAGTTGCACTTCCACAACCAACAAAGGAAAACAGATTATTCTACAGTTGTGTGTTTCATGCAAGTGATGAACCGATTTTTAGATTCTTTGCCAATCTAAGAACTGCGTTAATCGAAGACGATTTTTCAATAGCTAAATACTCTATTCCAGTTGTTGAAGAACAAGAGTTTGGGGAACGCCATGTTAAGCAGTTAGCATATTCCTCCCAAAAAATACATCAATTCTTCTATTCTAACTAAATCTCATGAATTCGACTAAACAATCAATAATATCTAATAAAACATCAACTCACACTAAATCTTATAAATACATAGTTCCAAGAAGATTCAAATCTATCAATCTATGGGCCATTGTCCTCCTTGCCTTACACTCATACTGTGGCTTTTGTCACCATGCATGACCAAACTTCATGGTTCAAATTCTTTGTTCAAAAGTTTGGCCCAACTTCAAAGAATTCTAGCGTTGCAAGCACCTCCCCTCCCTCTATCCTTGACTATCGAAGAATTCTCTATCCGCCCCATCATTTAATACGTGTAATATGATTAAAATTTTGGTAAACACATGGTTATAGTGAGTAATTTGATTTGTTGAAGTGATATAAAAAGAAAAAAAAAACACGAGTTTGGCAAGAAATGATTGATGTAGGTAAGGGAGGAAGCATGGTCACTTTTAGGCCATTTGGGTGTCTTTCAGGCGCCGCCCCCCATGCCCGTCCCTCATGTTTCCCCGTGAATCAACATGAAAATGAACACCCAGGATCCTAAAAAATTCCATTTGCTTCCAGACCAAATATAATGGACATTTATTCAGTTGGTTGGTGAGGTCAACAAATGATAGATTCTGCTCAAACTTTTTGAATATTTTCATGGAAAAGAAAAGTGGGTTTGAATTGAAGGCAGTATGTTTTTTTTTTTTAGATTCTTTGAATGATGGGAGGAGGAGGAGATCATTAAAGTGAATGAAGAGATGTTTGTGATGGGTGAGGTGGGCATGTGTCTTTGCTCTTTTGCAATATAGAGAGAGAGGGAACCTTTTGATGGGAAAGACCTGGATTGTGGGAGATCTTTATCACGAAATAGATGAAATATAGGGAAAAAGAAAGTTGGTACATAGAGGTCACAAGTATTTCTTATAATATAAAATGTTACGGTTATTTTTTATGTAATTACAAATTGATCGGGATCAAGTTAGAATCGATCTCCTTATTGAGTTGTCGATTGTTACATTTTTTTTTGAGACGACACTGAGTCGATTACGAAGATTTTCCCTTATACCCTCTCAAGAGTCTAAAGCGGGGAGAATATTCCTAATATGTTTCTCATGATTTTATCCTTATAGGTGAGGTAAAGGGCTCTATAGGTTCTTTCCTTTTTGCCCTTTTTTTCCTCCATTCAATGACATTTTCCTCCATTTTTTTCCCCAGTAAAAGCAAATCTCATTCTCTCTCTAGAATCCAATATTGAGTGCTGGATCTCTTTCTTTATCCACCTCCATGACAAAATTAATAAATGGCACCCTAAAGAAACAACTGTATTATTATGTCTTTCTCAGCTATCACCAGGAAAATGAAACAAAAGGATAAGCACAAATTCACTCTAGTGGACATGATTGAAGCCAACTTTATGGACTCTTTTCATGGCTACTAGTCCTTATCTGCTGGTCTTTTCTCCTCCTTATATTCTACATATACCTTGAATTTGTAGAAATTATGTTGTGATGTATGTACCATCAAGCAAGAATAAGGGATATATGGTAATTTTCATGTGGAAAAAATAGACAAATGGTGAGGCACTTTTATATGTGTAGAGTGCAGCCATTGGTAGGATTCTCATTTTTCTGAGTGAACAATGAGTGGGAAGTTTTTCAGTGTGAGTGTGTGTTTTTGTTTGAAAAATTATACGATTTTTTTTTGTGTTAATGAAATCAAACCATGTTCAACAACGACCGAGTGTCTCGATTAATATTCACAAAAACCTAAGAATACATTATGTTTAAGTGAGTCTCTTATCAACATATGGTGATCTAGAATTGAGAAAATCAAAAGAAATGAACATCCGGGTTGGTCCTAGAACTACAAGAAAAGTGACCTGAGAAAGTCTTTTGCTCATATCAATTTGTTTACTGTTCCTCAATTAGATACATTTTGTAGCTTACAAAACTTATACTTCCCTATGTTTACATATCATATGTGAAGGATTATGAGCATTTATCTATAAAGAAAGATGTTGAATATTAAGTAATTATGTGGATAATTCTTATTGAATAACACACACACACACACACATGTGGATACATATTTTTCAACATGTGTGGATTAGAATTGTGTTGCTCAGAGGTAGAGATGTGGGGGCTATACAGCCACAAGAGACATTATCCAAAACCCAAAATAAAAAAAAAAACAATTAATTTTTTTACATGATGTCCTTTTGAGCAGGTTTATTTTTGTTCCAAGGTTGGTTGGACATGATCGTGTGGGTCTAAAAATGAAAAAAAAAAAATATTGCTTTCTATAACGTTAGTGCATGGAGCCTTTTTGTTATTTATGCTAACTTGGGTGGGTTATACCCAACCTGAAAAAGTTTTTCTTTTTCCAAAATCAGCATTTTTAATGGTTTTTCTTTAATTCCCAATTGGAAGAGAGACAGAGAGAGAATAGATTGTTGTTTGGAAAATAGCCAAAATCTTTGCAGTGCTAGCTTTAAATTATTGTTTAGGTGTTCATCTCTCTCTCTCTCTCTCTCTCTCTCTAGATATATATATATATTTATTTATATATCTGTAGGGTGTGGCAACAAAGTTCTGTTGTTGAATTGGTGGTCTAATGCAATTGACTTTTCTTAAACCTCTTTTAGGCAAAGGGATGGATAAACTTAACTAGCTAGGGGGGGACCCCCAAATGAGATACAACCCTTTTAGTTGCTTAATGAGCAAGGAAAAGTACTTACGCATTTAGATACAAGCACCCAAATGCTTGATATACGTACAGCAATATTGACTGGAACAGTTGGTTTATGAATTTTCTACACTATGATCACTAACATGCACCAGATTATCTGCATCAGTTGGAGATGATTATTATCTCCCTTTGTAAAACCGCAAACTTCATGGGAGTTCAAATCTTTCCAAATGAATTACAACAGTCTATAACACTAACATATTATGGGATGCTTGTACGACATATATACTTATATACATGTGTATAATATATATTTCCCATCTTTTATGTGTAAAGACTGATGAGGTTCACAAAATTTTACTTTCGCAAAAGATTTTTGCTTTTTGGGTAGCACGGTGGTATCGAAAAATCATAAAATAAAGAGACTTTATATGATCAGAGATTTTCATTAGATAAAAAGTGAACGTACAATAACGAAAGTAATCTTTCAATACCATAATGCTTTCTTGATTCTTTTATTAAACATATACTTATATAAAACTCATGATATTTTGAGGCACAAAAACTCCTCCGCCCGCGGTGGCGGAGAGGCATACAACTTATATCATCCTTTTGCTTGGGCCGTGAATTTGTGAAAAAACAACCAAAACTTTTTAAGTTTTGCTTTAAGATGGGAAATAAATATTTTTTGGGAAAAAAATTAAGAATTTTGAAAAATAGACACATCTACACATGCAAGCCTACAATAGTCTTGTCCCCCCTTTCTAGTATTCCTCGTAAATGGCTGCCCTAAGTCCACGTTTGTGCAATGTCTTTCTCATGTGGCTACTAACTTGGATACACCACAAGTCCGCAAGTAAGTATTTGACGTCATGATATTATTGATACGTGATGTCATCATTTAATAATAAATTTATAAATAAAAAAGATAAATTCTACTTGAGTGATTATTAAATGATATGATAAGATAATTATTATAATATACTGAATTCACCTGCTTATTTATTATGCTTTTATTTGGATGGTAACATCATATGACAATAACGACGTGATTTCACCGCTACACTTAATATTTTTTCCAAATCTACGTGGTGCCCAAGTTGTATGACTAATTGTTTTACAAATTTGGGAAAAAAATATTTCATAACTTATTTTTTAAACCATTGTCATTTCTATAAAAACGCGATTTAAATTCATACTTTTCAACATAAACAAAGTGGGGTTTAAATCACATTTTCATAAAAAATAATGGCAGCTTGCATAAAAAAAAACCCAAAAAAATTTATTTAAATTGAAAATATATATATATATATACACAAACAACAATTTTTGAATGCAATAATTTGAGGGAAAAAAAAAACTCCCTCCAAAAAGGCCTCCCCATGTTAGATGTAGATCGATTTCCTCTGCTATTCTCAGAAATGAAATAATGTCGTTATGGGACAGCAGGCTGTCCCCCCGCCTCTGCTGAGTCGAGAACGTC
>CM042184.1:2964524-3003901 GCA_023539305.1 Ilex asprella
CAAATAAGATACATCTCAACACAAATAATTAATTTTTCATCCACTTTCTTTTTGATTTTGAAGGGATTGATTTTGATAAGTTGGAAGGAAAGTTAATCCATACACTTTTCCATAATTTCTATTTTCACTTTTTATCAAACATGGTGTTTTATTTATCCCTCTAATTTTTTATTCTTTCAACTTTTCATAATTTCATTTTTTCATCATACCAAACAGAACATTATTATCCTCTACTTTATAGTGATGGCTATAAACAATTTTAATTATTCTTGTTAAGCAATCTTTAATGGTATTAAATGAGTCCTAAATCAAACCCGAATTTCAACTCACCCATTGCTGCTGTCATTAAAACCCTAACTTTTTACCTTTTTTTTTTTTGGTGGTTCTTTCTTGTTCTTCTTATTTTTTTATTCTTTGTTGCATTTTTTAGTCTTTTCTTTGCATTTTTAATTTATTTCCTCGCGAATGACCAACCAAAGAAGAGAACACATTAACAAACAAACCATAATTTCTTTCCATTTGTCTTCATATTAAAGTTTCCAAACACGTGAGGTTTCCTTTTCATAACCTCACTGGCAATGGCATGACATTATATATCTTAGAGTTTATCTTAAGTAAGTCTAAAGGGGTAGATGTCTTTTATTTGAATTTTGATAATTTTTTGGGATCAAGTCATGAAAGATTTATCTTTTATGATACCCTAATTCCGACGTAAATGATTTGTCTTTGGTGAAAGTAATTAGTTAAGTTACGCGTAAGGTAACCCAGATAATCTTGATCGTTGAATTAAAAAAAATATAGTTTATCTTACATCAATACAACTATATCTCCCAAACTGAGTCATGAGGCATTAATATTTCTTCAATCATTATCAATAGTTTTGAGTTAGATACTTTAACAAGATAAAAAAGAAGATTTTTGAATTTTGGAAGGTTTCTAAATGCATGGAAGTGTAAAAGCTTGTCACTCATGAATGAGAAATCACCGACAATACCGGACTTGGATGCTTTAATATTATAGATTTGATTGGATGAATTTTGAAGAGGAGTCTAGATTGGTTTCTCCAAACTCTTTTAAACGCAAACTCTTCTTTATAAAGATGAAATTCAACAGTTAATCCGATTCATACTAATGTTTGTTATACAACATATACACATATAGGACTTATATATATATCATAATTATTAATAATTATTTGTCTTATAAATGACTATTATCCTCTATCAATCCAATTTATACCCATGTTAAAAGGTACAATTATTTTTTGGATCCTTAACTCCTTACCCTCTTCCCAAAACCACCTCTTCCTTAAGTTTGACGAAACTCATGATTATGAGTTTATTTTCGGTCCATCTACGGGTCTGGTTTGTAAACTCGGGACTGAATTTTTCAAACAAACATAAGATTTGTGAGAGTTTTGAACTATTGTTTTCAAACTCATCTTGCTAAACCCCCTATACTCCCTTACCAAACAGCCCTATATGCCTAATTTTGGATGCTTTAACACTACTAGCAAAAATAATAGTAACTGAAGGAATAAAATTTGATCGTACGGAAAGCTTAGACAGATTGCATAAAGGCCTTTTTTTTCTGCCTACAAATACATTTAAGTCGTCCTTTAAAAGGGGAAATGAAATCATCCCTCCACCTGGGTATCCCTTTTGTGTGTCGGCAAGGAGCTAAGCTATGGACATCCTAATGCCTTCTATAGAATTTAATGGACTGAGAGGAACACAAAAAGAATCAATATCGTTTGGTTCAATCCCTTCTTACACTCACTAAAGATTAACCACTCTCGTTCCTTTGAGAAGATACTCTAAACCAGCTTAAGTCACGGTAACCAACTACTAAATTTGAGGGACTAGTCGGTACAAGACAGGTCATTCTGTAGCAAAAAAAAAACGTAGTTTGATTTGGTTTATAAGAGTTGAATCCACGGGGCCAAAACATAATAGGAAGAATATGATAATATCTCATTGAAGCAAAATTGGTTGAATTGATGCCATCAAATTCTTTTACCACATCTTGATATTATATATCTGTCTTCAACACCTTTGTCTCTCCAAAGATCAAAGTTTTAGTGAAGAAAACTCTGGACCAACCCTAAATGTACAGAAAAGTGATGATCAGCTCAGGTTCAGCACCTAAAAAATTGCCGGTTAGGACGATTCCTTGCCACTTGCTTGATGAGTATTGTTAGTGGTTTCCAATTTCCGAAAATGGTGAGTTTTTCCAACCTCAGAGGATGGAAAAAATGGAAAAAGCAGGTGGAACTAGTAATCATCACGTTATATTCCTGTACTATACAGTTGCTTTCTCACATTGAAAACTGGCTGTGGATCCATTGTTTATAATCAATGTACTGTGTGTCTTTGTTCTTCTGCTTTTAAGTGTATAGAGTTCAACCATACCGAAAAGTTAACTTTTCGATACCATTTCTCTTATTTTCCATCAATGCTCGGAACAAAATTTAGTACGGTACCATTTGAATACCGTAGTGCTCTCCTAGAAAGCGAGGCTTATGTAGGTTGGATCTGTCTAAAGTCCCACGTTATGTTGAGTGTGTGTGTGAACCTTGCGCTTTTGAGTAGGGTTAATAATTAAGTCAAGTTATTCGGGTTCGATTCAAATAAGATTCGATTTAAGCTTAACTCGTATTCTAAATAAGTTGAACTTGAATAATTTTTTGAGTTCGTTTAAAAAATAAGCCATAAAAAAGCTCAGTTCGAATTCGCAAAACTCGGCTCGTTTTTATGTAAAATAGTCGAGCTATTCAGGTTCGATTTGGATTCGGTTCGACTCATTTTTTAAACAAGCTAAATTAGAACAATTTTATAGACTTATTTAAAAAAATAAGTTCGACATACTCGACTGAGTCTAAAAAAATGAGTTCGACAAACTTGACTTGAACTTACAAAGTTCGACTCAATTATTAATCCTATTTTTTAAGAATGCTGACATCACTTGATCTGTTGCCTCTAAACCTTGATATCATCCCAACGAATAGTATGAGTTGGAATTATCACATGGTCATCCCTAGATTAAAAGCATAATTTTAGTTTTACTACGCAAATTGAAAGTATTAGAGATAACCAAAAAGGAAAGGACTAAAAGGTGATGAATGGTGTATCGAGTCACTTGCAGTATCTCTCAGTGGATAGAGATTAGTGTTGCTGACTTCATAGAAAAAACATTATTTATGCTCCACAACAAAATTAGCTTAGCACTATTCTTGATTAAATCATGATTAGTGTCAAGCATGCCTTGAATAAAATTACCATAAAAAGTGACTTTGAGAGGTTGCCTACCTTAAAGAAAAAGGCCATATTAAGTGATAAAAACTTGTCAAACCCTTGGAATCATTACATAGGTTTTATTCTCGTAATTACATGCTTCGTGTAGAACAGGAAAATTGTATATACTTAGAAAGATTAGGCGGGTATTCTAAGAAACCCAAATAATTTCTACTTAGCCATAACTTTTGAGCATTGCAAAAAGAGTAAACTATAGTGGGAGCTTTACAGAAAAAAAGAAAGCAAAAAGTCTATAGGCAAGTGCTCGAGTGAAAACACCCACCATAGTTTTTGTTCTATTGGGTAACGACCAACCATATGTTTTTTTTTTTGTGAGTAAATAAAAATGATATTACAAAAAAAAAAAAAAAAACCCCGTAGATCTACAGTCTATCAAGACAATGTCCTAAGACTTCCCAAGGTATGCACATGAGAGGAATTGTCAAGGTAAAAACAAAATTACCTAGTTTTAGAGATCACGTTCGACCCGAGAAATGTATTAGATTTCTGTATCTATCATATTCCGAGAAATTAAGAATAACATTTGCCTATTCATGAGCAATGATATAGATCTAAACCAAGGCAACTACCTCACAATCCGATGTGATCAAGTTGAGGTGGTCCCAAAGTACACCCCATGAAACGAAAATAAATAAGCTTAACAACCATGGGTAATCCCAACCCAGCTTTCTTTCCACTCCTCTTTACAAGTACAGAAGCTTCTTCTTTAGCAAGATTTGTATTATTTTTTTGTTGGAAAGTGCAAGATTTTGTATATTAATCCTGAGCCCACTTAGAGAGAAATAATTTGTGTGTGCTCCTTTCTGCTTTTTTTTTGTTCAATAGTTCGGGGTGTTCGGGCAACTTATGCGCATTTCGATTTTCGATTAATCATTTCTTCAATTCGGTCAAAGGCAGGTCATCCACGCCAAAATTATGGTATTCCTTATGGTCTGGTGCTAAAAAGTTGTCAAGATTTAAACTCAAAGTTTGAATTTACAGGTTGTTCATGCTTTGAGTTAAAAGAGATGTAGCATCAGAATCCATCAGAATCCACCTGTGTTCTTTAATTTTGCTTTAATTATAAAAGTCACCCACACATTTAGAATATTTAATATTTAACTAAGAAAACGTCATTCTACTTGGCCTTCATCAGCTTTAAAAGTTGACTTTTCGACATTATTTTTCCTTTAATTCTAAGTTTTTTTTATTGAACTTGATTAACAAAAGGAAAAACAAGCCAGTTGATGGCTTGCATAAGCATGTTAGTGCCACCTTTCCCTTTCCTTTACAAACAAATTTTTTTTTGGGGTACTTTATAAAAATTAGGAAAAGTTCATGAAAACCCTACAAAGTTATCCAGAGGTGGAAATCTCCTGGCCGGTTTGGTCGGCGACGCCTATTTAGAATTTATATGAAATTGTTATGTACTTTTTAAAACTACACTAAATTGGCTGTGTTTATTTTAAAGAACTCGAGTTTTTGACGCAATTATTCGGGAATTGAAACATAGTTGGATACAACATGCAACTAATGACCATTTCATTACAAATGGAAAGGTTAAAAAAGTTTATGCATGGAGCTAGCCCTTGAAAAAGTGAGTCATTTTCATGCTTAACCATTAGGGTTTGATGTCGAGAGTTACTGCATTTAGAAGTCTGTTACATATATATGTACACACATGTTTGCTGAGAGTAAATAGTTAATCAAAGAGCACAAGGATACACTGTAAATAATTGGTATAGCAAACGCATTTCTGTGGGGTTAAAGAGTTTAAAATACATTGTCGGGACTCGTTCTTTTAACAACTTGAACTTTTTTGAGTGACTCGTAAGTCATTAGTCGCCACGAAACCAACTCTACATATATATCCCCTTTGGGTAGCTTTTCTGTTATAAACTATAATGCTCATGATGTAAGCCAGGAAAAACAAGTCCATTATGGAATCAAAGTTGTCCTTAACCCATCTGATCCAGCCAAACTCTGGGAAGAAGGGTGTGGTTGGGAGTCACATTTCTCTTCAGATTCGTGCTATTTTTCTGTTGATCATGTTATGGACAAAAATCTAGGTCATTATCCATTTCCATTACTCATTCTCCGACAGTGACTTACACGTAGATTGCTTGTCTTTAGAGATGTATTCAAATTTTAATGTTGTAATGCTACCTTGTCCTAGATCACTTGGTTGATTTTCCAAATATGGTGCTTCCTTAGTGACATCATACTCAGCCATCAATACTCATTTTGGCAAACAAAAAATCTTAGGCATAGCAACCTGGACATCCCTCACTTTCAACAAACTTGTACACTGTTACTTAAAATTACCTTTTTTTTTTTGGGTAAGTTACTTAAAATTACTTACATACATACATAACACCTAATTTCACACATAACTAAAATGATTCAACATAACTAAATCTAAAACTGAACATATCAAAAATATCATTTTGGTGATTATTGGCGACCATCTGAATTAACACTTGGTAGAGATTTCCTGTCATATACTTTTTCCTAATGTCTATTTGGACTTGATTTGCAGACCTAATTAATTGTTACCATTAAATTGACTATGATCCCCAATTTTAAGTGTGGGGTCATTGTCAATATTAGGGTAATAATGGCCCCGGTCAATAATTAGGGCATATAATTTGATCTGCATAATATTATTGTTTTTTTCGTAAATTGTAGATCATTCATCTTACTATCTTATAAAACAATCAAATTATTGCTGAAACTCAATCTGCTTCCTACCCTCCTCCCTCTTGCCTTTTTTAACAAAATTTTGATTTTTTTAATTAATAGAACTACAATCAATAACTAACACCTGTATCTTTTTAAATTCCCCCATTAACTATTTTAGTGTTCCATGTTCATTCAACTACTTGCTGATATCTCTATGCTGTTACTAAATCACTCCTATCTTTTTAAATTCCCCCACTAACTATTTTTTTCCCTCTTCACCTACTTACTCGTCTCTCTCTTTTTTGATCTATCAGTGTCACATTGTCGAGATATCATAAACCCACAGCTTGAAAATACATTATAAATGAATACATTTTAATTTTATACTTGCCCGTGCATCGCACGGGGTCAACACTAGTAGTATATATAAGTAAGAGACTCGCATAAATAAGTGGATTCCACTTAAATAAATAATAGAGTAATCTACATGAGGTGAGATAAAATGTATTTTAAAAAAATTCAAAATTTGAAAACCTGGGTGTTAAATTTGGACCTGGGCCTCCAAAAGTGGAACAAGAGGTTCGATTGAGCTCCATTTTTGTAGCTGGGCTTTTGCTAAAACGAATTCAAAGATACTTCTCAGGCCCACAGGTCATCACTAATGACAGCAAAATCAAGAGTGTTGCTACACTTATTAGGAGTTAGGATTACCAATGAAAGGGTGATTCCCATCATTTCTAAGTTGTCTCTTGTCAAAATTGTTTAATTCATATGTTGTGTATAGTCGGGTTCACATTGTCTCGAGTTCTTATCGTACCATGTTCATTCTGGCTCATTTATGTACTAAACTATTTATTATCGTATCATCATCATGCTGATCCATTTATATACTAGATATAATGGGTCATCTTTTTACTATCTAATGGACGCTTATGTTAGAGCTGAATAATTTGATTCTAGTCCTGGATGAAAATTTGGGTCTTATTGATGCATAAAATCATCTAGTGTCACTAGGAGTGTCAAAATATGACAATATCTGTTAATACAACATGAATATAATACGAAATTAAAGAATTTGAGTTTTCATTAAACCACCATTTTAGTAAACGAGTGAACTTGACACGACACAATTAGTAAACAAATCGATATGAGTGAAACTAATCAGAAAAAATGCATAATGCGAATCGTTTATATACTAGTTATATACGGTTCATACACGACACGAACTCGATATAACACTATTCATTAAACACAAATTGATAAACGAATATGGTATAAGTGAAGTATTTTTTAACACAAACATACCTCATGCGATACGATTAATAAGTCTCATCACTACATAACATTGAAACATCAAATCTAAAAAACTGGTTACAATTAATTTAGGAGATAAATAACAGAAAACCCTTGGAAATAGTATAAAGGATTTGAATCATTAACTGTGCATAACTACTAAGGATTTTCATTAACTGTCTAATTCAACCCTTTGATAACAATTAAAAAAAAAAGTCTAAAAATTTAGAGAAAATAGGATGATCCAATATCAACTAGCTAGTGGGCAATGCCAAGCGACACAAGGGACACAGATGACTCCCTTTCAACCACCTTACAATGCAATCTTCATGAAAAAAATGAGAACAAGGCATTCGACTGACTTTGTTTTCTCTCACAAACCCCTCTTGGCAAATGGGACACAACTCCGCCGGAACATCAAAACTACCGAGCTTCACCACCTCCAATGCCGCCACAGACGGCCCACTAGCCGGCCTTGATCGAAAAGCCAATGCCGCTTCATATTGTAAGTCGTTAATAGACCTTGATTCCCGGATTGCTAATAAATAATTCTTCTGGAAATCCACGTTCAAACTTTTTTGCTCATCGTACCAAGAAGTCCATGCCTCAAATTCATAGTGAGGTATCCTCACAATCTTTTTGATTACGAGTTCCAAGGGCACGATCTTTCGATTTGCATTGTATGGTTTAGCAATCAGAGAAAAAAGAAACTCCAAAACGCTTCCGATCAAACCATCTTCATCCTCTAACAAGGTGTTTGATGAATCCCCATCAAGTTGTTTTCCTTTCCAGTGGATTCTTCTTAATGGGAAAGGAATTTCATGAATCATATTGCAGATCTTCTGTCTCGACATAGAACCCTCTTGAAAGCTGTTGATGAGTTACCCAAAACCCGGTTTATTTTCCACGTATAGAGGCCCCGGAAGCTACGTTTCACACTTGTATCTTGTGAGTAGAAATCCACAAAGACGTTGAATTTGATCCAGAACAGGGATGATATCAGTTCTGGGTTGTCCATTAGAATTTGATGCTGCCATGCCGAAGCTTCTATATGGTAGTTTTCATGGGAATTCAAGGGTGGCAGCCATGGCAGTGTTGACATCTTGAAGACAAGAACAAAGAGATGATGATGATGATGATGGTAGAGTGGTAGTGTGACTGAATGAGAAGTAGATAGATAGACAACCTTGAGAGACATATATACTGCTGATCAATGTTAGTCAGAGAGGGATTAGGATTTTTGTTTCACTGTAACAACCGGTACTTGTTTTTGGTACAGGATTTGTATTGCTGAAATTTTTGGCAACTTACCTTTCCTTGGCCGCCAAGAAAAGTTTTCTGCCAAGTTTCCTATTTTAGAAGCTCGAAATTAGATAGGGTTTTTAATCAAACCGAGTTTCCTATTTTAGGCCAACATGCTCGACTTATTTATGTGTAAATTCTCGGGTTCGTTTCGTTTTGGGGTTCAAAATAAACCGAATTTAAACAATTTTTTACTCAATTAAGAAAACAAATTTTGTAAACTCAATTCGAACTCGTTTGAACAAATTTTTAAATTTTTTTTTGTTAGATGAGTTTATTTGAAATCATCGAATGAATTTATTAAAATTTGTCATGTTTTATATTATAAATTTGAGAGACTTGTAGCGGAATTAGAATTAAAGAGGGCCTAAACCTACTACTGGTCAATGATTAAGAGGTGTCTGCGTTTTTCTGTGTTTTTTTCGGTAAGTAAGAGGTGTCTGTGTTATCATTAAAGTTGTAATCTGTATGGGGTATGACTGAATTTTTTCCTAAAACTAATGCTATGCTCTGTCATTTAGCCAAAACTTATGTGGCAAAATTGAAATTTAGTCAAAAATTAAAATCCCTTCAAGCACTTTTCTAAAAGGGTAAATTTCATAAATGCCCCCAAAACTATGGCCTTTGTTTTAAATTGTTCCCTGAATTTTCAATTGTCTTAATTTAGCCCTGAACTAAGTCATTTTATCCAGCCAAACTAAACGGAAGATGACAGAAATGGTGAAGAAAAATAAGAGAGACGAAACGAAAACACAAGCACAGAATGCAGTAAAGGACAGCAAACCAGGGAGTGAGTCGGATCTTGCGAACGAAAGGGACTCTCATGAGAAAAAAGAGAAGAAACAGAAAAAGCAAAACAATAACATAGAACCAAATGAGTTACTCACAGTCAGCATTGCTTTGCCCGGTTCGATCATCGACAACGCACAGTCTGTCGAGCTCGCCACCCGGGTAATCTCTTCTTTCTGTTTTCAAAATTCCTTTCTTCTTTTTTTTCCTGTTGGGTTGCCGGGAAGATACTAGAAATGAAAGGAAAATGATTTTGCACGTTCAGTGTTTGACCATTGGGCAATATGAAAAGACTGGTAGTTCTGCTTCTTTGGGATCAACACTATCAGTTTATTTTGTGGGTTTGTTGATATTGTTTTTTGAATGGTAACTAAATTGTAGAAAATAAGATTCATGGTTTTATTTTCCCCTCAATTTTCTAGGGGAACTAAATGGGGTGTTTTATTGTTTTTCAGTTCACATTTCTATTTTTTTTTTCTTTCAGTTTTCTGGTCAGATTGCCCGTGGTGTAACCATTTTTTTTTTGAATAGACGAGGTCTGAACCTTGGTTTGTTGAATTGTGTGCGTGTTTCTGTGTATGATCCGAGATTACTTTAGTTCTCATGAAATTTTGTTCTTACATACTTTAGTTTCGAGCTTTTTCTCTATTCTCTTATTGGGATCATGCTATCTGATCTTCTAGTTGATGGCTGCTGTTGGAGGGGGGAAAAAACTTTTCTCAAGGTTACTATGTTTGGAAGTGCCTATCAGATAGTTGTGTGCTCCCCCTCCTCTCTGTTTTTTGAAGCTCTTTGTTCAAATTGAAAATTTGTAAACTTTTTTATATGTAAAGATAGCATTTTTGCACACAGGAATTTCTCCACTTCTTTTAATTTGATATCATGAACCCCTGTATGTCTTCAGTCTCGGCAGTTTGCTGTGTTCCTTTTCCAGTATGAGTTCCTCTGCATCAGCAGTGTTAGTTTGTAAACCCAATTTAATTTGGGTAGTTTGGGTATTTAACTTTTGTTTTGTATGTAATACTAGTTAAGTTTTGTCATTAGGTGCAATTGGTTTTTGGTGGTCTCCTTGAGGATAATTTTATGTGCACCAAATCATTATCGGTCATTGTTAATAGTGGATGATAGTGGGTCCCACTAATTCAGATGCACACTTATGGTGCACCAAAAGTGGTGCACATAGCATTGTTCCTCCCTTAAGGTGGTGTTTGGTTCGCAGGATTGAAGGGGGATTGAAGCCAAGATTGGATTAAAATAGTGAAATGGGCCATTATCCTTGGTTTGGTTGGAAAGTTTCAAAAGTACACCTCGTGGGATTGCATTTACTCGGCGTCCACTACGCCTGGACTACAATCCAGCCCATATGGGATTAACCCAACCCAAGTCCACGGAGGGATTGAAAACCTAGTGAAGGGATTCATTGGAAAATTACGTAATACACCCTCAAAAGTGGGCTTTTGCTAGGTTTTTCCATCACTTTCCAACACACACTCCATCCCCACTGGTCCCCCCACTAACGGCGCCGAACTTCACCAGGTTTGTCTCTCTCCTTCCTCTCTCTCTCTCTCTCTCTCTCTCTCTGTGTTGGCGTATTATGTTGGTGACTGTGATTCGTGTTTGTAAAACACGATAATAATAAGGTTCATTTGGGTCTATTATATGTGGACCACTGTTTCCCCTTCTTCCCAGAATTTTTCTGTGTTTGTCTATATAGCAGAAGGTCATCAGTATTACATATACGTTTTGATCTTGGTTAGCAATAGAAAAGGAATTTTTTTTGCCTAAAGTATGTAAACCCATTTCGTTTTCACTCATCTCTCCATCTCCTTTCTACTCTGTCAAATACCTCCAGAAACTTTTTTGGTTTTTTTTTTTTTTTTGTGTCAGGTTTGAACTATGGGGGAAGGAAATTAATCATTTTGTTGAAGTTTTTAAGCATTTCAATTTTATGCAATGATTTGAAGTTTTTTAGCATTTCAATTTTATGCAATGATCTTTCCTTCTTGCGAGCTATATGTATATGTATTAATTGGCTGCAATGCTGTTAGAATTTGAAGTTTGTGAATTGAGGACCAGTGGAAGGGCCGAGTATATTCGGTTGTTTTTTTTTTTCTCTCTTTTTCCTCTCACTGTGGATGTGTTTGATAAATAATTTGTTGAATGAAATTGAAAAAAATGTCATGTAAATAATGAACTCTGTTTCTTGGACTTGCTTGCAATCATTCGTTGATTTTCTTTTAGCTCAAGATGTGAAGTTGTGAAATTGATGGAGAGGTAGATATGGAAGGGCGTGATGGTTATAGCTGCATTTGTGTTTTCAGTCGTAACACGATTTGTGCAGCCACGCTGAAAGTGGATTAGAGCCGGTCAGAAAATGTATTGATAATGGGATGATGTGTGGTGATTTGGATCTGTAATATAAGTAGGTGGCAGAAAATGATTTTAATTGTATGATTTTTGGTGCATAGCTACTACCAACTACCTTGGAGGAAATAGGATGGTCAATAAAATAAGAATGTCCTCTGGAAGAGGAGGTGGCATCTTGTGGGAGTGTTGTTCATCTTGTGGCAAACAGAAAGTGAGTTTGTAAGAAGTCTTCTTGTTGCCAATAACTGATCAGGAGAAAAGGATCAAACATTCATTGTGACATAGGCATCACGGGTTCATGTGATGCAAACAATCTCTTTTGTATATAGAGGTGAGAATATTTTCTAACCATCACAATGATGAGAAATTCGTGTCATTGGTTATGCATATGTTCATGAAGTGCCTAGTAATTAGGAAGTTTGTGAATTGAGGACCATGTAATTAGGAAGCTTGTTAATCATAAATAAAATTTTCGATTGAGGGTCAAGTCAACCATCCATTTCATTTGCATGTTCCTTGAATACCCAACAGTATATATAGGTAGATGCATGTGTCAACTATCAGAAGGGAGAAGAACAACCTTAATGAATCCTAAGTGAAATCACAAATGTATCTATTCATTGATGAAATCTATATTTAAGTTGATAAAAAATTGTGCACAATCTTTTGTACCTTCTCCCCGATAGCATCTTGTATGACACTCATGTGGTTACTTATGCGGGTGATGATTTTTCCATTAGTTAAATCTGTGTCGAAAGCCCCAACCTCCTGTTTAAGAACTGATCTCAGGAATGCCAATCTCAATCGTGCCACTTGTCTCTCACTTGAATACATCCACCACCCAACCTCTGCACATTCCAATGTAAGGCTGAGGGAACACTGTTGTTTAGGAGCCAGAAATATAATTAGATCAGTTTTCTTATCTCCTTGAACCTGCACTATAATAATATTATGTGTTCTTGAACTGAACTGTTTCTAGGGACAGATGTTTGTGAAAATGTAGAATATATTATGAGTGATTTTTACATATGTTGAAATTATTTTGGATCGATGATTTGTCGATATGTTGAATATATTGTGGGTAAATTGGTGGAAACGGTGAATATATGTTATGGGTCAAATTGTGGATATGTTGAAATTCAAGAGTGTATATGTTGAAATTTGTGGATATTAAATTGATACGGCACCTAAACACATCTTTATTCTATTGATCTTAGATTAATTAATTGTTGCACACGCACGTGAATAATTTTGCAAATTTTTTTTACCTATAATTCATCCATGTAATTAACATAACTTTATAATGCAACTAATTTTGTTCAGGTCAAAATAAAAAAAAATCTAAGAAAAGTATTAAAAATAATTTAATACTTAATATCCTAAGGATGTTTATAAATATCCGAATGAATATCATATCTACTTATTAACCCATTAAGAAAATCTACACCCATATGTCTTGTTATTGGAATTTTTATTTAGTAGAGTTTGACTCAATTGAGTCTACTACACATGCAACGAAGACGATTTCTTATAATATGTATGACAGAAAATAAGAGAAAAATAAAGATGTTCATGCCAATAATTGTAGCACATATGCATTGAAACAAATAACATAACTAATGGAAATATCTGTAGTTGGTTATGGATCCCAAGTACATATCATTTGTTGTTGGATCCTTAGTTGTTAATTTAAAGATCCAATGGCTCAACAAAAGTACAGCAACCAGGTCCAACATTTCCAAAGATGCAACCCATCCTATAAAATAATTATATTATTACAAACAGCGCATTATAGAGAATAAAAAAAAATACAATAACTCCTATTTTATATATATATTATATAATATTGTTAAAATGTGTGGAAAAAATAAATTTTAGACCAATCATTCACACATGTACGTACAAATTAAATAATAGGTTGTTTCAGGTCCAAGGTTTTTTTTTTTTATGATTTATATACATTTATCTGTTTTATATATGTGAAAAGTTTAATATATTAAACTTGACAAATGTATTTTTAAAAACTCAAAAAATGTTAATTATTTCATCTAACAAAACCACCATATCCTATCAATTCTTAGTAAAGTACATAAATACAATGACAAAAGGGTCAATATATATGTTTGTATTTTGTATAGTTGCCCCCATAATTTATGCAATTTTGGTTAAATACATTTTCGAATGTTTTTATGTCCGAAATGGATTTTAATTTTGTATGAAATTTATATTTTTGTCAAATTATTTATGACGGAATATTGTATTTTTTGTTTACAGTGTATCGGGAGCTTATCATTAACTGAGGTAATTCAACGAATTCCCTACTATTATTATGTTACTAGTTTATATCATATTCATTTGGCATGTTGTATTACATCTTATTAACTTGTAAAATAAAATAAATCATGTTTACTTAGAAAGTATCTGCATGTGTAATTTTGTGAGTTATATGTTCTGGTAAATTTTACATATAACTTAAATTTATGACATCTGCAGTGAACATGGAAAACCCTAATGAAGAAGTCTGTATATTGCTTACCATTATGAATAGGAGTATACGAGAAATAGTAATTTTGTTTAACCTTTTGATATGTATAATGGTTGCCCTATGGGACATTGAAAACAATGTCCAAGGGGCAATGGTTTCACGACCATTGCATAGGAATCGCCTACAACGCGAACACTTACATCGTCTAATTGGTGAAAGTGATACAAATTGTATCAACCAACTTAGGATGGACAGACATACATTTGGGGTATTATGCAATTTGGTTCGTGATATAGGAGGCTTACAACCAAATAGGAATATTAGTGTGGAGGAGATGGTTGCTATGTTCTTAAGCATATTAGCTCACGATAATAAAAATAGGCCGGTTAAGTCCAACTTCCTTCGATCGGGTGAAACAGTTAGTCGACATTTTAATAATGTTTTGACTGCGGTGTTGAGGTTGAGAAGGGTGTTGCTAAAGTCACCTGAGCCAATTCTGGAGACATCTACTGACCCAAAATGGAGGTGGTTCAAGGTATATCTTGTGTCACTATATTTACCTCTTCTCCAATTTATCTTTTTCTTTTCCTTGTTAAGAATTTAATTTCGGTCCTAATAAAATTTTTTCATTAATTTTGTAGAATTGTGTGGGTGCCTTAGATGGCACTTATGTTCCAGCCCGAGTACCTCTTGTGAATCAAGCTAGGTATAGAACACGTAAAGGGGGAATAGCCACAAATGTGTTGGGTGTTTGTGATCCAAACATGAAAATAATTTACGTCCTTCCCGGATGGGAGGGGTCTGCTGCCGATTCTAGAATACTACGTGATGCCGTGATTAGACCTAACGGCTTGAAAGTCGCACGTGGTAAGTAATAACAATGTATTTTAAGTATACAATTATTTTTTTTAACACAACGTGTTACATTAATCAACATATTTCATATAACACAGGGACTTATTACCTAGTTGATGCTGGGTACAGTAATGGGGAGGGATTTTTAGCACCATTCAGGGGGCAAAGATATCATATACAAGAGTTTGGGTCGGGTGCGGCAGCTCCCCGTAATCCTGAGGAATTGTTCAACCTCCGGCATTCAGTCGCAAGGACATGCATTGAGAGATGTTTTGCCTTGTTGAAAAATAGATGGGCGATACTTAGAGCACCGTGCTACTATTCGGTTCGCACGCATAATCGCATTATAGCTGCTTGTTGTTTGTTGCATAATTTAATTAGACATGAAATGAGTGTAGACCCAATAGAGGAAGAGTTGCCTGAGATCATTCCTGCTAACGGTGGTGCTGATAACGATGTGATAGACACTGTGGAGACATCGGCTGAGTGGTCATTATATCGAAATCAGCTAGCATTGGCGATGTACAACGATTGGAGAATTTCTCATGGACAATCTATTGTATAAGTGTGTGTGACATTTCTGATTCTGCATTAACTATTTGATATTGGTTTTATTGTATTTTTACTAGTTTACCTTAAATTAAACATGCGTTGTTGTGCATGTATTAATAATTAACTCGGTCGTACTTTGTTTGTAACTATTGTTTGTCTCAAATTAATGTTGTTACCTTAATATTTGTGGGACGTAGTATGTCTGAGGCAGGTGTAAGTTCCCAGACAGAGAAGGGCATAAGAAGGACTTGGACGCACACCAAAGAAACGCATCTAATCGCTTCCCTACGAGACCTCTGTGTTAATGGTTGGAAGTGCCAAAACGGCACTTTCAAACCTGGGTACCTGCAAAGTTTGGAACAAAGTTTGCGAGCTGCAATTCCTGGTTGTGAATTGCGAGCTTTCCCGCACATTGAGTCCAAGTTGAAGATTTGGAAAAAACATTATAACTCCTTGTTTAGCATGATGGCTACTTCCGGGTTTGGTTTTAATACCACAGAGAATAAGATAATGGTTGACGGTGCTGACATCTGGAACGAGTACTTGAAGGTGACATAATTAATTTAATATATTTACTACTAACAAAAAATGTACATGTATCTTGTAATTTATTCACAACATGTGTACTTTTGTAGAAGGATAGAAATGCTAAGGGCATGCGTGAAAAGTCATGGCCTTACTTCGACGATTGGGGTGTGATATTTGGGAAGGATCGTGCTACTGGAGAGAATGCAGTGGATTTGGAAGACATGGTGGGTGATGCTGAGGTCGAAGCTGCAATGCGTGAAACAAATTTAATGGATGAACCGGTGGAATTTGGGGAAGATGACCCTGCCTCACATAGTGCAAATAATCCAATTAGTCAAGATGTTGGTGTTGAGCCTAGTGTTGCGACTCCATCGACTAGTAAGAAAAGAAAAATTGATCGTGTTGGTAATGTGGCCGAGTCTGTAGCAAAGAGTTTGTCTGAAATTTCTAAAGTGTTTGGTGACTACGTGCATGATTGTCGAAATCAACTAGACATGATAGCTCACCGTGTTGGGTATAATCATGATGTTGCTGATGCACGTAGAAAAGTCAATGCTGAACTTGAAAAGATAAATGGTTTGTCCATGGTAGATCGACATGCTGCCCTTAAGATCATTTGTTCGGACCCTGTTAATGTTGATATCTTCTTCAATTTGCCTGAGTATGAACGTCCATCTTGGGTTGGCGATCTACTGTGGAACACACATCGTACTTGATGGACATTGCATAGTTTCTGTTGATGTACAAGTAAAAACAATGTCTTCACTATTTTGTGTACATCATTTTGTTTGATTGTAATTTTGTCTGTATGTACATTAATGCAATAGACATATTATTTTGGTTTTGATGATGAATATGCTATTTTTTGGTGTATTTATACCATGCTACCTGTTTTAATTGGTCACTATTAGGAAGTCAATGCATATAAATAAATTTCATTTTTTAGGTTATTAACCATCACTTGTTATGGTGTCAGTACCAATGAACAGGCGGGATCGATGGTATGTCGTATTTGTTGGGCGACAGGTTGGCATTTACCATTCCTGGCCAGAGTGTCATGTACATGTCCATAGATTTCCGGGTGCACTTTTCAAGTCCTATGATTGTTACAATGACGCGGAGTATGCGTTACGTATTCATCGTGAAACGTTGGAAACTGAAACCGTTGGTGCACATGTTGATGCGTTTGCAGGGGAGATAAATGCTACGTTAGGCAATACTAATGTACATGTTGCAATGGAAGATGTTCAACCCCCACCAATCTTGGTGAACAGACACGCATTTATTCATCGACATATTATGTGGTGCATTATTAGTGTTATAATGTTTTTTTTGGGTGTAATCATAACCATAGTTGTGGAATTTTATTTGGGTTGATTAAGGTTTTTTGCTTGGATTAGGTTAAAAGCATTATGTAGTACATGTTTATTGTTCCCACATAGGTTGGGTATCTAAAAAAATGGTGATAACTATGATGTAAGTTGATTAGTAAGAGTTGTTGAAATTTTAGAATTCTCCATTATGAACCTTATAAAATTTTCTTCACTTGTTTGTGCTATTGTAAATGTCTCGGACATTTAAAATACATTGTACAGTTCGTCTAGTTATATCAATTTAATGTCATTGATGAATCTAATGTAAAGTTGCAAATGTGTTACGTAGGGATGAAGATTCCAAATATTACTGTAGATGAGACTGATGTGTTGATTGATACGTTAATTGACTACAAACACCGGAATCTATTACCTCCGCACGGGAGGTTGGACAAGAGAACGATGGACCGATTATTGGGGGTCCTAAACAGGCGTCTGCCTGGATTTAGCTTGTCAGTGACTGAGGTTTTACGGATGATTTTTTTTTTGGAACAAATGTATTTCACAATTGCGGATATGTTGGATACGGGTAAATTTTCCTGGGACAATCGCAACAAGTGTGTTATCAAAGGAGATGTTGAGGGGTCGAATGAATACTTAGACGTAAGTGTTCATCATTAATTTAATTGTATACTAGATCCTTCTAATGTTTGGTACACAATTGTTTAAAAACTATTTGTTTTTTACATCATGCAGGAAATACCATTTGCTGTGGAATACTGTTTAGACCCATGTCCTAACTACCACTATTTTGAAGTTATTTTCAGAAATGATGTTCCACCATCTGGCGGGCAAACTTCATCTAGTGTAGGATCATCACCATCAGTGAATTCTTTGCCAACCCATGAGGTTATAGTCATTGACGATTGATTCTATGTAAGACCCTAGTATTTTGTGAGGTACTACAAGTTATAGTATACTTGTGTTACCCATATAGCCATTTGATTGTGGTGGAGGGTCTTCAAAAGGCATAATATATGCCTTATTTTGTTCGTAACTGTCTATTAAATTGTAAAAATGTCCTATGTGTTATGCACGACTTTTAAATTGAGACATTTTGTAAGACATTGTCGTTTTTAAGATTATATGTAACAACCTAGTATTGTGCACATGTAGATGTTATAATTTACATGTGTTACTCATTTTGGCACTTGGTTGTGCTAGTTGGTCTTCAAATAAGCCAAAGTGTATGTCTTATTTACATGTGTTACAGACGTAGAACAAATTGCATCTTTGTGGAATAAAATTAAAAACTCCAACTTGAGTTAGAAGAACTAAACCATTGAGTTTGCAATTGACAACTCAAGATTTCTTTGGTAATCTGCATTTATACAATTTTTTCATGGTCACTTGCAGAAAACCCAAAAGAACCAAACAACTCAACTTGTGGAAATTGTTGTGGCCTTCAAGATAGACCAGTTGTCTTCAATTATTGTTGGACCTTAATTTAAAATACATTTCATACATGAAATTTTTTTATGGCAGATATTTGGGTCTATTCCTTTGTAAGAGATAAATAATAAGCACAATTGTATGCCAGTAAACTTTGTTTTTTTTACTACTATAATTAGTTAATAGTCAACAAGGTTGTATGACATTTTGTTCTTTGATTAAAAAAAATTGTAGTTTAACCCCAAAATTATCCATATTTTCACATTATTCTCTTAAATAAAGAAAATACGTTTTCGTTGGTAAAAAAATATTATGAAAAGTTTGTTCTAATTTTTCCATGGAAAACACATGAAAATGTCAATTACAAATACTGTCTCATAGGTTTTGTTGCTTACTATTCATCTAAAATAGTAACATTGTTCTGGTATTGCTAGGAATGTGTATGAGATTGATCAAATCATTGAGGATACTTATTGCACTAAAATCATGAAATTTAATGGGAATTATGTTATTGCATTGATTACAGACTTTAATTGCCCTGCTAATAGTATTCATTCTGAAATATATCATACTTTTATGAGACATAAGTGTGACACCAAAGTCGTTTCTACTACCACCGATTATTGACTTCATTTTCTAAACATAAAATATTATTCGAGAATAATTTAGGGAAATTAATCTAAATGAAGAAACCGCAGGACGAGAATCAAAGAGTCCAATTCCAAAAATGTGTAATGGAAAATTCAAAATTAATTAATTACACTATCATCCCTTTTACTTTTTTACTGTCTCACATTTGTCATTGACATGCCACATTTTCAGGTTGAATTTTTTTTTTCAACTGTCACGGATGTTCATGTAAATTTAAACATATAAGTCTTATTTTTAAACAAACAACTTCGGCTTTTCTAGGCGTAAACAAATAACCTTAGGATTAAGTGGTATCGATATGTGTATTGTTTTTGTGTTGGGAATTATTTTTATTTTCATGATACACATGATTTCTGTAATTAAAAGTATATTGTACAAATTTAATTAAATAACAAATTATTTTTATTGGTATATTTTTTCAAAATTTGTAATTTATTGATTACTTTTTTTTTTGTAATAAAACAAAAATTCTAATGGATTGATTTTTTTTTTTTCATTCTATTCCAAACATGGTATAGGATTGGATCACATTGTTTACACAAGGGTGAAATGGTCATTTTATACTCTTTTATCTTCAAATTTTAATGGGTCCCACATAAGTAATGAATCCTATCCAAAGATGGGATAGGATTTGAATCCCATCTTTATAATCCTCAATCCGGACTATTTTGCATTACATTGGATTGGGTTCGGATTCAAATCCAATCCAATCCAATCCTTCAATGGTGAACCAAACACCACCTAATAGTCTAGAAAAGGCATCAAGTTGCTGAGTTGAAAGGCATTAGAAAATCTGAAGAGGCTGTCCAGTAAAGTTGGCTGGCAAAGGGGCCAACAAGTGGCTCTGTGTATTGCCTTCAAAGAAACCTGAAGTGGCAGCATAGAGAATCGGTTTGCTGCTGTAACACAGAGTATAAAAGCATTGGCAGCTGCTGGGAAAAAAAAGAGACTGAAGGAGAAAGTTCCGGCAGAAGAATAGAGAGAATTACTGAGAGAAAACAGGATAGTTGCTGAGCAGGAAAGGGGCTGGAAAGCAGGAAGAAAAACAAGAGTTTTTTGGGTGTTAAACAGAGCCAAAGCAGACTGTTTTGGCGTGAGGAGCTGCAGCTCCGTTTCTGGTAACTGTTTTGTGTTTGCTTTTGCTGGAATTTCAGATAAGTAACTACCTTTGTATTGCTTGATATTGTACTCAATTTTGATGAAATAAAGAAGAGTTTTTGGAGTGAATTTGTGTGGTATATGCAGCAGATTTTATATCACTGTTTTGTTTCGTCTTTGCTCTTGTTCTTTGTGTAGTTGGCGGAGGTTCTAGCTTCTATATTACCCACCAATCAGTAAATCTATATACATTAGCAACCTATCAGGGATTGAAGGCGTACGCTCAGAGAGAGAGAGAGAGAGAAACAGGATTAACATGATGAACTTTCATTGTTGGTGGCTGAGCTAATTCAAAAATATTTTTAGTTTGCAAGAACCCTAAAAAAGTACAAGCCACTGAACAAAGTTTCCGTTATTGTAGGATATAGATAGATTAAAAGCACGTAGTTTTATTCAAATTGAGTTTATATGATCAATTAGGTGATCTCTTGTCTTCATTATCGTCGTCTTTGAATGAGGCCATGCCAAAAGCACTGCCGCCGCTCATCCCAACACACCGGTAAAGACTTGTTCCTATTATTTGGGCATCAACTAGTTAGTAGGTACCACCGAGTGAAGTCTATATTATCCTAGCTAAATTTGTTCTTAAGAGAAGTAACGGACGAGGTCAAAGGCCTCATGATCCCACCACCAGTACGGATCTATTGGAATGATCTCTTGGCATTCTCTTTTGCCTCACCACTTTTTTCACAAGCCAAAAAAAAACTAGCTAGTGGGTGACGCATATGCCGCCTTCGCAACCACCTTACAATGCACTCTTCATGAAAAATATGAGAACAAGGCATGCGACTGACTTTGGTTTCTATCAAAAACTTTTCAAGGCATATGGAGCACAACTCCGCGGGATCATTGGAATTATTGAGTTGCACCACCTCCAACGCCGCCATAGATGGTCTGCTCACCGGAGAAATTATTCCATGCTCATCGAAAGGCCTCAATTCACTGATTGTTGTTAGATAATCTCTCTTGAAATCATCGTTCAAACTTTTTTGCCCATCGTACCAAGAAGTCCAGGCCTCGAATTCATGGTGTGGTATCTTCACAGTCTTCTTGATTACTAATTCCAAAGGAAATAACTTGCGCCTTATATTACATGGTTGAGTCATTATTGAACAAAGAAACTCCAAAAGAGTCTCTATCAAACCATCTTCATCCTCCAACAAGGTGTTTGATGAATTCCCATCAATTTGTGTCCCTTTCCAATGGACTCTCCTTAATGGGAATGGAACTTCGCGGATCATATTACAGATCCTTTTTCGACATCGAATCCTCTCAGAAAAGTATCGAGTTACCCACAACATGGAATGTTTTGGATGTAGATAGGCCCGGGAAGCTAGTTCCACGCTTGTATCTTGCGAGTAGAAATCGACATTGACGTTGAATTTGATCAAGAACATGGACAAAGGCAGAAATCGACATTTACGTTGAATTTAATTAAGAACATGGACAAAGGCAGATTTGGACGATCCAATAGCATGTGATACTGCCATGCAGAAGCTTCTATGCGGTAGTTTTCATGGGAGCTCAAGGGTAGCAGCCACGGCAGCGTTGGCAGAAGAGAGAGATGATGATGATGGTAGACTGTAGTGTGATAGAATGAGAGGTAGACAGATAGACAATCTTGAGAGATACACACATATATATGTGTAGTACTATAGTGGAGATGAATGTTAGTTTGACAGGGATTAGGATTGTACAAATCACTTTGTGAGAAGTTTCTTTCTTCTAGTTTAAGGATGAACCTGTTGGAAATCCTAGGTGCTGGTAATTGTACTTGGTACAGGATTTGAATTGTTCCAATGTGGTAATTAAAAGTTTCCTTCCCTTGGCATGATATGCACCTGGCTTTTAATTTTTAGGTTTTATTTGGGTTATGTAATTTTTTCTGTTCTCTTTCACCAAGAAATTCATTCGCATTAACATAAGTCATAAAAATTTGTTATTCAAGTGAATCAAATTGTAAAAAAAATGATAAATCTTATGATTTATACGATACACGTCCAAGTGAACTTCTTGAAATGAGGAATCCCCCATTGGTATGATTCACAGTTTCGAATGTATTCACCATAGAGATACACGTATTTAAGGTATATCTAATAAGTATCCAACAATGATAAGCATTTCATTAATTATTTGATACATGTAAAAAGTATCTGATATGTATATGTCATTCCGATCGAAGTATCTATGTTTCATAGATTTAGAGTATTTAACTATTTTAACCAATTATTAGAATTCAAATCCATTATATTATATTTTCCGGAGGTAATTTAATATCCAACCCAACTTTAATCTATCTTGAATCTATATAAATATATCAATACATAAAAACATTAAGTAATTACTTGATAACATTGAATTGAAACTCATATATTTTGCTAAAAGACTTGCTGGGGAATTAGAATTAAGGAGGGCCTAACATACAATAGGTCAATAAGTAAGAGGTGTCTTTGTGTTATTTATCGTCAAAGTAATCCAACTAATATTGTAGTTTTTCGAATTATAAAAACAAGCAATGCTATTGAGACATAATTTATTGACCTAATTTACTATAACCTTTGGATTGACTGTAGAACTCATCAAACATTAGAACTTGATATTGATTCAATGATTCTCCTGAAACCACATTATTATGTCAACAAATTAGGTCCAAATAATATTACTCTTTCTTTTATTTTCTCTTTGTTTAAATATATACGAGTTTGATAGAAATTTTTCCCAAAATTTATGAGATGCTCTTTTATTTGGGCAAAATTTAGGGGCTGAAGTGTAATTTTGTCTAAAATAAAAAGGCTCTAGGTAGACCGACAGACGAAAGACGACGCAGTGAAATGGCGAAGAAAAAAAAGAGAGACGACTCAGAAGCAGAAACGAAAACACGAGCACATGTTGCAGGAGAGGATATCAAAGCAGCGAGCGAGTTGGAGCCTGTCAACGGAGGAGACTCTCACGAGAAGAGAAAGAAGAAGAAAAAGAAGAGAGAGAAGGAGCAAAACTATAATATCGAACCAAATGAGTTACCCACAGTCAGCATTGCCTTGCCCGGTTCGATAATCGACAACGCCCAGTCTCTCGAACTGGCCACCCGAGTAATCTCTCCTTTCTCTTATGAAAATTCCTTTCTTTTTTTTCCGTTTGGTTGCCGGTAAGATTTAGGAAAAGAAAGGAAAACGATTGTGCACGTTTAGTGTTTGATGATTGTGTCAAATGAAAAAAAAAATGGGAAGCTGGTACTTCTGCTTATTTTGGGTCGATACATTATTGTGGGTTTGTTGAGATGGGTTCTTAGTTGGTAATTAAAATGTAGAAAATAAGATTACTTGGTCTATTTTGCTCTCTACGTTCTTGAAATCTATATGGAGGATTTTATTAATTTTCTGCTCATCTGACCACTCTCCTTTTTTTACCCCTCTCAGTTGGCTGGTCAGATTGCCCGCGCCGTAACCATTTTCCGAATAGATGAGGTTTGAGCCTTGGTTAGTTTTATTTTGTGTTAGTGTGAGTCTGAGTGTGTGTGTGCCATACGAGATGGTTTTTGTGATGTGTTCTAGCTTCAACTAGCATACATAGACTGAATTTTATGTATTTATTGATTTGTGAGGCATGGAGGTGGGTTGTAAGATAAATGCATATGAATTCAGAGCAATTTTACTCATAGATATTTACCTTTCATAACAGGTTGTTGTATTTGACAATAAGGGCACATCAGTGGATGATCCTAGTGTTCCAATGGTGGACAATTCAGATGAGGATGAAAGTGGTGCAGCTTTTCTCATGAGGATCTTGAGGTACCTTGAGACGCCACAGTATCTGAGGAAGGCTCTTTTCCCCAAGCATAACAGCTTAAGATTTGTGGTACGATCCAAGTTCTAAAGCATTAATTTTGATTCGACCATGAGGTTCATTATCTCTCGAGTGTTGTTAGTTCATGGAAACTTAATCATGTTTCTGTCTTCATTTGAAATATGGTAGGGTTTGTTGCCCCCGCTTGATGCCCCTCATCATTTGCGTAAGCATGAATGGGCTGCATTTCGAGAAGGTAGGTTTTTCTTTAATTATCTAAGGTCAAGTGCATTGTCATATTGACTACAGAACTTAACGTAGCCATTCAAGTGCTTTCGCCTTCTCATCTTGTGATAGTTCAAGACTGAAATATTCCTATCTTTTGAAGAAGATGATTAATACCTTTTATGTTCATGGATTAATACTTTTGTTCCAAGCCAGTTCCAATCCAATAGAGAGAACTGTTAATATAGCCATTTAAGGATGACATGGACGAGCACTAAAGTGGATATGAAGATTGTGCAAGATGGGACCGGTCACATTGTTGTTTGATTGGAGCTTGTAGTTGTTGCAATTGTAGTGAAGTTCCTCTTGACTGGTTTGAACTTTTAAGAAAGTAAACTGTTGGTGACACCTATAAGAAGTGAAGGATGTCTGCCCTTCTATGTTTAATTCACCACTTTGCTCTATGTTTTAGTTATCACAAGGCCTAAAATTTGAGTTGCATTCTTTCTACAGATATTGTGATGAATTTTCCTTAAACATCAATCGGATCATTTTTTATTTAATGACATTTTACTTGATTAGTGACTATCTATTCATCTCTTGCGATCATTTTTAGGAGTCACATTAAGGGAACAGGCTCCAAATTCTGCAGGAACACTCGTTGATGTGGGGTTAAGTAAGGTTTGTTCTTTTTATAACTAAGTTTTCTTTGCCTAATTCTGTTTCATGCAGTTTCCACTTGTTAGTAATTGATAATTTAAAGACTGCTTGGTAAATATGTATAGATTTATCCGCATAGGAAGCTCTTTGACATGCATGTATTTAGTAATGCAACACTGATGTGTTCCGTTAGTGATGTTCAAAAGGCACATTCTTGATTGAAAAAAGAATAAGTACCTCCTAGATATATCAAAACTTCTTGTCTGATTTAAATCTCTCCAATACTCCAACTATACAATGACAGCTACATATGAGAGATAAAAAAGCTCATCCGATTGACCTTATAGATTTGTTGTCCTCAAACTCTCTTTTGGTTCTGGGAAAAAAATAGGAAAAGAAGGAAAATAAGAAAGATATTTCCTTGATAGTTAAAATATTGATGCCTCACACCCAACTTCTTCACAATGGGATGTAAGTGTTTTTTTTTTTCTGAGATCTACTTAAGTGGAAAGTAATGGCAATTGGTGACTTCAATTATTTAATTGCTGTTTATCGAATGAATTATTTCTTGATTTTTATTGCTTTATGTGTGTTTGTGGAGGGATGCGGGGATGATGGATAAAGTAAGGTGTAGTTTTATCTGTTCATTGTTCCATTCACAGGCGTATTTGTGTTTTTTTGAGATTCTTCTTTCTGTTTCTCCTGCAAGATCTTCTATTGTATTTGCCTCTTGATTGTTTGTGTACATTTGGGCATGTGGAAGTGGAGTTGTAGATGTGTTTTGCAATATTGAGGGTCCCATCAGCTGTATTTGGGGTGCTCTTTTTTTTTTTTTGGCCAGGGGACCTCCATTATGGCCAGTCCAGTGCCCAATAGGCATCACTGTAACTTGAAATGGATGGAGAACACAAAAACCAGAGAGTAAGAATATGTCTCATGCTGTTGCTTGTTCATTATTCTTGCTTTGTTCTTGGTCCATGGAGATGTTAATGAAGTTGTGGAATTTCAGCTTGGATAAAAGTGAATGTCTTTGTCCATTTGGAATTTCCTTTCTCTAGTGCACCTTGATATCTTTGACTTCTTGACTAATTTTGCTCCTAGTATATCCTCTTAACTCTTGTCGATGATCAAGGAGAGGAAGAAGGGAAGGCATGGTTTTCTTCTCTGTCTTTTTAGCATGCCTGTTGTATGCATTGAATTGCAATTTCTTTGGTTTCCATCAGGTTTTCCAAATTTTGAGCTTGATATAAATTGTTCTTTTGATTATATGCTGTTTAGTGCAGAATGTAGTAATCGATCAAGTACTTGAACCTGGAGTCAGAGTAACTGTAGCTATGGGAACCAACCGCAATTTGGATATTGGTAACTGATTGAATTTCTTCGCCTTTGTTCTTATGTTGAATTTCCCTTTCATGTGTTGCTCTCCCTGAGCAGAAGTTGTCTAATAAATGATGGGTCACTTGCGGTGCTTTTTAGCTTGTCTGACATTCAATTGTTATGCTGTATGTTTTTGCATTGGGATAACTACAGTGCCATTTATCGTGAACTTGAAACTTCATAGCAAATGACTTTGTGTAAGTGTAATAAACAGCGTGAAAGTTTTATGATGCATGATGAATAGTTTTTCTTTTCTTGTTCAAAGTGATTCCCCTCTTCAAGCTCAATGTTAAAACGTCTTTTCAGCTTATTTGTCTGCATTTCCACTAAAGTTTCATTGAATTCTTGAGTTTGGACTAGTTTTGTACTTAATGATTCGGCAGGATGTAAGAATGGTATCCCTATGGGGAAGAAAGGAAATTTCCCTCCTTTCGCATGCTCCAAGACTTTACCACTGCACCATTACTATTAAAGGGAGGCATCCTGAGAGAACTCTCTTCAGCCTTCCTTTCCTCTCCTTCCCTCCCACCATATAGACCATAGAGTATTGCATCATCCATGCTGTTACAACTTCCACATCAAAAAAGGGGGAAAGATGGTGTTCTAATTACCCATTTTGGCCATCATTATTTGGGCGTGCTGGAGGTGTGAACTGCAGGCCTTAAGTCGGATATTATTTGCATACAGTGGTTGCCTTCATATTTGAACTCACCTCACGCTGTTGGACCGCACTTTCACTGTACTAGGCAGTGATCCCATTAGGACTTCAACATGTATTGCGAAATCATTAACTTTAACATTTATTATTTCAATTTTCTAGACCTACTACGCCAAGTTGTTTCATCCTCCAAGCCTAGGGAGGAAGGTGGAATGTACTGGGGCTATAAAGTGCGATATGCTTCCAATCTCAGTTCTGTCCTCAAGGACTGCCCGCACAAGGTATTTGATATGTTAGCTAAATAATGTTCTTTTAAAGCCACAGTTTTTTACCTAGAAATTTTTGAAATCTCATCTTCCACGGACTTTTGAAATTTGTAGGGCGGATATGATCACCTGATTGGTACCTCCGAGCATGGTCTGACTTATAAGTCTTCAGAACTTACTCTACCTTCTTTCAGGTATGTTTTTCTTACTTACATGGCTATAGCTTCCTTGAATTGTTGCTTTAATAAGTCACTAGCACAAGTCCTTATTATTTGAACAGTAATTGCTTGGTTGTAAAAGGCACTCACCTTCTGATGTATTCATGTAAGAGACCACTGCTTGTTCTTTGTGCACAGGATGGTCTTGGAAAACACACTTTTATGTGATGTAAAGGATATGTACAGAGAAATTTTTGGGGCACTTGGAGAGTTTTAACTTCTGTTTTGGGAGTAATTCATTGACTGTTGGGTTGAAATTTTGGTGGGTCCATTGGTTTTCATGATGATTCAAATTGAGCCAACGAGCTTTAGAAAACTGATTTACGTCTGATTTGGCAAATACTGCCAAAGCTAAGGCCTGCACATCTCTATTTCTTCCCAGGGTATTTTGCTTTGGCAATACTAAGCCTTCTTACAAAGAATTGGTGAGAGTCGCAGAAGACAGTTAGAGCAGTACACTGTCAAGACATCTCTAGTCCTATGATCTATCCCGTGTCTAGTTTGATGAAGGGGCTATAGTTAGTTGATTATGTTGGAACATAAAACTTGGTTGTGTAAGCTTCTACTCACGATTGGTGTCTTATCTTTCTGCTCCTTGCAAGCTTTGACTGTATTCAGCAAGTTCTCTTACAACATCTAAAATGGAATATGTTTGTCTGTATTGTGAACCTATTAAAGCCAGGCTTGTTGATATGCTCTCCTGTTCTGTAGGCACCTATTAATTGCTTTTGGTGGACTTGCTGGGTTGGAAGAGAGTATTGAAGAAGACAAGACCTTAAGGGTGTTGTACTATCTAAATTTCTTCGATTCCATTATTAATTTAAGGGTATTTTTGTATTGTTTTTCCTGTGTTTTATTATTTATTACTTTTTTCAGGGGAAAAATGTGCGAGAAATATTTGATTCATACTTGAACACGTGTCCTCATCAAGGAAGCAGAACCATTCGAACAGAGGTATGATTGTGACTATATCTTTTCAATTTCCAAGAAGTGAATTTGCTTCCAATTATCAAATCATGTGATCACCGCTATTTTTGCAAGCAGGAAGCTATCTTTTTATCGCTTCAGTATTTTCAAGAGCCAATCGATCGTGCATTGCAGAGATTTGCTCTGCAAACTTAGTGACATAAAGTTGTCAAAGGGGAAAACATTGAGGACTTCGAGAACCATGGAACGAATTTGGTGCTCTCAACTCATGACCCTGTAGACAGCCCTTGCTGAAACTGATGAAACAGGATCATCAATGATACGAGCCGATTTTTTTGGGTTTGGGATCTGGGATCTATCAACCTGGTTCTGGGATTACTGCAGTTTTTAATGTATGCGTCCGAGATTTGCAAATGGCAACTGGTAGGCATGAAAGTGCTAGTATGGGTGTATGAAAGTGTTGTGACTTATTGATATAAATCTGCTAATGTAAGGGTGAAATGCTATTTGCACTATTTTCTCAATGCAAAACTCGAGATTGAATGGACTTTTTTTTTTTTTTTCCTTTTTTGGGTCAGACGCTATTGTAGTGGAGGGGGACGGCGAAGTTTGAATCAATTGGTGTTGTTTCATTGAAGTTGTTTAGAGCAAAATAAGAAGGGGCAGCTGACACCATGTGTCAAATATTTAGAGCAAAATTTGCAATATTAAATCGGCAATAATCGACACACTTAATATTTATTTTAAAAAATTAGAACAAACTCGGCTAACAATTAATAATGTTTATTTGTTTATAGTTATTTGAGTGGTAACCCTTCTTAAGTAGTAAAAAAAGAATAATTAAATATTTAGCATGGAAAGAGAATCCTTACAAAATATTGACCGATTGGATTATAGGTCAAATTAAAAAAAAAAATTGAAACCATATTTTTCATGAAAATACACAAAAAATGTCATTTGGGAAGGCAATAGGGGTAGTTTAGTCATTTCACCTTAGAGACGTGCGCCGTCATTAAACATATAGACAAGGACTTCTCCGTAATTTCACATTATCATGCTGCTCGGTGTACAACCCGGATAGAGGGTTTTCGGGAGGAGAGAGAAAGAGAAAAATAGAGGAGAGAGACGGAGTAAATTTCTTTGGTTTTTTAGCACAGCACCGATAAACAGATTATATATATATATATACCTACTAATTTTTTTCAAATATAACGGTCTTCTTCCCGCCATGGCCATGGTGGCTGAGGTGGAGAGAGAAGGCTCGCTCAATGACCTCGAGCTAGACCACATAGAGAAGACGAAGACCTTGATTTGTGCCCTTAACCTTCTCTCTCGTAACCTCCCTCTTCCTCCAGACGTCTTTGATGCCGTTTCTTCCATCTATCTCAGCGACAATGACGATGAGAGCGACGTCGTTGAAGGCGGGGACGGTGCCGGTGGATCTGAAGCCGACGCAATTGAGAAGGTTTTGGTTTCTTTGACTTTTCTTGTTGGAATGGAATTCACGATTGTTTGTCGATGTGGTTCACTGGGTTTGAGTTGTTTACTTACTGTTTAGTGTTGATTTGTGTTTTTAATTTCGTATTTTATGTTGTTATGTGTACGTGAATAGCTGTGTTGATGAGTTACGAATGGATTATTCCTTTTCCCTGTTATTCCATTTATTTTGCATCTTTTTTTTTTTCTGGAGAAAAAAACATTTTTTTGGATATAAATACCCGTATAAACTTGCCTCCAACTTGATTACTAAAAGGTGTGAAATTTGCCTGAAACCTTCTGGAAAAGTAATAGAACCTCTGTTCTTCCATTTTTTCAAAAAAAAAATAAAAAATTCTGCCGTTTTGTTTATGATTTTTTTTTTTTTGCAGAAATTAATGTGCTTTATGTTATTTTTGTTTTATTCTTCATATTTTCCAGTCACCACACTTTAAAAGGCCATAGGAAGGCATGGACTTTGCATGAATTGCTTATGTGGTTGTGGGGAAAATAGATATGAAAACATTACTTGAATACTTTTTCTGCCAATTAAAAACACAGTTGGGGGAAATGGAAATCCCAAGAGGTCTGATTTGGGGGACTTTAGTGGGGTGTTGATCAGATGACATAATGTTAAAGGACAGGTTTTTTTATAAGGACACTAAATATTTGAAGACGGATAAAGGAAAGAAATTGTGAGAAGGAAAAACACCCATGTTTTGAACTAGGGAATCTCCATGGTTGTGCACAAATTGTTATGAAATTCCATGAAACTTACCCATATATTGTTATAATGTGGTGTGTTTTGCCAAATGGTCATGCTATTAAACGTTGATGATGTACAGTCCCATGACGAGTTTCATTTCGTAGAATCATTCTTGTCAAGATTTCAAACAATATGAAGTAATTTTGTAACTCCTTGTATGAACCAATTAACCCACAACATGATGCTGGGGGAAAACGAAACACCGAACCAGAGAGATTTGGTAGTTGCTGGGATTTTGGTCAACACCTGCTCTCCATATTAATGGCATTGTTAGCACAAGCGTGAGCAATAGATGACTTCGAATTAGAGAGAATCATGTAATCTTTATGTCATATATGTCACTGAGCCGCTGAAGGAGTAGTAGTCTGAATGGTTCATTGCTGTAGTATGTAGCTATGTCAAAAGATTTGATTTACTTCTAGACATAGGTGCATAACTACCCATGCAAGCCAAAGTTGGCAGTATTGGAAAGTATTAGTGATGCTGTATGTGAAAAATGTAGTGTACTACGATTTTTACTTCTTGTCTCTGACTTGGTATTTGATATTTGAACTTACTGATTTTGATGCAGGAAGGTTCTGGGATTTCACATGAAGGAGATTTGATGACCGAGCTTGAGGACGCATTGGTGAAGCAACGACCAAATTGCATATCAGGTTCCGGCTTGTCAGAATCAAGGGAACATCGTGTCCAGAGCCACATCCAGCGGCGTTTAACTGAACTTGAAGGTCTATAGTTTGCAAAGAATTTTAGTTTTTTTTGTATAATTTTTGTGATAGGGTACAGAATCAGACGAACATCTGCGCAGTCTCTAGACATGGAAGCCCACAATGAGGCTAAGAAATAAATACGATTCCACAATCCTTCCACCATCTCACTTTTACTGTCAAATATTTTCAAATTTCTTTCCAACTGAATAACCCACACAATAGCAAAAAAAGCACATTGCCATAAAGTAATTCCTCTCCCACCTCCACCAAAGCCATTAATATCCAAAACAAAACATAGAAGACATGGAACGTGATGCCACCAAACAAAGCCCAATCAAGCCAAATAGCGCATGCCACAAACAAAAAGCAACAGGGCAACACAGAAAAATAGATGGTCATTACTTTCTCTATCGCCTTTACATATGACACACTATTGTGGTGAAAGAATAACATTGGGTCTCCTTTAGAGCACATCATTAGTATTAAGCTTGCCATGATAAATAACATATGCACAAACTTTTACCTTCAAAGACACTTTAACCTTCCAAATCCTCAATGATGGATAAAAGAGTGTAATGGAAGGAACACCTATCAAAAACTCAAAGAAACATGAGAGAGAATGAAAATTTTGTTCACTTGTAAAACAAAATTTCATTCTTATTTGTACTTTTTGATGCTTATGCGTATTGGATTGTCTTGTGCACCAATCAAGAATGATCCAAATCTTTAGGGCCAGGAAAAAAAGAAAGATAAATGACAATGTAAGTCGTGTCATGCAAGGCATTCACTACTTGGGTGCAGAATGTTGGGTGATGATACTTTCTCATGAACGATCACAACTAGTTTGATCTTTATTATGGTCCCAAAATTACATCAGATAGATGGAATATGTATGTATTATGCGTGTAATATTTGTTTCTTTCTTGTAGCAACTTAGCATTAAGGTGGTGTAGTTTGTGGACTACATTTGTCCTACTTTTAGGACAGGTGTTCCCTCATTCTATGGTTAATGGGGTTTGACAATAATGCTGGATATTCTCATTTGTAAATCATTGTACCTAGTAAGTGATCCTTGTTAGTTTAGAGACGCGTCTGATATTAATGATCTCATTTGATTATTGATACCATTACATTCCTACTTAGTTTTTAGTGGAGCTCAACTTTCATTATATATTTTTCGAGAAGATGGCTTATACATTACTGTTGAACCAGAATTGTCAACAAGCCGAGGTGAGGACTTGCAGTCGAAGTGCTTGCTTGAACTATATGGACTAAAGGTAGATGTGATTTTCAGAGTGGTATAAATATTTGTTTATTGCTTAATTGCAGTTAAGTCGATCAGACACAATACAAGGTCAGCAGCATTCATCTCAGCTTCAGGCAGCACTTGGTTGCATTTTTGTGGAACAATTCTTTCCCCAAACATCTGTTTAGCTGCACAAGGGAAAATGATATTTAGAAATGAAATAAAAGAGAAGATAAACTTGATTTCCCATTTCTAAGAGTGGATTTATTGAGAGCCCCAAATCCAACTTAAATAATGAGTTCTTGAATCAATTTCTGGCCCTATGATTGTTGAATCAATTCGATATTTTTTGGTCTTGTTGACAATATTTTTTCCCTGCCAGCTAGCAGCATTGCAGAGCAAAGTTCGGTCTGACGTGAGTTCAGAATACTGGCTTCGTGTAAATTGTGTGTACCCAGACAAGCAATTGTTTGACTGGGGCATGATGCGATTCCGTCGTCCTCTATATGGTGTGGGAGATGCTTTTGCCATGGAAGCTGAAGATCCTCTGAAGAAGAAACGGAATGCAGAGGTCATTTTGTTGTTTATATTTTACTTATTTTGGCTTCAGAGTCTTAATTTTGTAATATTATTTTGGGGATATGGGCCACATAACTTTATTTTATATGCTAAGTGTTTAGCTCTACCTTTTTAACACAATGATGTCAACGATTATGAAAATACATCTCATTTTATGGATCAAATATAGTGTGACCAAATTTAATTTGATTGGTGATAATTGATAAATTTAGTCATGTAATATCTGGTGTGTGGAACCGCTGAAAAAGTGATGGTTATCAGTCTACCAACTGATCTTTTGCCCTTACAGACACCCGGAATGTGCCATTGATCATTGAGTCTAAGCTTAGGAAGTTTATAGATGTGATCTGATGGCTGTGAATTTTGCCTGTAGATCATGTTGCCTGAAAGTATTATATTATCCAATTGTGAGTATAGAATAATTTCCTGTAAATTGCTGATGAGTGAAACACCTTTTCTGCAGCGTCTGTCAAGGTTAGAGGAAGAGGAAAAAAATCGTGTCGAAAGCAGAAAAAGGAAATTTTTTGCAGACTTACTCAATGCAGCACGTGAACTGCAATTGCAAGTACAGGCTGCTCAGAAACGACGCAAACAAAGGAATGATGGTGTTCAGGCATGCCTTTTCTTTTCTTTCTGTTTTACCTATCTTTCTTCTTTTCTTTTTTCTTTTCTTTTTTCTGGTTTAAAAATTGCATCTCAATGTTTTGTGGGAATTTTGAAGTAGGAAAGTTAGTCGGAACTGAATTCAACCCAGAAGGATGTTGATTTTGTGTTTTTGCCAGAATTATTTTTTGGGGGTTTGTTAATACAGATAATAGCACGAAACTTTGCGAAACCATAGAACTTAGGTAAATATGAAGATTTTTAGAAGTATGGAGAATGTTCATAAGCATTACAAGAGGCCTGGGAACGTCAAGTATGGTATACATCACTCAATCCTTGAAGTGAATATTTTTTTTTGTTTACCTTAAAAAAGTTATTGGACATCATTTTTTGACCAGCAGTATGTGGTGTATTTGAATTTAGAGGACCTATAGATTTGCTCTGTTTCATACTAAATATTTTCCCTATGCAAGAACCTTAAACATGAAGTAAGTTTTGCATATGTCGTAACATTATTAGTTAGTAACTTGAGAGGGAGGGTTAGGGAAATTCATGGAAGTTTTTATTACATACTTAAAGGAAAGGTGGCTTATGTGGCTATGACTCATGTGAACCTTTATACATAAACAGGCATGGCACGGAAGGCAACGGCAACGTGCTACACGGGCTGAAAAATTGAGGTTCCAAGCTCTGAAAGCTGATGATCAAGAAGCTTACATGAAAATGGTCGAGGAGAGCAAAAATGAACGATTAACAATGCTTCTTGGAAAAACCAATGATCTACTTGTTCGTTTGGGGGCTGCTGTTCAACGTCAAAAAGATGCTGAACATGATGGCATTGAACCCTTGAAAGGCTCAGACCCTGACTTACCTGAGTTGACTGCTTCAAAGACTGGAATCCCTGAGGATTCACTTCTTGAGGAAGATGGGGACATCATTAATGATGAGCCTGATCGGCGTGTTAAGACAGGTGATCTACTTGAAGGCCAACGGCAGTACAATTCAGTTGTTCATTCAATCCAGGAGAAGGTAATTAATTGAGCATTGATTACCCATTTACTTTTTTCTTTTTTCTATTGTTCCAATGCTTTTGGCTTCTCCTACGCATTTGAACTCATATACTTCTCTCAGATTTTACGTTCAGGGTGTAGGAATTCGCCTCCCCTTGGGAAATAGGGCATCTCATGCTGTTGAATTTGTTGTTCCTTTTGTTCGTCTTTTGCAAAGAAGTAAAACTTTTGGTGGCTGGGTACATATAATTAGCTGTTTCATGCATAAAGGGTCATGTTGTCTCATATCGAGGCCATACAAGAGGTGGATACAATCTGCAAGCCCTTGAGACTTGCCACATATAATTTCTTCAAACTTAACCATAATAGGGCATTGCTCTGCTCCCAAACATTTCACACCTTACCGTATATTTGTGTTTAAAAATCCCTCACATAATTATGTCACTTTACTGCTATTTATCAAAACGATGGTTTTTAAGTGAAACGTAGAATCTAATCAAAATTTGAACTCTATAGGTAAGCGAGCAGCCATCCATGCTACAGGGTGGAGAACTAAGATCATACCAATTAGAGGGGCTTCAATGGATGTTGTCATTGTTCAATAACAATCTGAATGGAATTTTAGCTGATGAAATGGGGTTGGGAAAGACAATTCAAACCATTTCCTTGATAGCATATCTCATGGAAACCAAGGGTGTGACCGGGCCCCATTTGATTGTGGCCCCAAAAGCTGTACTTCCAAATTGGATTCATGAATTTTCAACCTGGGCTCCTAGGTATGCCAATAACTCTCTCTCTCTCTCTCTCTATCAGTTACACTCACTGTCTCTCTCTCACATACACACACTTGTCTCTCTCTCTCACATACACACTCACTGTATGCAAGCCTTCGTTTGCGTGCGTGTTTGCACACTTCAACATAGTCTTAATCTTTAAATCATATATGGATTTTTTCTTGTTTCAGCATTGTTGCTGTTCTTTATGATGGACGCTTAGATGAGAGAAAGGCGATGAGGGAAGAATATTCAGGGGAGGGAACATTCAATGTGTTGATCACCCACTATGATCTTATTATGAGAGACAAAGCATTTCTGAAGAAAATTCACTGGCACTACATGATTGTTGATGAAGGACATCGGTTGAAAAATCACGAATGTGCTCTTGCGCGGACTCTTGTCTCAGGGTATGCTGCATGCAACATGTAGTCCTTGCTTCTTTTAGTTTTTGTAACTACTTTCGTGCTATCTTTCTTATCCATCTTTTGTTACCTATTACTATTATAAAGGGGGAGGGAGGGTTTGGTGTCCACATGTAAAAGACATATGGTACCCTTATTTCTTCTCACCCCTTGACCACCCATAAATCCCTATCTACTGCATTTAGCCATCCTTATTAAGTTATTTTTCTTGATCTTTTCTCACCCCTATATCTCTTCCTCGACATTTCTCTCTCATTCAGTTGTTTACAAATTGCAATCACGCACATGGCTGATTGTGTGCATGACCCACTAGTCCTTTAATAAGTGTCATCGCTATGAGAAATTTGTCAATCACTTATATGGAGTGATCTGGTTTTTTTTTTCCGATATTGTTTCAGCTGAGTTAGAGTCAATATGAAGTTCTGCAGATGCTGTAGAGTATTATGTATCTAATAAGAGTGAAATAATTTATTCCCAATAAGACCAAAAACTAAAGCAACAGAGAAATCAAAGACTCCTGGACGTGGGTAGGGGGCAGAGAGGGGGAAATTGTTGTCCTTTTACTGTGTCCTATGTTCTTCTGGTGCTGTTGGAATTTTTTGTGCTGTCTCAAACTTACAAATATTTTATGTCCTGCTTCTAGTCCCGCATATTCTTTCTGACAAATATCCTCAGTCTTCAAGCCATCATAAATGATGTTGCTGGAAGAATGTGAGACGGGGTTCGCTAATCGAATTTATACTTTATACAGCTATCGGATTCGACGGAGACTTCTGTTGACTGGTACCCCGATACAGAATAGTTTACAGGAATTATGGTCTCTGCTTAATTTTCTCCTTCCAAACATTTTTAATTCGGTTGAGAATTTCGAGGAGTGGTTCAATGCCCCCTTTGCAGATAAGTGTGATGCCTCTTTGACAGATGAAGAAGAGTTATTGATCATTCGCCGTTTGCACCATGTAGGTCTTGGCTCCTAGAGTGCCTTTTGTTGTTGTTCTCCTCAACTTGCAATTTGTAATACATTTTTTATTCCCAGGTTATAAGGCCATTCATACTGAGGAGGAAAAAAGATGAGGTGGAGAAATTTCTTCCTGGGAAAACACAGGTCATATTGAAATGCGACATGTCAGCATGGCAGAAAGTATACTATCAGCAAGTTACGGATGTGGGGAGGGTTGGGCTGGATAATGGTAAGTAGTTTCTGCTTTTAATTCGTGTTTGTGTTTTTCAAGAGATAATGGCTGTTGTCATTGTGTTGATTGTATTAAGATCTTAGATTCTACATGTCTTTTGCCTTGATTCACATGCTGGCTTCAATCTTGAACTTTTTCGAATGTTGGTCCATCATACCTTTTGCTCTCTCTCTCTCTCTCTCTTTCTCTTTCTCTCTCTCTCTCTCTCTCTGTGATTAACTCTAACAACGTTAAAAAGATGTTAGACATTTTTTCTACGAAGTTAAATGTTCAACTGACATATGAGTTATGACTGTTAGGCCTAATCTTATCAAGGGTTTTGGAATTAAAATCCGTTGTAGACTACCTTCCAGAAAAGAATGAAAAAAGAAATTTGTCTCTTGATTTTTTTAAAATGATAGGGTTATTTCTTTAGCTGTCATTTAGCTTTTTGAAAATGATGTTTAACTTGTTTATGTATTGATAAATTTGTCTCTTTAATTTTTTCCTACATTGTATAATTAAAGGGTGGTTTTATTATTATTTTTTCTTGGTCTCGGTAAAAGTTCAGCATTCATTTTTATAGTACTATTTATTTCTGAAAGTTCTGCAAAGTGTTTACCTAGAGAGACTGGTTAGAAGTCTTTGTACTTACTTCAAGTGCAGAAGTGGCTTTTGTTGTTGATTTCAAAAGCAACCAGAAAGTCTTGCAGAGGGTTAACCAAATACAACTAACTTTTTGTTTTCCTGTGTTGTTGAAATTTGTAAACTTTCCATGTTATTTTTTCATATATTTGCTAGGTCCCTTTAGTTGATAAGTGGACAACAGTTTGGTTGTTGCCGCTGTCAATGTAATTGTACTTAAATTCCCATTTTATTCTGTATTTGATGTTCTTGTCTTCAAATTTAATGATATTGATTGTGATTTATATAACATTTTTACTCATTCGTTTTCATTTGTGGTTAAGATTTGCCTCAGGTTTTATTGATAATATGAATTTGCAGGGACGGGGAAGTCTAAGAGTCTTCAGAATCTGTCGATGCAGCTCAGAAAGTGTTGTAACCACCCATACCTTTTCGTGGGCGAATATAACATATGGCGCAAAGAGGAGATCGTCAGAGCTTCAGGAAAGTTTGAGTTACTTGATCGTTTACTCCCCAAACTTCATAAATCAGGGCACAGAGTCCTCCTTTTCTCACAGATGACCCGTCTCATGGACATTTTAGAAATCTATTTGCAACTTCATGATTTTAAGTATCTTAGACTTGACGGCTCCACAAAAACCGAGGAAAGAGGGTCTTTACTGAGAAAATTCAATGCTCCAGACTCTCCTTATTTCATGTTTCTACTGAGTACTCGCGCTGGAGGTCTTGGTTTAAACTTACAGACAGCAGATACTGTGATAATTTTTGATAGCGACTGGAACCCCCAAATGGACCAACAGGCGGAGGATCGGGCACATCGTATTGGTCAAAAGAAGGAAGTAAGGGTTTTTGTGCTTGTTAGTGTTGGATCAATTGAAGAGGTTATCTTGGACCGTGCAAAACAGAAGATGGGAATTGATGCCAAGGTCATCCAGGCAGGGCTATTCAATACAACTTCCACAGGTTAGTCTTTTTATGGATGAATTTCAAGCTGCGACCCCTTCTTTTTTGTATTATTGTTTCAGGCAGGTTCAACTTTGTTTATGCAGCTCAAGACAGGAGAGAGATGTTGGAAGAGATCATGCATAAAGGGACAAGCTCTCTTGGAACAGATGTGCCTAGTGAGAAAGAGATCAAT
>CM042184.1:3063901-3075241 GCA_023539305.1 Ilex asprella
AGAAATCTAATATCATTCGATAGCAAAACGAGACATAAGGTTTTGCATATATGGGAGCAGCTAATTAGTCGTTGTTTGATGTAACCTTTGATAGAATCCATAGGAAGCTTGAAGAAGAAAACAGAGACACACAGAAATTAAAAAAAACAATCATTTTTCATATCGGTTTTTAGTTCAGTATACAAGTATTTATAACTAAACTTAGTTATAATGTCAGCTAGGACTAACTAACAAACTGTCTTGCACGCTAGTGACTTTAGCAATTGAATTGAATTCCTTCACATGACTGTAGCTGATATAAGGGAATTGTTTGTGTGTAGTGCTGGTATTGTGTAATAACCTTTGTGAAAGATGAGTGGGTCGTCTTGGAAGTTGAAACAGCTTGTGTTGATCTGCGCTGTTACTTGGAAAGTTTCTTTGAGGGAATAGAAATATAGCAACTACCTTAAATACAGCAAACTAAAGATGTTTAAAGCATAACCTTAAACTGTGTGGCTGTGTCAGTGATGATGGAGGCATCAAATGTGGATCATAGTACGGAGAAGGTTTACACGCTCAAAAAAAATTTCTTGGTACAATAAAAATGCCATCACCACCACATGTCATCCCCCCCCCTCCCCCCAACAAAAACCTATTCCCTAGTTGTCAACACCAACACTCACCATTAGGCATAACAATCGTGTGAGGTGAAAGAATTTCATGTTGGATAGAACGGATTTGTATCAATTTTTTATTTATTTATACCTCATTTGTTTATATGAACACATTCAATTATTACACCCGTACACGACTTATTTACTAGACAAGTTATCCCATACAATTTGTATGTTACCCGCTAAATTAGAGAATCAGTTAAAGTTTTTCAAGTTCACACCAAAAATATCAAATCACTATATATTACATTTATTTAACATGTTTATTACAACAATAATTCATGGCTCAGCAAAAAAAATGTGTGCACCAAAACGATTGTGAAAGAAATCATCATTCTTGAAATGAGGCAGAGTCTGAGAGACCTATTTTTGTTTTTTTGTTTTTTGAAATTTATAGTGTTACTGTTAACGGATTAAACTGGTTTATGGGTTAAACACTTTTTTTAATTTCACAGGTTTGTCGAATTAACCTATTAACTACCCGAATTCATTAAGATTACACCTAAACTTGTTAAATTTGTGTCGTATTTGTATTAATTTCATGAATCGTGTTTAGAATTGCCATATCAACTCACCCCCCACCATCTTTCGTTACCATATGAATGTGTATGCGTGGTTGAGTAGGTTTTTTTTTTTTTTAAAGTTTAATCACTAAATATATTTGGTATTTAGACATCCAACTTAGTGGCAAATCCATTTCCTTTCAAAGTCCATTAATTCCCCAATTGTTGGCTTTTTATATATTTTAAGATTTTACTCTCTATTTTTCAATTCTTATGCCATTTCGATCCAGAGAAAATATTTAATCTAACTGTAATACAATGTCATTACTGTAATATTATCGACCAGTATTGCGCAATTTAAAATTAAAATAAAGATAGAGAAAATAGAGATAGGTGGATTAATTAGATTGCGACATTGATGAGTGTGTGGATGTTGTTTATTGAGCTATCCGACATTAGGAGCCATACATAAAATATATTGTTCTTGAACGATAAATTTTTTTTAGAATCAATTTTGCATTATTACATCAAAATAAATAAAAATTAGAATAATTTTAACTGTTATTATATTTTTATAAGTTAAAAATTCAATTTCTTACCTATAATATTATTAGAGAATGAGATTACGTGACATCGATGAAGTTCAATATTTGCTCTTCGATCTGGCCCATCCATAGAAGTTCAAGGCCTTTCAGACAACTGGACTTGGTCCAAAACGCATGGCTCCGTATTGTGTACGTCAGAGAGGTGGTTGGAAACGTGGATAACGAGTCTTTGCTAACCTCGGGCCCACCAGAATGGACCCTTAAAAAAGTTTTTTTTTTTTCAAAAAAAAAAAAGAATATTGGGTTAATGTTAGTTTGACGCCTGAAATATTTTAAAATTATAATCAATCCCCATGAAGATTAAAAGTCTCATATTATATCTGAAAAAAGATAATTTTCTGAATGTAGTTATCCCATACTCGTGTGCAGATTAAAAAGAATTGAAAGAATTAAAATAGATAAATTTAAATGATTATAAGGATTTAAGGGTGATTTAAGTACATTTGATTATAATTACAAAAGTTATGTTTTGAAAAAAAAATTATATAGATATTTTGAAAGTGGATACCAAATTCCACTCTCCATTTCCTAATAATATATTTTTTTGGTCAACCTTTTCTTAATAATTCAAATACAGTAATACTACGCTGGCCAAAATTAGTGGTAAAATAAATAGCTCAAATGACATGAAAACTAACTTGAAAAACTGATTAGACAATAATCTACCCTCCAAGTCACCTACCATGCCATTTGGATTGTTTATTAAATGACACGATAACTGATTTTGAAGCCTGATTAGACTGCTATGTCATTTAGGCTCTTTATTAGGTTCATAATTTTAGTCAACCTGTAAAGTACGGATATTTCGTCAAGGTCAACGTACCCGTATCAGATACCATATCAAATACGATACTCGTCGGATACTCGATGATACGTATTGGATACGCATTATCCGTATCCGATAATTAATAAAATATGTGAATACTTCGCAAATACTACTAAACATGAAACAAGATGAACAATTTTCAATTTTAAGCTATACCCCTTCTTTGGAGTTCACATACAATATAAAAATTCATCTGATTTTAAAAGTACAAGTATTTTTAAAGTATTATTTATTATTACATGTTAATAGAGTACAAAAAAAATAAATTACTTACACTATACTTTTTAAAAATAAATATTTGTACAACCAACTAATTTAATGTTGTTATGATTCATTTAATTTGTCATGCTCATTTTATGAACATATCATAATGAGACGATATTACATAATTTTCATGGTAAAATTTTTTAATTTTATTTACTAATGTTAAAGAATTATTGAAAAATTGTAATTTCTAAGTTGTTAAATAATAGTAAAATATAAATTATTTTTTATTATCCTAGCTGTACCTGTATCTTCTTTTTTTAAGTTTTATCGTATCGCCGTATCCGTATCGTATCGTACTTGTGTCACATATCGGTATCCGTACTTCCTAAAAAACATAACATTACTGATACAAATAAGGTATAATGTGAGACCAAATTAACTTAGTGGTAGTTCAACCACCTAATAAACCACACATAAGGGGTAGGTTAATAGTCCGAATATTCACGAAGTGTAGTTTTTTGGTGCCACTGTTCATAGATTTACCCGCTTGTGTGGAAAAATTGTTTTGTATAAGTTTTAACATTAGTATAGTACATGAGAAGGTAAGTATTGCGGTGATCTACTGAAATAACTGATATATCAAAAAAATATGAGACTAAATTGCAAAATTTTAAAATTTTAGGGCTAAAAGTATCATTCGCCCCCCCCCCCCCCCCTCCCCCACGACCCTCCCAAAAAAAAAAAAAAAATTTGAATAATAGGTAGGAGTCAGAAACAGAGTTCGAATATTCATGTTTCTTTTTTCCCCTTTCTCTCACTATCTCCAACGATTTCTTTTCTGAGAGTCCTTGGTCCTCAAACCCTGATTTCAACCTAACATCGACCTTGAGAGCTAATCTTTAATTCTTTGTCAATTCCGACGATAGATTACGGAGTCATCAGATCTGTTTATCTCTGCAAAATAGGTAATTGTTGCTGTAATTAATCTTTTTTTCTATTTTTTTTGGCGTTACAATTGTTGTTTCTGTGAGGAGTTGATGATTAAGGCTCTGGATTTTCATTTTTGGGGTTATGAAGATGTAAAACTCGATTCTTTATGTCTGTTTTGGTATTTTCGTTGGCATTCGGAAGCTAGGCCTATATATTTCTTCTTGTTGCGATGAATATAATTTTTATATGTAGATCAATTTTAAGCATTGCCTGCTGTTGGAATGATCTATGTTTATAATCGTTTCAGTAATTTCTTGAAGAATTGAACGAAAAAATGGAAAACTTTTCTCATGCTTTTTTTAATCGCCTCTGGTCTAGCCTATTTCAGAAAACGAGGGAACAATTTGCTATTTCTGTAACCTCTATGATTTTGTATACATACAGTAACCTATTTGAATTTTTTTTTAATTAAAGGAAACATTATTGTTTTGAAATTATTGGTCTTTTTGTTTTTTAATAATTCTGCAGGAACCATGTCTCTGGCACGGACTTACCGTTCACGAGGCGGCCATTTTCGCGGTGGCTCTAGGCCCTCTTTCAATAGAAACCACTATCACAACACTAACTCAACCGCCATTACTACCACTTCCAAGAACGACTACTATGATTCAAATATTAATTCTATGTGGAATTATAACAATTACCATAATGCATCAATGAATCTTGGGCAGCAGAACTTCAGTTTTAATTACGCTAAGCCTGAAGTACACCATTCTTCAAAAAAGAGAAAGTTTTCTGCCTCTAATTGGGAAAACAACGGGAGACCGTATCACCAACCCCTCACATATGATCATGCCTCTTCAACTTGCAACAACAGTTCGCTGGTCACTGCTACTACAAGGCCTAATGCCAATGCAAATATGGCCACCACCTGCAAACGTGACCGCTCAACATTTGAGGATGATGATGTGATGTTTATGTCTAGGGATCAGATTGAGAATTGTTCCCCGTCTAGGAAAGATGGGATTGACTCATCACGTGAAACGCATTTGCGATACTCATATTGCTCTTTCCTTCAGAATGTTGGTGCTCGGGTTGAGTTGTAAGTCATTTGTTGTTGTTGTTGTTGTTTTCTCTAGCCATTGTCTTTGTTTTTAAGAATTGTTGGTCTTATGAATATTTTAATTGGACTTATTTGCAGGCCACAAACCACAATTGGAACTGCCATGGTTCTATGCCACCGGTTTTTTATTCGACGGTCACATGCTTGTCACGATAGATATGTGAGTTTCTATTTCCTTTTGTGTAATATCCGTAATAACTGTGTGACCCCTTCCTTTCTGAGGATTAACAAAAATGCTTAATCATGTTAAGAATTGGTCCTAAATTTGTGCTCTTTTATTGAAGTAAAATCATGTTTATTGTTAACCGTCTTCAAATACAGTTTGTACCTAGGTGTTCATTTTATCTTGGCATGAATTTTTTTGGGCAAACCTTTGAAGGCTAACATGTCCTTGATTGGTTATGGGGCTGCTAACATGCCTTATTTTTTATGAAGCTCCCACCTATAACTTGTGTGACTTGACTAATAAATCGTGTTGAAGAGGTGCTTTTTATTCATGTCATGCTTTATGTAACATTCTGGTTAGAAGGGGTTGTGCATGAGTTTATATGTGTATGTGAACATAGTTATGCAGTTGCACCTAAGGATGAATAAATGATATATTGCTTGTTTCATTCCCTTTCCTCCCTGATATGTGCTTGGCACTACATGTTTGTTGATTTTGTAATGCAAACGTTTATAACTGCTGCCTGAATGATGTTGCAGTTGATTGCTACCGCTGCTATTTTCCTGGCTGCAAAGTCTGAGGAGACACCATGTCCTCTGAACAATATCTTGAGAGCATCATGTGAAATTCTCCACAAACAGGATCTATCTTATATCTCCTATCTGCTCCCTGTGGTGAGTATCTTAAGGATTCCTTTCTTTCCACCTCTTTGCCCTGGTCACTCCTGTCTGTGTGTGTGCGTGTGTCTAACTTTTACCTCTTTCCTTTCTGAAAGGGCAAAAAGGAAAAAAAAAATAAAGTACCAAGTGTACCTATGGACCAAGATGACTGTGTCTGAAAGTTCTTTCATGAGGCAAGGGTGATTTCATATAATTTGTAAACATTATTTATGATGCCAAATCTTTACTATGTCAAGCAATATTATGCATGTACCTGGAACTCAGTTTGAAATGGGTAATTTTCTCCAGCCTTGAATATTTCCGAATTTCTCAGTTGACCAAATCAAATCGTACATGGCATTCTTTAATTGAATTCAAAATGAAAATTTGTCAGTACACCTTGCTTGAAATGTTAATCCATATGACATTCAAGTCTTTACACCTGTGTACTGTAGAAATCCCTTCTGTGGATCCATTCAGCAATTTGTTCAACATGCTTATACTTCCAAATCAATTGGATTAAAGCTTTACTGAACTGAACTTCTTGGTTTGTATTTCTAATATTTTAAAAATGGGTTGACATTGACAGGACTGGTTTGAGCAGTATCGAGAACGAGTGATTGAAGCTGAGCAAATGATATTGACAACTCTAAATTTCGAGCTTAGTGTGCAGCATCCATATGCTCCTCTTACATCCATTCTGGATAAACTAGGGTTTTCACAATCAGTGCTGGTGAATCTGGCTTTGACCTTGGTTAGTGAAGGGTAAGTTTGCCAGTTCCACTCTTTCTATGCTACCATGAGCAAAAAAAGTTCATTATTTGCTTTATTGGTTGCTCCAGTCAGATATTGGGGCAGTTCTTTTTGGAAGGATATAACACATTATTGCGCACACTGTTGGCGTTTACATCTAATAATCCTGCCTTGCTCTCTTGGACATTACTTGGTATCTGGATGCTGCTGTAATGTACTCTTATTTACACAACTCCTGCATACACATCGTGTAGAAAGTTAGAACATCTCTTGTGGTTATGATTGCGATTGTGAATATCTGACTGGTTGGTTCTTGGAGGCAGCCATAGGAGGATAAGTTATTTTCTTCTTCTGCCTTTCCGGGTTTTGTACTGCTTTTTACTTGTGCCTGTGTCTTCCTTCTTTCTGTTTGAGTAATTGCAATATGTAGTCATTCTGGCATGGGATATTGATGTTTTTGGATTGGCATATAATTGCAGGGTCTATAGAAGATTAGCGTGCTCAACTGCATTATAATCTTAGCTGGCGGATTGATGTGCTGTTCATCAAAAGTTTTGTTTTTCATCTGAAGTAGAACAACCGATGTGTCATGGTTCCATGAATTAACGTTGTTTAGTTGGTCAGTGTTTAATAGATGATAGCTACAGATGCTCCAGAACCAGTTTGGCCATGTCCTTTTTCACTTGTCCATGTTCCTATGGGATGACTTGTGGAATCCTCCTACACATTTTTCTCTACTAGACAAGGAGGCCTTTGGTGTTCATACGAGATACTGATGTATAGGCCATGGGACTACGAAAAGGTGTTTGATGAATCATGCTTGTTCATCGGGATATTTGGGCTCTGAACACAGTACTTGTTTACTGTCTTGAGATGCGATACAGTCATAAAAGGTTTCTTCTCATGGTTTTAGGGTTTTTTTTTCTATGGGGAAGTTGGGGGGGGGGTGTTTCGCTGGAGCTTATTCAGGTTAGATTTGATTTTTCTTTTTTTATTCTTAAAATTTTTTCCAAAATTTGTGCAAATGCCTTTTCGCTTTTTGCCATTTATTGTTCAACTACCATCCCCCCCCCCCCCCAAACACCCACAACCAAAAAAAAAAAAATACTCACAAATAAGAAAATAAAGAGAGGAATAATTTTTAGGTATTCTTCAGTATAAGTGTGCCCTTTTCACCATTATACGCAGTGTGATGTCATCTTTACCGTAGCACTTGCACCAAGAGTCTGAATATCCACTGCACTTGCACCATGAGTTTAAACACCCACAAATTTTTTACCCCTGCCGGGAGCTAATAATTGGTGTCATGGCAATTTTTAGTCTTCCTCCCCCCCGCGCCCAGGCGGCCTGTACCTGAGTCATTTATTATTGAGGAGTTGGACCTACGTAGTTGGAGTTTTTAGTCACTGACCGTTTCTGCTATTATTGGTTTGGATAGTTTAGGCACGCTGTAAGTTTTTTATCTTGAAATCGGTAGCAGCAGTGACAGTTATCGGTTGAAGTGTTGGTGGTGATCCTTTAGGTTCAACGTTTGTTAAGTCTGTTATAAAAACTAACTCTAGTTTTGTAATTAGAGGCGTTCATTACTTTTGGAAAATTAGATCTATGCCTAGGCTCCTATTTTGGGGTCCGGGGGGAATGGCAGCTTCTCGGTGGGCTAACAATTGCCATATTGGTGGGGTAGGTGGTGGTGTTGATTGGTTTATCCTATAATTAATTGTATAATAAGATGATTATATACATTTATACATGTCTAATTTTTTATTTACTTTTACTAAGACGTAATCCAATTCATTTTTTAATCCTTAATTTTATATGTCGTCGTTCTGTGAGCAGCAGTGACAGTTATCTCTGGTAGCGCTGTTGGTGGCCTTATAGTTTTGATGTATGCTAAATTTAGTATAAAAACTCTACAAGTCTAGTTTTGACAATTAGATTTAGTTGGTTATTTTTGGAAACTTTGATGTATAAAGGCCTCCAAGCTATCTGCCCCAGTAAATATACCAAAGAGAAAAAAAAAAAACTTATCAGTACACTTTTCTGTCAACTAGGAAACTTGACTTAATTTACATATTATCTCTAACATCTTGAAATGACTATGCCCATATTTAATTTCTTTTAACTATGTGTTACTACAAAATATTTGTTATATGAGATTTGCGATATCCCCACCTATTTTTCTTTCCTTTCCTTTCCTTTTTTCTTTTGGGGTTTTAATTTCATGCACCTGAAGTCAGTTTGGCAAGTATTTCTTTCGTAAATGCACTGATAACTACATATTGTGGGCATCTGTTTCCAATTTACTATTGGCAACCAGGATTTACATTTCAGAAATTTTTATATGGTGGAACCATCAATATCTTTTTGTTATATGGAGAAGCAAAACCACTTCCGAATTTCTTGAATGGCAATCATGTCACAGCAGATCTTTTACTGAAATATTTCTCACTTCAGAATTTTGGTCATTGTTTTCAAAACCACCGGTATGAGGTCTGACTAATTTTTTGGGGTAAATAATCGACACAATATATAACTATAAACATATTATATAGTATATAGACGACAGCCTGGTGCAGGAGGCTCCCACCATTTTATGGTGCCCATGCCCCTATGTCGACTGAAGCCAAGCCAAGGTTCAGATCCCTTAATATAGGTATAGTTTTAATTCACTAAGCGATTCCTTTAGCATAGCCACATGCATACATATTTACATCTTTTACATCCATGCCCAAAAGTTTACATGGTGGAAAGCCTTTCCGGAGTGAAGTTTTTAGCAAAAAAAGGCCAGCATTTGCTCTCAGGGATTACATTCATAGCAACTTGTGTTGCTTCTTCCTGTTTGCCCTTTCATTTGAACTGTGTATGTTGCTGGAGCCGAAACCCGCTGTGGCATTGCTGGGACTGGGAGTTGATGTGTTCCTAGATGGTTATAACATGTTTGCTATAGATTTCGTGATCATGTCAACACTTACTGCAGAAGATTCTTGGCAAATATGTCACTTGGGTCGCTGCCTTGATAGTTGGTAAGGAGGAATTGCTTGTCTTGCTTTTTCTTACCGAAACTTCAATTTTTTATCTATAGTCCAGTTAGTCTTGTATATTGCACTTGTATGGTTGTAATTAGTCAAGAATTTTTTCTGAGAATTATGGAGCTGATTGTGTTTGTGCTAATGTGGCAAATATACGACGTTGCAAGAGACCTTGTCCCGTTGTTATTGTGTTTCTTCATATGGTTTGTTTGACTATCCATTTAGTTCTCAATCAATGTGACAATTATTATTCTCTTGTTACCTTGTGTTTTAAAGTTGGGTATCATTTTGTAGGCTTCGAAGCTCACTGTGGCTTCAATTCAAACCTCATCAGATTGCAGCGGGAGCTGCATATCTTGCTGCGAACTTTTTAAATATGGATCTCACTTCATACAAGAATGTCTGGCAGGAGTTCCAAACACCACCTTCTATAATTAAAGGTATTTTTAGTTCAATATTAAATGTTCCATTTATTCTCTAAACGCGTGTGTTTAACATAAGATCCATTCACTAGGCCTTTGATTTTGTGAACACCAATTTTACCACAATCTTATATTTTTCAAAAATTAACTTAACTATTTTCTCTAGCAAGTAAGAATTTTGTAAGTAGAAATAAGTAATTCTGCAAAACACAGAGAGCTTATGACTGAATAAAAGCGACAAATAGGCTTCCCATTACTTAAACTAGCAGGCTGAACCCAAAAGGTCAAAAACCATACAGCTATAGACGACCACCAAGTTTTCATATTAGCCCATGAAACAAGTTGCTCTGGGCTATTTAATGTTTATGCTAACATGGTGTTTAGGAGTGTAGATGTTTCTTTTTAGAGGAAAGCTTAGGCCTAGTGGCTCTCTGTGTTTACCACTTTATTCGTATGATACTTTTGACTTTTTGTCCTAATGAGATAGACATTATGATATTTCAAAGTTAGATTTGAAGCTTTTTATTAGCACTATGCTGCAATCAATGAAATCTAACTTTGCAGAACTGGTTTCGTGGCCTAGTAATTACTAGGAGCCTACAGTGGAGCAGACTTTAAGGATTTTGACTTGTGTCATGGAAAATGTTGCTAGAATACTTCTTTTTGTTCTTCTCTCAGTGTTTTGCATGTTGAATGAATTGTTAATATATTGCCCTCAATTGTTGCGCTATATTGCATTTGCATCTTTTTACTTCTAGATTTTTGGACACGTTTATGGAACCCTGACATCATGTGATTGTTTGATGCAGATGTCGCACAGCAGTTGATGGAACTGTTTTAGAAGATAACAGTACGTGTTAGCTCTGTAGGTATATTTTTTTGTTTATTGTAATATTTGATTCGGTGGAGTGAAGGCTTTGCAGGGAAGATAATGGGAGTTCCAAATATTTGTTTGACACTGGGTTTTAGAAGTATACGTTGCAAGGGTCCGTAGTTTCAGTTCTTATGAATGTAAAGGATGGCATGTTGAAATTATAGACGGTATAATAAGACTTGGTAATTTTCTTCTTTGCGCCTGGTTTAGAGCGTGTTAACTGTTATCTTACCAGTTTGGCATCATATAAAGACCCGGGAAATCATGTTGGTAATGGATTGTTAGATTTTCGCCTCTGGGTGTATTAACTTGTCGGGGTTCTGGACTGTGGATAGGTGGTTCTCTCATATGTCATCTTCCTGCTGAGCCTGCAGATTGATTTCATGGTGGCATTAGGATAAGCAAGGAAGACTGCTGTACAAGTTCGAGGGTTCGAGGGTTCGAGGGATATGCGTGTATCTGTGGGAGCCGACAAGGTAGCCATGGAGCCTTTAGGGACAAGGTTGCATTTATGTTTCCGATATGGGTAAGCGACCTCGGATGCATTCAGGAAGTTCTCAAGAATGCTACTACAATTTTCTTGTTCTTAT
>CM042184.1:3080241-3105744 GCA_023539305.1 Ilex asprella
GGGGGGGGGTTAACTTGTTTAGTTCTTTATGTGGGTGGATTTTTGTTGTTCACATTAGCATCAGTTTGGCGGTTTAAGGAAGAGAAAACGAACAGAAAAATTCTCGGCCTTTTTTTTGAAGTTCTAGGAAACTGTAAACGTTATCTGAACTGAGGGAAATAGATTACTTCCTTTAATTGAATTTCATTGGGGGATTTTGAATTCTTGGGTTTCAAAGGAAGGGTTAGAACTGGTATATTGACGTTCCCAGACCCAGCAATGGCAAGAGCACTGATCACCCATTGTAGAAAATTCGTTCCATCATATTCTGACTTTTCATTTTGAATTAAAATGTGAAGGCTAATTTATGGTTTGGAATTTCGATCCAAAAGTGACTTGAGTAATGGGTCCCAAAAGGCACTTTGGGAGAAAGTTGATGTTGTGATTCTATGGAAACAACGATTGTGTTTTCCTACATGATTGAAAGCATAAATATGAGAGGGTTAAATTATTGAAGCTGGGGGAACTGTAATTTGGAGGCTAATGCCATCTGGTTTGCAGCCCATGCATCGTTGGTAATTAGACAGGTCCCATCATCTTAATATGAGATTAGTCTCCCCTCCACCGTCTGTCTTGAAATTGGTTGTAATCCACAAGAGATTTGGCTTATCAGAAAGCAAGAGTTTTGATTTTCAGACTAAAAACATTGCATAAGTATTGCAGTATATTTACTCCTCATAAAGGACTCCTTACATCCATTGTGCCTTGGGCATTAAGGGCTCAAGTCACGGAAACAACCACTCTACATGTAGGGCCAAGACTTCACACATTTGATTGGACTTTCTGTAAACCTCGCAATGGTGAGAGTCTGGCGCATTAGACTGTTTTTTTTTATTGTACTCGTTAACATTTTGATTCTAGAACATGAAAAAATCGCTATTTATTGTATTTGAAGTATCTATGAGTGAAAGAGATACCCAAACTAAGAGTAGAATCCCGTATATATAGCCAAATAATAGTATAAAGTGACTTGAACATCCCTCTGGTCTAGGCAAAACATAAAAGTCATAGTAAGGGTAAAAAAGAAAAAACTCTAATAAACTAGATTATAATTTCAACACTTTCCCTCAAGTTAGGCAAAAAAATGTCAACTAAGTTAAGCTTCACAATGAAATCTTGGAGAATAGATAAAGTGACAGGTTTGGTGAAAATATTTGTAGCTTGATCACTAGTCTTCATAAACAATGGAGTGACAATACTACAACTAACCTTCTCTAGAAGAAAGTGAACATTGATCTTTATATGATTCGCCGTCTCGTGTAGTACAAAGTCAGAAGTGAGCTGAATAGCAGATCGATTATCACAATATAATATGGATGGAGAAGTCACAGAAAATTCCAACTCGCCAAGAATCGATCGTAGCCAAATAATCTCACACGTGTCAAGTGTCAGTGATCAATGCTCTGCCTCTATTGATGAGTAAGTGACAACTGCCTATTTCTTGTTCTTCCAAAAGATAAGATGAGTCCCTCGAAAAGTACAGAAGCCTAGATCGGCCGTCACACGCTCCTTCATAATCTGAATTTGAATAACAGACTAGAGAACCAGTATGAGATCGTGATGTATAGAATAACCCAAGTTTAAGACAAGACTTGAGATATTGAAGAATATGATAAGCTGCATCAAAATGAGACTGACATGACCTGTGTAGGAACTAATTAACTTGGCTGACAGCGTATGAAATGTCTGGCCTAGTGTTGGCTAGGTAGATAAGTCTACCTACCAACCGCTGATAGACAATCGGATCTCTCAACTCCTCATCTTCAAAAGTAAGCTTCAAGCAGTGGCTGGGGCAACAGAGATTTTGAGGGTGGTTATGCCGGGAAGGGTGGTTTCGCTGGTGGCTGGTGCGCTATGGCTGAGTTGCTGGTGTTGGGATCCTGTCGGTGGATTGTGGGGAAGGGTAGGGTTAGAGGTAGGCTCTGATACCAACTTGAAGTACCTATGAGTGAAATGGATACCTAAATTAAGAGTTCTTGTATATATAACCAAATAATAGTATAAAATGACCTGAAATTCCCTCTGGTCTAGGCAAAACATAAAAGTTATAGTAAGAGTAAAAAAGGAAAAAGAGACCCTAATAAACTAAACTATAACTCGAACAGTTGTGAAACTGCTTTTTGGTGTTTTTGCTCGTGGTGTGTGTAACCATTGGACTCATCCTTTCTACGTAAATTCTGAAGTCAATATTTTGCTGAGTGGGAACTTCATGGTTGTGGTGCTGAAAAGATTTCTCCCTATAGATCTTTGTTTCTTATTATGATGTTATCAAGGTTGGTGGACTGCTATATGTGGATAGAATTCAGTTTCAGGAAGCTCTTATGCAGACTGTTTGATCGGTAATTCACGAGGTTGAGAGTAAATAAGTAGGAGATGATAGGAATATGTACCACATACATCCTTCTGTTTGTATCCAAGTGTTCCTGCAATGCTTAATATAAGACAGTTGCTTCCCTTCGATTTTCTATGCACTGGTGCATTGTGTGGGTTAATTAGAAAAACCTAAACTTTGTGGAATTGGGTCTGGGTATGCATTCCATTCAAATATTGAATTCATGTCGTATTTGGTTGACTTAGCATGAGTTGGTATGTGTTTTATGTTATCAAAGCTCACATATAGGCTTTATCCTTTAGGACCAAGTTGCTTGAACTGATGCACTTGCTGTGAGTTGGAGTGCGATGTGGAATGTGAAAACTTACTTGTGATGTAAATTGCATTTATAACCATTTCAGTTAGTTTCCTTGACTAATTGGGATGAATGTTAGTCTCTTGTTTCTGGAGTTAGGATGTCTCTTAGTTGCGAATTTCTGGTGGTGTTGTGGGAAAATAACTGTTTGTGTGTGCTGCTTTCTGTGATGCTCCCTTGTACACTAATGATATGTTTGTCTTAGAAAACTAATCAATATGGCCCTGTGTGTCTTACTTGATCAATTAATATGGATCTGTTTCTCCCTCTAGTATTTATTCTTTGTTATGGTTTTAGCCTTTCTTTTTTATCCATATATTCTATTTTATTGCCCAATATTCATCTTTTATCCATTAATATTTACAATGCTGGCCTCGTAATCTGAGTAGAGCAGGGGTACAGTGTGGTGCTTCCGGAGAAATTGCAGACAGGGAAGTGGGATGTTTACAGGTTAGTATTATCTGTTTATTTTCATAGTTCTACCTAGGACTAAGTCAGTCTTTGAGATGCCACTCTTTAATTGCAGATCTGCACGCTCTCCTTTGAAGCTTGTGAGTAGATTCCCTGATCATCCTGAAATTGGCACCTTGCATGATAATTTTGTGTGAGCACCACTGACTTGCTTGGTTGAATTCAGTACTCCATTTCGTACTGATGCTATGTTCAGTCTTGTCTTTGAAAGAATTTCGTTAAACAAGAATTCACCAAGTTGTTTGCTCTAATGTTATGAGCATAGGCACTCTGTTGAGACTTATCAAGACTACAAATATTTGGGTTCACGCATTCGGGTGGATGGAACTGTTGGAGAGTACGTTTGCTGTTGAAGTTAAGCTTACAATTTGTTTTGAAGTTCTTTTATCACTTTGTATACATTGGTGCAGGTACAAGTGGATGACGTATGGAGAAGCAGGTACTGCTCGATTAGCAATTGGTTCTGGTCTAGTGTATCATGGGATATCGAAGGCAGGTTACTTGAAACATTAATTCTTGGTTTGATGGTTGTTGTCTACTTGTTGGGTTTTGGCATCCTTTCCTATAAATGTCTGTGTGGTTTTTTTGTTTTAAAAAAAAATTGAAGTTCCTGGATCCTTATTCGCTATACTCCTGAGAATTTCATTTGTTTAATTTTACAACAGGGATCTTGTGTTGGGCTATATTTTATCAACAGACCAGAGTGGTTGATAGTCGATCATGCCTGCTCTGCATATTCATACTTATCAGTTCCTCTATATGATACACTTGGTTCGTCATGACTTGTCGAGTAGAACTTTTAGTTGGATGTTTAGTTGAAAACTACTGCCCACATGAATTTATTAATTTGATCTGCAGGTCCAGATGCTGTCAAGTACATTGTAAATCATGCTGTTGTAGAAGCTATATTTTGTATGCCACAGACATTGAATGTTGTGAGTTTACTACCAATGCTTGTAAAAAGTTGACATCAAGGACTACTTAGTTCGACTTCACAGTTTATGTGTCTTGTCTTCACTCTTCATGTTGCAGTTGCTGAGCTTCTTGTCTGAGATTCCTTGTGTACGTCTAATAGTGGTATGACTTTCATACCCTGGCTTTTGTACCATAATCTAAATAGGAGCGTGTTGTTAAGTCACCGGTTTTCCTTGATGTATACATTTCATCAACTTGACGGTTGCTCAGGTGGTTGGGGGTATAGAAGATCAAATGCCATCGCTTCCACCCACGTCAGGAGTAGAGGTTATATCATATTCAAAGCTACTTGGTCAGGTGATTGCGGGTTCCCTTTAGGAAACATTACTCTCTGCATGATGTCTTTCTTTGTCAAAAGAAAAGTAACATTCATACAGTTGCATACGAAAAAAAAAATGATCATTTAGAATTGTATTATAGGTCAAGCTCTCTTGTGGAACAACCATACTATTTTTTTGCATGTTTGCTGATTTACTCTCGTAATTTGGAAAAAAAATCTATCAAACTCTTATTAAATTGGCGTCCAAAGCTTATCGTATGTTGATCTTGCTTTCTGAAATTTGTGATTGTTACTATAAGACTACATGTAAGGCCAGGGGTGGAGCCAAAGTCTTTTTGTAGTAGGGACAATCATCAAGTTGAGGGGAACGATTGAAGAATAATAATTAAAATTTGTTGTGTCTTGCAAATATGAGTGCTTTGCCATTTACACTATTTATAAAGTAATTCTTCATGATAATTTTTTGCTTTCTGTGCGGGCAATCATCAAGTAAAGGGGAACGATTGAAAAACAATCATCAAAATTTATTGTCTTGAAAATATGAGTGTTTTTTTCATTTACATTATTTATAAAGTAATTCTTTATAATAATTTTTTGTTTTGCTGCTTTAAAATTATTTCACGCATAACTTACATGTAAAAAACAAATAGAACCTAATTACGCAAAGTTATATGATATTTATTTTATAGAAAATACTATGGTATTAGAATAATTTTCATAGAAAATATTATTTTGACAAATCATTTTGTAAACAAACTACAAGTAGACATGTCAATCATCAAATTTTAAGTGATTTGAATCCAAGTTCGATTTGAAAACTCCATTTTGAATATGATCTGATTATCCACCAAATTTTGCTGTTACAATTCATATCAATATCCATATCCATTAAATATTAAAAAATTTATCAAAAACTAAATCTTATATATACACGTGTGTGCATGTGTTTTTGTCACAATTAAGTCAAATTTTGGTATGTCTAAATTTAAATTCTTGAAATATAATAGCATATTTGAACTTAAATAATCAATTAAACTTATCAATTCATATCTAGATAATCAAATTTAGAGGAGGATGAGTTATTAATATGTCATTGTAGAAAGAGGAGAAATAGCTAGGGAGTAAAGAAAGAATTGTGAGATTAAGTCTAATAAACTTTTAAAAAAATTCAGAGAGGGCAAATATTGAAATATTTTAATTTTTTTATAATTTTAAACTTGTCCCCACCCCCTCTTCGCCCCTGTGTAAGGTTGTTAGACGAATTGAACTTCTCGGGCTCGGCTTCTTTTGGACTTACTCCAATTTGTTCAAGCTCGCTCTTTTTGTAATACGATTCGAATTTGAACAAATTTTTAAACTTGTTTTTATCCAAGCCAAGAGAACCTGAAACGAGCCTTGTATTAGATTTGTCTCATTCATGTATTAATTATTTTTGGTATACACATTATAACTCCAAATAAAAATTGTGAGGTTGTTAAGGGATATTTTTTAAAAAATAGACAAACTTACAATTCAAATTTTATACAAGCTTCATGTAGGGCACCCCCCCCCCGGGAAGCGGGTCTCTCTCTCCTATTAATATCATTTTTTGAGCCCCTAACCCATTTCTTTCCTGCAACCCACGTCATCCTCTTATTTTAGTCAACCCCTCTCTCTCTCTGCATTTCTTCTTCTCCCTCACCCTTCTCTGCCTCTCATTCTCCAGTGAATTAACCACCAATGCCACCGACCCACCACTCCTCCCACCATTCTCAACCCAATCCCTAGAACAAATCATCAATACCCAACCCCACTTAGTTGGTATTAAAACAAGAATGATTATTTGACATCAACGGTTGTCCCAAGGTGCATATGTATATGTTTTTATAATTAGTTTGTCAATTTTGTCATGATTTCGAATTTTTTGAGACTAGAGTTTGTATTTCGATTTAGATTTTTGTGAAACTATATGTGAAATTTATGGTTTAAAATTTGGGATTTATTTTAGGAGCTCACTTTTGACTCAGGCTCTGCTCGTGCTTATACCTTATACCGAGCCGAGCTTGAACACCCCTAAAAAAACTTGAGCCGAGCCTAAGCAAACTGAAGCTTGGAATACTCAGCTCAATTAACACCCCTAACTACACCATTGTGGAGTCTGAAAATAGTCTTCTTTGTCATTCCAATTTCCAAGTCCATGTCCACCATATGCGTTCTTCTATCTCTCCAATCTTTTGAACATGATGTCCTCATGATAATATTCCTTAATCTCATGTTTTCCTTTGAGTAAGTTGGCTATATATCTCCTAAATTGTTCTTTCATGTGTTTGACTAGTCCTATTTGGAATCCAATTTGACACAATTTTTTTTGAACATACATTCCTTACAGCGGTGACTTTTGAACTATCATCAACTACTCCTTCTATTCTATGTACGTGCTTAAATTTTCTGGGATGGAATAGATTATATTCTTTATTTCTTTGATTCTTCTGGTGAACTAGGTGTGTCCTAATCTGTTTGTTGGACAGTCTTCTTGAGGTGGCAACTGCAAATATATCTGACTTCTCCCCTCTGTCTCTTGGCATTTATCTGAGTGCCTTTTTTGGCCTCATTAATGCTTAACACGAGTTTCTCTCATTCGTATGAGCACTTCTGCTGCCATTTTTTCTTATTGTCTATGTTTCATATTTATAGATTGTTTTCTTTCAGGGCCAGAATAACATTCAGCCTTTTTGCCCACCAAAACCTAATGATGTTGCCACAATATGCTATACAAGTGGTACAACTGGGACACCTAAAGTAATTTCCATGAGCTTGCCTCAACTCTATTTACTATTTCTTAACTGCCTATAGCAAAGAGTGAAGTTTGTTCCTTCTGTTATCATGGCAAGGGAGTTGTATTGAGCCATGGAAACTTGATTGCAAATGTTGCTGGTTCATCTCTTGGTGTCAAATTCTATCCTTCAGATGTGTGAGTATCAGTAATTTTATGCACGCCAAACTCCACAACTATTATTGCTGCATTATGTTATTATTTGTACTGCATATTGAGGTTTTTGTTGATATCCTGTTTTCCTTTTTTGCAGTTACATATCATATCTTCCTTTGGCACATATATATGAACGTGCTAACCAGGTCCTGCTGGCATATTATGGTGGTGCAGTTGGATTTTACCAGGGAGTATGAGGCTCAGCTTTGTCCTTTCTTAATTCCAGTCTGTAGAAAAGGCTATTTGATTCTTGCAGTTTGATCCAAAAATTAGATGTGCTCTATAAAATTTATGTGATAATTGGAATGAGTTCAACCGCACAATGGAAGCATGATTTACTATAACATCCAGCCTCATAGTTTTTAGACACTGCATAAAGTAATTACTTCTTTTACAGTAATAGCCATAGGGAAGAAAAACATGTGTCCATTATATTCAAGAGCTCATGCAAAAGGTCGATGCAATCCTCCATTGCCCTTTTCTGATGGTCTAAAATTAAAATGTCTTCTGGGCAAAATTCTGCTCATTCCCTGTGATGATATGAATCTTAAGTTTTCCTTTCAAAATTGGCAAAAAGTTGAACTGAGAGTATACTACATTTAACGTGGCAAAACTTGTGCCATTTTCCAGGCAGTATGTGGTATCCGATTTTTCTTGATTGGTATTTATTATTTATTGCTACTTAATTCCGATATATGTCTTGATCATGTAGGGGAATCTGTGAAATAAAAAATAACTCTCAGGGGACCTATTTCATCTGTAATATTACTAAGAAACGGGAAAAGTTGGAGTTGACAATAATTTTTAATCTTTCAGCAGTGAGTTAGGAATAGTTTTCAGTTTAATGTTTGTGTCATCCTAAAATGTAAGTTATGTGCCTAGGTGTGATATTGAGGAAAGATGGGTGACAGGGTTGATGGCATAGGATATGGATTGTTTGCTTCGGTCATAAAGTACTGTTTATGAAAATTTGTAATTGAGCCTAATGTCCTCTTATTGATCCTTTCTTTCCAGGACAATTTGAAATTAATGGATGATATGGCTGCTCTTAGACCCACTGTATTCAGCAGTGTTCCTCGGTTGTACAATAGAATATATGCTGGGTAAAATCATTGTCTGATGAAGTTCAGTTTATTCATCAAGTGCAATTCCTATGGTTGTTCCACAACTCAGTCAAATGCTATGGTTGTTGCAGCATTACTAATGCCGTAAAAACATCTGGTGTTCTGAGGGAGAGGCTATTCAATGCTGCCTACAATGCTAAGAAACAAGCAATTCTGAATGGTGAAGTAACTGATTAACTATTTCTTTTGTGATTTAGCAGACAAGGGTTCTTTGCATCCTAGATTTTCAATAGGGCCCATACCACCTTATAAAAAATTTCCTTGGCCCTTGAACATAATTATCTTTTAAGTAGTTATGACTTCTTTTAGGTGTTATTCAAATCATATCAAGGGAAATGAGACCCTGGTGCTCTCATGGGATGATGTTTTGGTGTTCTCAGTCTATCTACGTTGTAAACTGAACTCAACTCGTTTTGATATTTGCAGCCTATAAATATCATAAACTGAACTCTACTCAACCAGACCTTCTCCCAATTAATTTTGGGGTCGGCTCTATGAATCTTGTTCTCCCACTGTGCTCTATTAAGAGTCATATTTTGTGCTAAACTATGAAGTTTTATTTCCTTTTTTACCATCTCATTTAGTGATAATTTTGGTCTACACCTACTTTTCGTCTCATAAATCTTTTTTAAGTGTAATAATAGCTCTTTTGTAGTAAACGTGCCTGAACCAACTAAGTCAATTCTCTTAGCTGATCTTCTATTTATATTATTTCTACTATTTCTTGAATGCATTAATGCACATCTATCTTAACATACTTGTTCTCACCACATTTAAATTTTTTATCATCCTGTTTGTTACCTGTCCAACTCTAAGTATCATAATTAATTGCTGGTCTAATAATTGTCTTGTAGAACTCGTCTTTCAACTTTAAAGGCATTCCTTGATCACATAATATCCCTGTTGCAATCCACTACTTAGTTCAACTTGATTTAGTTATATGGTTAACGGCCTCTCTGACGTGTTGGTAACGAAAGGACATGCAGAGATCTTCGTCTCTTAAGTGTATAGAACAAGAGAATAACTCTAAAAAAGATATATTATTGACTTAATTGAATAGAACTCATAGTACATAAGGTAATTTATAGGATTTCCCAAATCTGTAACTGTTTTCAAAATTGACCAAAATCTCTAGTCTTAGGAAAGTTACTAAAAACAATTAAAACGCATATCTTATAAATTAAGAAAAATGACATGGTTTAGTGTATGATATAGTAGTCAATCTTGATATTTTTATTATGAGAAACCAAATTGTGTGCAATATGAATGCACTTTTATTATCACTATACATAGGAGTAGAAATACATTACGTAAAGCTTTTATCAATAAACAATCATCTCAACCAAACTATCTCTAAGATAGTAATAGCCACTACATGATATTCAACTTTTTCAGTAGAACAAGCAACAATGGTTTGTTACTTGTTTTTCTCGGAAATAAGAGAATCACCCTTGAAAAAATAGAAATTAATTGATGATCTATTGCATAATGTTTCAAAGATATAGAAAAAAACAAACAAATCTGGTGTAAGGTGCGTCAGAGATAATGCAAATTGCCAAAATTTTAGCCCAGTAAACTTTAGTTGGAGAAAAGATAAACTAAGTCACAAGACTCACAACATGAACATAATGGTCAATATCTGATTGCGTGATAATATAATAAGACTGATTATCAACAAGAACCTGGTACAAAGTAGGATTAACCAAGGAACATTGTCCGTAGAAGTTTAATTCACTTTAAGTTGAAGAGGTGTCTCAAATCAATGGATTGAGAATTTGTTGCTTGGGTCATATGGATAACATTGGTGGCATAGTTTGACTAAGAAAGAAAATAACTCTTAGCGACGAAATCACTTCAATGCCTAAAAAAAAAATCAAAGAGTGCCAAGATCCTTCATCTCAAACTATTGTCGTAACTTGGACTTCAAGGCCGAAATGCTCGTAGAATATTCCCAATAATAATCATATCATCAACATATAAAAGAAGAACTATTTGACTAGTAGAAGTAGAACGAATAAAAAAAAAATCATGTTCATTGGAACAAAAGCCCTAGTTATAGATCACAGTAGAGAATTTATCAAATCATGTTGAGGCGCTTGTTTGAGACCATATAAATATTTTTTAAAAGTTGGCATACCTCTCCTAGAGTGTAGGGGTGACCATGAGGAGTAATTACAAAAGATTTCTTCTACCAAATCACCGTTTTGAAAAGAATTTTTGACATCTATTTAACCGTATGCAATCAAATCTTTTTAGGAACGATAACCTTCTTATTTTTATCGTAGTGTGCCTTTAGTTAAACTGATCCAAAATGCAAGCATATTATAATTTTGGACAGCTAAAAGCAGGATTTTATTTTGTCACGTGCTTCTTGAACTTTGAAGTGCGGGCTTTGGCAGTTTTTTCCTCTTAGTTTATCAATAGGAAGTTTATGCTAAGCCTTACCTTTAATGGAACATGACGGTTTGAAACTTATTGGCCGTTCGGAACTATTGAGTTTAAATTGACGTTATTAAAGTCTCTAGAATCTACTATATGCAAAATATCTGTATGAAAGAAAAAAAAATATTTTTTTTTGCAATTCAATCTTGGATATATATGATATTTCTTTGTTCAAAGATGAGGATATGTAATTGCATAAAGACACAACATAGGATGAGGTGACTCCAAAATTAAAAATTATTTGCCCTAATCAGTATATGATCTACCTATGTCTACTTATGCAAATACTCGATTTCACAGTACTAAGAATTTTCAACTAGATAAAACTGATTTTTTGGTGACTGCTCGTTGTCAGTAACTCTCTTGTAGTTCTGGACACTCGTGGACTCAATACTTGGTGTAAATTTTTGTTTCATCCTCATGCGGGAAGAAACTAGTTACCTCTAAGTGCTCATGAGTTGTGACTGAAATTTCAAACCTGATTTTACTCTCCTTTTCAGTCTCCCTTTGTTGCATTCTTCCCAAAAGAAAAGAAAACACATACTATTTTTGATATTTGTAGCCTCTGTTCTTTTTCAGGCAAGAACCCATCTCCTATGTGGGACACACTAGTGTTCAATAAAATAAAGGACAAGCTTGGAGGACGAGTTCGTTATATGACATCAGGTGCCTCACCCTTGTCTCCAGATGTCTTGGACTTTCTAAGGGTGTAAGTTGGTTGGATTTACCGGCCTAGATTCCCTTCTCTGATGATACGATAACTTCTGGTACATGATCATTATGTTTTCATATTGAGAAGTGTTGATTGCTTCGCAGGTGCTTTGGTTGTAAACTTGTGGAAGGATATGGAATGACTGAGAGTTCTTGTGTTATAACCGCTATGGATGAGGGTGATAACTCATCTGGTCATGTGGGCTCTCCTAATCCTGCCTGTGGTGAGTCATTGACGTGTATTATGAGAAAACTTGTTTTGTACTGATTGTTTGCTTCGTGTAAAATTGATGCCATGCACCATTTGTTTCTGTCCACCAAATGCAGTTGGCACTCTATAAATGGGAACTTCTTTTCATAAATCACCAACTTTTCTGACATTTTCAATGCTAACTGCTTGTTAAAGTTTTTCGATGTCTGAACCAATGAAGTGACATTTACAACGCTAACTGCATTTCTCCGGTTTGTGATTAGTTGTTGAAAAGGTTTGCATAAAATAAAGATGTGGGGGTCAGTTCAAAGCTTAAATTTAACATCTGTACAAGCCTAAGATACTTACTCTTTTATTGTCTTCTTTCTCCGTTATTTCTTGTTTATTTTACTTGTTTTGGTTCTGGGTCAGTCATATACTACTGTTACACCTATAATATACCTCTTTGTCCACCTCATCTTTTCATTCAAACCAATGGTTTTAGAAGAGCAGTGTAGTATTTATTAAGTACAATATAAAAATGGTGATGTCCAGTGGAATGGTAAGCTGCTCGGGCTAACAATTGTTGAGGTTGTGAGTCTGCGAGTCTGCATGCGAGAAAGGCCACTTTTGTGCAAATAATACCAAGATGTGCCCATTAAGGTCCTACCTGCCACGGCAGGTAGCTGATTTTTTGACCCACTGAATAATGTGTGTGGAAGGTCTTCACATGCAACTAATTTTTGAGGTAGTTGAAAGGCGGTAAAAGTGGCTTCTTAGTTCTTACTCTCTTTATAATTTTTGTTGCACTTAATATGCTACTAAGCTCACGTTTTCTCCATATTGTTTCAGAGGTAAAGCTCGTGGATGTCCCGGAAATGAATTATACATCTGAGGATCAGCCGTATCCACGTGGCGAGATCTGTTTAAGGGGCCCCATTGTATTCAAAGGTTACTATAACGATGAAGTGCAGACGTATGTTACTATTTTGCTGGTCTTCTTAAGAGTGACTGTGTGTGTGTAAACTACTGAAGATGTGGTTTAACTGGTCAGGAGAGAAGTACTTGATCAAGATGGATGGCTTCATACCGGAGACATTGGGTTGTGGATACCTGGAGGTCGCTTGAAGATAATTGACAGGTGAGAACTTCATTTCATATTATTGGACCTTGGTCATATAACTTGAAGGGTTTGATAATTGCTATGCTTTAGTCTGAATATAGCAAGGCAGAGGCATGTGTTTGTGTTTGAGTTTGTTCTTTATGTAAAATATTGAAACTAAAATCTCATCCTAGACTTGCCAACTGTACTAGTGTTACATCATCGTTGGTTCCATAGCCAAAGTTTTACTTTGTAAATTTTCTTCAACACTGTCAAGCTAATTGGAGTTGATATGAATATTTGCTTTTCATATGGGCACAAAAGATGAGTAGTTCTGTGTTTTTTTAAAATTTAGTGGACTAAAGACATCACCAACGTGGAGCAATTCTTGCATTCATGCTTTTATGTTATATGCAAATCAGAGAAACTACAAATGCCATTATCTGAAATTGCAAATTGGTCTAGTGTGACATAATCACTGGCCCTAGGAACAGAGTTTGGCAAATTTTTTTGGTGCTGATATAAATACTTTTTTATTGTGCGTAATTTTGTTCATTTATTATTTAAAGTGATACGCCACATGTAAGCTCAAGTTCCTTGTTACTTCTCTCTCTCTCACACGGGTGCACATACACACACACACAGTAGGGGGCTTTTCTTGAATAATAGTCGAACTGTTCCCAGAACTCTGTTAAAGTAGAGAACGAAACATATTTATGATATTGCTGGGTTGTGCTTGACAATTGCGATCATTATACTTTGCATGCATATGGCCTTCACAATTGAATACAATAAGATTTTATCTCCTTGTGACATTGTCCCCCCTATTTTAGGCCAGGGGTGGGATTAATAAATGATTCTGCTAGGAATTTCTGTGGGAAAAGTTTCGTGTCATTTCTTACTAACCTCCATGGGAGCATCCTAACTATATCATTAGTTCTCTCTCTCTCTCATCTTATTTATTCACAGGTTTGCTGAGTGTCTTTAACATTCCACTAAATGTCTTGTTTTACCATGACAGGAAGAAGAACATTTTCAAATTAGCACAGGGAGAGTACATAGCTCCTGAGAAAATTGAGAATGTATATGCTAAATGCAAGTTTATTGCACAATGCTTTGTATATGGTAAGCAAATGAGGTTGTACGATTATCTGTTTCCGTCTTTCTTCGCTCTGTATGTGCATGTGTGTGAGTAGCTGTGCTCTTTTTTTCCTGGTAGGTGATAGCTTCAACTCTTCTTTGGTTGCTGTCGTCTCAGTGGACCAGGATCTGTTGCGAGAATGGGCAGCAGCTGAGGGCATCAAGGTAGTCTCAATTTTATGTTTAACACTTTATGAATTTGGGTTCCTGTATATGCAAATTCCTTGTCTTCTGAGTACAAATTGGAGAAATATTCACTTTTTTAAGATAAAAGGATTTTCCTATCTACTTGTCATTTCAAAAAAATCTGCAAGATTTTCATTGTCAAGAAGATGCAATTGTTCATCAACAAGCAAGTGTAGTTTTAGTCAGGAAATTTCTGGCAAAAATCCAAATTTTGCTGAAAAATACTATGTAGAGGTAGAGTGCTTGAAGTTCCCAACTTCTTCTCATGAAGATGATGACCTTTTTTTCTATGTTTGTTGTTATCTCTGGACTTGTGTGAACATACTGTCGTAACAACTAACAAGTCACAAAGTGCTCTTGGCATGCATTTGTTTATTGAAGAGCATGCATTACTTGTGCACATGGATCTATTCTACCATTTTTCATATGGTTCTACTGTCATGCATGAATGCAGTATGACAATTTAGGACAACTATGCAATGATCCAAGAGCAAGGGCTGCTGTCCTGGCTGACATGGATGCTGTTGGACGAGAAGCTAAGGTTCTCTCTGATTGCTGCCAAATCACAATGCAGTCCTTTTGCAGTAATAATATGTTCTTGTAATCTGTTTTCTCATACAAATTAAACATATCGGCATTGCAGCTGAGAGGTTTTGAATTTGCAAAAGCTGTGACTTTGGTGCTCGAGCCATTCTCTGAGGAGAATGGTCTTCTCACTCCAACATTCAAGGCAAGTATCAATTTTTTATCCAAAGCAAGAAGGCATTGATAAACCTGAAATTGGTTTTCCACTTTGTTATCTTCTTGTTTCAGATCAAAAGACCTCAAGCAAAAGCGTACTTTGCTGAGGCCATAGCCAAGATGTATACAGAAGTTTCAAAGTCTGATCCTGCCCCCCAGAAAAATTGATGATTTTTGGACGAGAATGGAGAGAATAGAGACTCAAATTCAGGAAATACTGTTTTGAGGTTTCAAGCAGACTACTGGTCAACATATTCCAGGATCTCTTCATGTGATGTAGCATCTGATAATATTGTACTTTTGCTTATTAGATTTTCCAAAAGAAAAAAGAATGTATTGGGTTATCAATAGTCGATTCATCTTAGGTCTCTCAGTTCATAAAAACTTTATCCTGATTTATTTTTTCAATAAAAATCATGTTACACTACTAACAAAATGCCATTGATATTTACGAGTGCGAGTCCATTACATTGAAGGTATAATATTGAAAATTTAATTTTTGAAGGTATAAAATGAAAATTCTAAAATTTTTTAGGTTACTAAGTGAAATTTGTCCTAAATAAAGCCTAAACTAGGATTTTGTTGGATGTGATCAATCTGTAATAGATGTTTACAAATAGGGCAGTAAATGTTACTCAATGATCTGATTGGGACCTTGCTTATAACATGGGCAAGTCTGCTGGATTGGTTATTTAGGTGCACAGATACATCTTGTGCAAAATTTTATTATTTTTTATTTTTTGTTACATTATGTGTTCCACCCCGGAGCTTAGCGGTTGTCATCGTGGTTTGAATTGAGTTAAGAGCATGTCTTTGAGGAGCAAGAGTTGACTATTGAAGAGCATGTAAAAGGGATTGAATTCATTACCGTGGTTTGAATTGGGTTAAAGCATATTTCTGAAAAATATAGGTTGACCTTTGTGGAGTATGTAAAGGGATTGAACTCATTATCGTAATTTAAATTGAGTTTGAGTATGTCTCTTATGAATAAAGATTTACTCTTGAGAAATATGGAAAAAGAATTGAACACAAGACCTTTACTAAAAATGAGATTCAATCATTGAACCACTTCTAAAAGGTGGTGCAATTTTACTGTGTGAACTACTTTTTGTTCATGAAGGCTCCAGAAAATGTTCTGACTTCTGAGCAAAACAGCAGACAAAAATATTCAGAAAATATAGAAATGTTTCAGAGGTTATTGGGAGGTGCAATGATAAAAGTGTGGGGGTAGTAATTGTGAGGTGGTGAAGTTATGAGGGCATTTGATTTGTATAAATAATTTCAATATTGAGTCCCCATTATCTATATTATTCTCAATTAACAGACTAAATTGGAAGAAATTCTTATTTCATCCCTTAAAGAAGGACTACTAAGACATTCACTTTATTTTTTTGGTGATCAACGGCAAGGAGTGTTTAGGTCAACTTATGCACACTTCGATTAATTTTTTCTTCGATTTGATCGAAAACAAGTCATTCACGTCTGGACTAGAATATTCATAAAAGATAATCTCTTAACTCCAAAAAAATACCAAAATTCAAACTTATTTGTTTATGTTACCACTAAAATTAACTTGTGTTAGTCTCTGTCATGTTCAAGCATGCCTGACACGTAACAATGGCACACCTTCCATGGTCTGGACAGAAGTCAATGGTCTCTCCGGTGCCAATGGCCCCCTCAATGCATGTCTTCCCACTTTCCGTAGTGCCTTCAATGATTGGCGCACAACAAATTCCTCCACTTTGAAAAATTCTCTCATTCTCCAAACTCCATTACACATGTTATACACAATGACTAGACCATCAACTCCGATGGATTAAAATCTACATGATGAATGCTGGTTGAAAATTGTGTGTTGACAGAGATTAGAGTTTCAAGCATAAACATTGATGGCTGCTAAATGCTGAGGTTGCTTTTGTTGTGGGTCTTAATTCAATACTTATTACTATGTTCTCGAAGATACCGACATAAATTTCTAGGTTTGGTACTATGGTCAAAGGTGATCCACAACAGCATTCCTCCAATGGACACATAACAACAGGATCCATTACTGATCAACGACAGCCATGTAGAGTGGGTTCCAAAAGTGCATCCACCCACAATCTTTCTATTTTTAAAACCCTATATTACTGATTAGGAATTTTTTGTTTTTTAGGGTATTACTCTCAGGAATGTTTGAATCAATTTATGCATACTTCGACTAATCATCGAACTCTCCTATCTAGTTAAAAATTACCGAGAATATAAAATTTATGAAAAATAAATCTCTCGTTGTCTGAAATTAATGAAATTGTCAAGTTTTAACTCAACATATTTATACCAAGATAATTCAACATAATACCAATCCTTTTGTTTAATGGATTGGTCATCGACTCGCATTAGCTCTAACGCTTTTATTTAATTGGATAAGAAATGACATTTTAGGAATATGATATCTTTAAATATATAATTTTTTTTAAATTTTACTATCAATTCAATCATTGTAATTGAGTAACATTTTATATACAAATAACATTTTCTAATTTCAAAGGATGGGCAGATAAAATAAAATAAAATCAAAGGATGAGTGAAAATAAAGATCTAGCCGTTCATCAGCATAGCCTATAACCATACCCACCGAGGTACATCTACAGCCCTGCTGTACTGAATAAAAGCTTACTTAATCACGTCACCTTCGTTACAAAGCCAAATGGAAATCAGAGTCCAATACTAACGAAAGCTCCAAGAAAGTAAATGAGAGAGAAAAGTTACAGAGAGAGAAAGAGAGACAGTCATTTACGAATCTAAGCTACAGAGAGTCAATCCATTTCACCTCTGTCTCCAATTGTCTCACTCAGCTACTAATCAACTTCACACACACACAGAGACACACACGCAATTCATTCGATCTCTGATCTGCATTTTGTAGCAATCTCAGAGGTTGAATTCCTCAAATTTGACGGAAAGAGAATCTTCAGAATTCTAGTCAAGGTCATGAAATGACTTTGTAGTTTTCAGTGTTTTTGTGAAATTAGGGTTGTGGATTTGATGTAGCAGAGATTTAGTTGTGCTTTTGTAATTTTAAGATTCAATCATGTTATCAAATCATCTACAAAACGGCATGGAGACGGCGAAGCTAATGTGGTCTCGGCTTCCGAATTCGGAGAACGGTGAGGTCGACGAGGTTGGCCGTTCAAAAAAGAGCGATGGAAGCAGTGTGGAGAGCCTTGATTATGAAGTGATTGAGAATTATGTGTACAGGGAAGAGCAGGTCGTGTTTCTGTTCGAAATACTCCTATTTTTCACTGAACTAGTTAAAGTTTTTTCTTGTTCTTTTGAAGGCCATTTTACGTTGTTGGTTGTATTATGATGGTTGATTTTGTGATTTGAAAACTTCAGGCTCAGAGAGGAAAGCTATATGTTGGATACTATGTGTGTGTGAAGTGGTTCTTTGCTTTGCTGGTCGGTATCGGTGAGTTTATAGTTTCTACTTCTGAATATTTGTTGATTGTTATTTAATTAACTTATATACTTGTAGTTAGGACGGTTGGTTTTGTATGGTTTATGTGTTGCAATTCTACAATTTCTCTGTATTGAAACGGATTAGGCCACTAGGATGATGTTTTATATGCTATAATTTTGCATTTATCCCTTCATGGCTTTGCTGATCGGAAAAATATGGTGAGTTAACCATGTTTTGGTTGTGAATTTCTATTTTAAAGTATTGCAGATAATGATTTTAGTTTGTTTGAGAACTCACCATTGAAACTGCAAATTAGTTGCTTGCTTGTTTATTTCTCACTTGATGCCAATATAGAATTGGAATGTAGTAACTTTTTTCAAGTTACTTACAGAATCAATTTTTTCTTTGGACATAATTGCTGCTGGGGGGTGGAATGTTAAATTGTTGTTTTAGGTCATAAACATTTACTGCTTTAAGTAAGTATACTATCCTTGATTGCCCTAAAATTGACTTTCTTTTGGGTTGCTTACAGGTACCGGATTAGCTGCTGTTTTCATTAATCTTTCTGTCGAGAATTTTGCTGGATGGAAGTTTTCCTTGACCTTTTATATCATACAGAGGTCATATATCGCGGGATTTTTGGTATATGTTTTAATCAATTTGGCTTTAGTCTTTTCTTCTGCATATATTGTCACGCAATTTGCACCAGCAGCAGCCGGATCTGGTATTCCTGAAATCAAGGGTTATTTGAATGGTAAGTCATACTAGAGAGCTTTTCTACATTACTTGTCAGTCATATCCGTTGCAGATGGTATATAGTTTAAGAGGACACTGATAGCCATTCAAATGAGCAGGAGTTGATATACACGGTGTCCTACTATTCAGAACCTTGATTGGAAAGGTCTGATGGAATTTCTTGGTTTTCTATTCCTTTAGGATGGTTCAGGCAAAATGCATATTTTGAAGAAATTGTGCTTGATTTCTTTTATAGATATTTGGAAGCATTGGTTCAGTGGGAGGTGGTCTAGCTCTTGGCAAAGAAGGCCCTCTTGTTCACACTGGTGCTTGTATAGCTTCTTTGCTTGGACAAGTAAGAACCTAAAGCTTGAATATTTTGCATTTGAATGCCGACAGACAGTTGAAATTCTCTTACACCATGTTTTACACTTTATCCATGATCTCATTGTAATCTCTCATTATAATTATGTTTTGTATCTAAAAAAGATGATTATATGCATGTTTTAGTGGCTAACTGTTATGTTTTGCAGTCATGTCATATTTGGAAATTTAAATATAAATAAAGCTTCAAACTCCATTTGTTATTTGGCAATGCTAGGTTCAACGTGTGAATTATGTAGACTGCATATCCTTGATTCATAATTCGGTCACAAGATTGAGGCATACCAATATTTAGCTCATAGATATGCTTTTGCATTATGTGTAAACATATTCCAAAGAAATTAAATATCACATTGTACCATAATTTTCCTCCATGTTGGTGCATGTTAATTTGCTTCACACTTGTGATTTCCAGATAAATTTTCAAATTACAATTCGAGTCAATGTGCAGTCAGAATTTAGTGTCTGTATCTTCCTGTGTCTGGCTTGCAAACTGATGTTTCTTCCTTGTTTTATGCCTAAAATCAGGGTGGATCTACAAAGTATCATCTAAGTTCAAGGTGGCTACAAGTTTTCAAAACTGATCGTGATCGCCGTGATCTTGTGAGTGATTTATGGCTTTTTAGTTGAGAATGAAGCTTCTGTTTTTTGTGGAAAAAAGATTGTCATTTTTATTTCATTGTTCTTTTTTTAAATATAATTCACATGCTAGTTAATCCTATTGGATTTTGAAGTAATATTTGCTAATCTGCTTCAGGTCATCTTTTTGTAGGATAGCATTAACCTTTTTTCTTTTTCTTCCTCTTGTTTTTACTTTTGGTTTGTCATAACTATATGCAATATTTCTTAAAGGGGCTGAATTTATATTTTTATTTTCTCCGAATTGGAAGATAGATTAGTTTTACATTTTCTTACCATTTCCAATTCAAATTGAAAAGCCTGTTACATTTGCATTTTTATTAACAATTTTAATTGTTGCTTTATCATTTATAGAAGGTCGTCTATTCCAGAGCATTAGTTGACTATATAAGCATTACACTATAATGTGAATCATGAAATTTCTATACTTTCACAATTTTAACTGGCCTTTGTTCACAATTGGTTTTTTTTTTAAATAAATTAAACAAAATGTGTGCTGGGAGACAAAAGTAGAAATGTCCAAGCACATATTGCTCCTATTTTGTGCACAGCTCCACAAAAAATAATTTGCAGTTTGTGTGTTTGTTTTCAATCAAAAATTTATTTCCATATGGGGTCAAATTCTGATCGGTTTAATAGCTTGTACTTTCTTTTCTTTTTTGGCCAATATGCCTCTGTCTTCATAAAATTTCCTGTCTTATTTGGAGTAATAATTAAAATTTTTGGTAACAGTAAAGTGTTTATACTGAACATCTGTATTTCCTCATTTTTTTTACCTAATATAATTGCTGCATTCACATCCATGCAATAACATCATTCGTCAATCCTATACCTTTTGTTCAGATGTCCAGCATGATGTGATAAGAGTAGTAGAAATTATTTGGCGCTCTTTTCAATTCTCAGATGTTGGTGCTAGATCTGTCTAAAACTGGGCTCTCACCTTTCAGTAAGAAAAGGTGTCACTGCCTCTAATTGTGCTCATTTTCTATTGGTGTGATGTTTTGAAAAGGTAACCTGTGGATGTGCAGCTGGAGTTGCTGCTGCTTTCAGAGCTCCGGTTGGTGGTGTGTTATTCGCATTAGAAGAAGTTACATCTTGGTAATCCCCCCCCCAAAAAAAAAGTCGTGATTGCATCGTCACATTTTGGTGTATATGCATATACATATGTTCTACAGTACGTCTATATGTACATGTTACTTATTGTATGTGGACCTAAATGTATACAGTTCTTGTTCAAGGATTACTGATTTCTATGCAGGTTAATGTCCTAGTTTATTTTATTTTAATTACAGTTTTGTTGTTGAAGGTGGAGGAGCCAACTTATGTGGCGTGTGTTTTTCACTTCTGCTATAGTGGCTGTTGTAGTACGTACTGCGATGGGATGGTGTAAGAGTGGAAAATGTGGACATTTTGGCTCTGGGGGCTTCATAATATGGGATGTCTCGGAGTCAGGATCTGAACTTTATTTTTGATATTTTCAGATTAATTTTTTTTGGCCTGCCTTTCTAGCTTTCTGATTACTTTTCCTTGTAGTGGTCAAGAGGACTATTCATTTGAGGAGTTGTTGCCAATGGCAGTTATTGGAATTATTGGAGGTCTTCTTGGTATGTTATACTGGGCACTGGAATTAAGCTTAGCCATCAAGATTGGACAAAGACTTAGAAGTTTCTGTCATTTGAATTGGAATTGACTTGCTCTTTTGTAGGAGCTTTATTCAATCAGCTTACTCTTTATATAACTCACTGGCGTCGAACTCATTTACACAAGAAAGGAAACCGAGTTAAAGTAAGTTTTGGAGTATAATACTGAATTGTGTTTTCCTTTACAATGACTTGATTTTGCATTTGATGCCTTTCTGTTCCAATATTGCAGGTTATTGAAGTATGTCTTTTATCTGTTATAACCTCAGTTATTTCGTTTGGATTACCACTTCTTAAAAAATGCAGCCCGTGCCCTGAACCAGATCCTAACTCTGGTATTGAATGCCCTCGCCCACCAGGAATGTATGGGAATTATGTAAATGTAAGATTTTTTTAATCTTGATTTCTGTTGGATTATTTTTTTCAGTGTTGGTTTTTGCTTACATGTACTTTTTTAATTTATTACATGTTCATGTGGTTGCAAAATGTATGTTGTGCTCAACTTCTAAACTGACAGTGCCAAATGTACTGGGATTTGTGGAGATTCATTCTAGGCTATGGAATCCCATGTCTGGAAGTGTTATAATATTGTAGTGATTGCTTGAACTTTATGCTCTAGATTCCGGATAATGATATAGATAACTCCATTTGGCCCTCTTTGCCAGTGCTAAATAATGTTGTATGTGGTCAATTTTTCACTATGATATCTGTGCTTTCCTCACTTCTTTACGTAAGTACGAAATGACATACAAGATTGCAAAGCCAGAAACTGGTTGTGCAAATCAAGATCCAGTGGGCAAATTATACTGTCAACTTGTATATTAGATTTTTATTTAATTTAAAACCAAACACTTGATCAGTCTATTTTATGGGAGCTGATATTTAGATAACTCTGCTATGGTGCAATTTATGTACCCCGACTAAAGTCACAATTGGACATGAAGTTGCATATTCCTTGTTCGTGGCATTGATACTACAGATTGTCTTCCTCTTTTCCCAAATTGATAAGTATCAATATCTGTTCTATAATTGAAACTAAAGTTTAAGCACATGATTAGGCAATGAAAATTTACAGATTTTCTGGTTTTCTTTTATTGGTGTGGTTCCAGTATATTTATCTAATTGAGATATTGCATGCATCTGTTACCATAATTTGATGATTGCCTTTGTTTTCTACCACTTCAGTTCTACAATTGGGCCTTACCTCTTTCAGTCCAGAGTTTCTCATAGATTCGTGATAAAGGAAATCCTTTTTCTTTTGGTTACTGAGTTAGATGTTTTTTAACTCTCGAAAAAAAAGGCTTACATGGTTTCTTCTTGTTATGGTTGAGGTGACCTTTTGTACTCTTGGTGAGGGGTGGCACTCAAATCTAGGGCATCATTTGTCAATATATACTGAATTTAGAAACTGCTGCATATTTCTATGACCTCAATTAACCTATGTCTTATTGTTTCCTTAAAAAACGCACAAGTCATAAAAGTAAAATGTTTGATGTGTCAAGGTTTTTAAGTTGCATGAATTTGCACTCAATCACGGCACTATTTTTGCTCTTCTTTGCTTCCACATTAGGCTTATATTTAAACTTGAAGGGAGTTGATGTATGTGGCAATTTCTACTAGGAGCTCTCCTTAATTACGCATGGGGGTGTGAGCCTCAATACTTTTGAAACTGTGCTTGGATTATAGTATCGTTAAATTGGTGTATGCTTTCTGGATGTAGCAGATGTTTGGACCATTGCATTTGGTTGTTTTTTATGAAAATCATTTGTGCATATAAATGTTTGTGGCGATATTGTGATCTTAAATTTTCATTTTTTAAGTTATACACTGTGTAGTCCTTCGTGTATCCCTTTATGCTTGAAGCTCCTTTTTACTTGGTGAAATTTCCTTCTGCCTTTGATCATCGCATTTTGAATTTTTGCGCATGCAGTTTTACTGTGGCAAGGACAAGGAATACAATGACCTTGCAACTATCTTTTTCAACACTCAGGTTGAATAAACTTCTGGCAGAACCTTTTTGTTCAGATAATAGTACTCATTCTCCTTCTTGGTTTCCATTCTTCTAATTGTTCTAAACACCTGTTGCAGGATGATGCAATACGAAATTTATTTAGTGCAAAAACTATTCATGAGTACAGTGCCCAAAGCCTGCTGACATTTTTGGTATTGTAGACTTTTAATTATTTTTATAGTTTTCCTTTTGTTTGCAAACCGTATGATCCCTCGGGTTTTATATTCTACAAAGTCATATACTCTACATTCATATAGATTTGAAGGAATGAATGATTATAGTTTCAGTGTCAATGACAATAATTGTACATTTTGACAAAAAAAAATACTTTTCTGAGGAATTTTTGTATATTGCAAAGCATAGAAATCTTTTTTTATTGATAGAGGTATTCCTAATACTTGGGATCTGGATTTTTTAAGTTGAGTATTGACACTTAAAGGTTTGGCACAGTCATTTGAGCATTGAGCTTTACAAAATAATTTATGAGCATACTGTTTCAGGCTGTAAGGGTTTTTTTTTTTTTTGTGTAAAAATGATTTTCATGGAGAAAAATGTGATTAAAATGCCAGATTGTTGTAAGTGCATCCCTGTAGCTTTTATCGGTTTCAAATTTTATGGGGATATCTTTTGTTTCTGGCAAGCTTATCAAGCAAAGGCTTTGTGGTTATGTATTTATTTTATGACTTATGAGATATAATGGGCTTCAGTGAACCAACTTTCCATATCTCCATAGTGTTATTTTTGGTGCATAAGTGTAGATGAGAATTATATTTTTATTCGCAGGTCATGTTTTATACCTTGGCAGTGGTGACTTTTGGTACTGCTGTTCCAGCTGGTCAATTTATTCCTGGTATAATGATTGGGTCAACCTATGGCCGTCTTGTTGGCATGTTTGTTGTTAGCTTTTACAAAAAGCTGAACATTGAAGAGGGAACGTGAGTTCTTATATCCTTCTTTTTTGATGAACTTACATGAAAGAGATGTGTTTCACTTTCATTAGACCTTTCAAACTCATGAGAGTCGTTCTATTGAATCTTGTGTTTGTCATGAAAGAAGTTAATGTTGACCGCAATTGAATCTTGTGTTTGTCATGAAAGAAGTTAATGTTGTCCTAATCTTGTTTCCATTTCATGACTAAAAATGGTCCAACCTACAGCATGGTTCAAAGTCGCGGTATCGGTCATCGACTCGGAGGGCACTGAGACACATCGGTCGCGGCGTCGCGGCGTAATATCGGTCGATACGCTCAAAACGTTAGATAGAAGACCCAATTTTTTAAAAAAAAATCATGAAAATTTTTAAAAATATGTAAATATCATCATTCTTGCATTATATTCCAAAAATACATTATTTAACATATTAAACATAATAAAAATGAATTATAAGGACGCTACCGAAAATAGTTATCATCATTTAGGTTGAATGTTTTTATTTAAGGACACACTAAACTTTAAACATATGTTATTAGAATTTTTTTTAACTTACTAGTACCTAATTTAAAAAAAAAAAAAAAAAACAACAACAACAAATATGTATCTATAAATATGTCTGACTCGGTTCGTTTCGGCCGAGTCCAACCGAGATATCGCCGAGATA
>CM042184.1:3126117-3139870 GCA_023539305.1 Ilex asprella
ATATATATATATATATATCTACAAATGATACTCTCATTAATTTAAAAATTCCTAAGCTTGGATCTTGTGATTTGAATAAGATAATTATGTTTCTTTGTGTGCTAGGTATTAGCAAACTGAAAAATATTATATTGCCTCTAGAGAATCATTATTAATGGTTAGATTAGGTCAAAATAGTACAAAATCCAATAGAATAAGCATAAAGATAGGTGCATACATTAGTATAAAGTTTTTGGGTCTCTTAAAATATTGTTTAATGCGCTCCCCAAATGAAAGTGAAGACAGGCCCCAACCTTAAGATAATAGGTTAAGTAAGCTAGCAAACTTTTGTATTATTTTAATCCAATCAATACATACCAATTCTTTTTTTTTATTGGGTCTGGATTACATACAAATTCTAAAGTGGTGAAAAGTCACTATATGATGTTACACGCTTGTCCCATTTTGTGGACTTTTTCTATACTTTTGAATTAAAAAAATAAAAAAGTAAAATTAAAATTACCATATTCATGTGATGAACATAATATTAGATTTCCTTTCACTTTTTGAAGTAGAAAAATGAAATCAAATCTAATTTATTTTATTTTTTTTGACTTATTTGTTGATTTGTCTACATTTTCTTCTTTTTCCGAAGTGATGAACTATCTCTATTTCCGAAATAATGAACTTAGTTTTCTTATGTTGTGTTTGGTAAGTAGTAATAATGAAGCTTAAAAATAGAATAAAGCTACTTAGTAATGCTCATTATAATATTTGGTTTTTAATAATGACAATTCAGTCTCATTAACATGTCTAATCCTACCAGTATAAGATTAAACAATTATTAATATTTGCTGATATTTCTCATTTCTAATGACCATCACTCGTCACCATGCACCTCTTAAGATGTGCAGTTTGGGTCTAAGATCGAGTATAAGGATCGAGATTGGGTCTAGTTCGGGGGCTAGGGTTAGGCTCGGAGTCAAGCTCGGTCCTAGGGCCTGGGTTAAAGTTCGAGGTCTAAGTCCTTATCCTAGTCTGAGGTCTGGGATCAAATCCGAGTTTGGGATCAGGATTAGTCTGAGCCCAGGACTAAGGTCTAGGTCATAGTCCGAGTCTGGGGTCTAAGTCCTTATTCAGGTCTAGGATTAGGGCGAAGCTCAAGGTCGGGTCTGTCCAAGTCCAAGTCTAGATTCTAGGTTCGAAGTCCAAGTTTGGGATCAACGGGTAAAGTGAACTCCGAGTTTAAGGATTATTCAAATATTTGAGTGAACGTTCAATTTTAATCTTACACTTAATCCTAGTTGTTGTCAAATATTTGAATATTAATGTACATTTTATACCAATTCTCAGTTCAGTTCAGTTCAGTTCAATCTTTATTTCATTCTCATGTAAAAACATTACAAAATTTTCAAACACAACTTAGATCATTGTATGTAGAATTCAATCTGTAATATTTAAGTTCTTATTCTAGTGGATTTTTAAATCAAAATACACCTTTTGAATATATTTTTTTATATATAATGACAAATAAAATTGGAGAACGAAATTTACTTTCATTAAGATGTTAGAAAAGAGAGTTCAAGCCCAAAGTAAGAATTTCCTTCTAAAATTTAACAAAAAATATAAATAATAGAATGCATGTCTCACATAGATAGAGATCTTCTCCAATACAATTTTTTCAATTTCTTCAAACGGTACATTAGCAGTCACATAAGTGGCGAACTAACAAATAAGTAAGTCTCATTTAAATTTGACGATAATAATTTTTATTAAAATAAATTGAGAAAAGTATATAAAAATATATTCAAATTCGACCCCAAGTCGACAACTAATTCAATATATTAGACCAATTGTTTATATTCATGAGCTCAATATTAAAATAAGTAGAGAGAATAGTGCATTATTAAACTCCAAGATGGCAAATTTTATAATTTATAGTTTAATCAAATATTAAAGTATTAAGGCAACATCAATGTTATTATTCTATTATTGAATTTTTGTTTTTAGTAATTAATCAAATTAAAGGGTTGGTGGGGAGGGTGTTGACGGCCAGGTTTTAGTGTTACACGGTCTTTAAAAAAGCCACGGAGGCGCAGAGTGACGTCGGTTAGATGGTTATACACGTGGCAGATTTTCGGGATTTCAGGATCGAGAGGGAATGAACACTTCACAAGCGACAAAAGCCAAAAGCCAAATGGGACCCATTAAATGGTGGGTCAAGCCATTTCACGTGGGCCCCACATCTGACGTGGTAACAACAGTCTCACAAATATTACTTTTTTAGCCGTGCTTCATTGTAGTGACAGGATTGTGCAACATGAAAAAGTCTACAACCTACCCATCTAATATTAAAATGCATAAATTAATTTAATAAATATATTGAATTAAATCTTTATAATATTATTATTTTTAAAATATACAGATGTAAATGAACAGTCAACTATATCTATTTTATCGGATAAAAAAAAACTATATCTATTTGAGATAATATATTTTCTTATAAATAAAAAATTACTTGCGACCCGTTGAAGAAATATTTAAGAAAAAATGGTACAATAGATAAGAAGATGTGAGACATGAAATAAATGTGGTAGAACAAGACTCAGAGTAGTTGACTGCTATTAACAATCTCAATATTTTGTTTAATTAAAGGATTAAGGGGTTTTTATATTTGAGTAAGCTCTGAATACTTGCGTTTACATTTGAATGGAACGTACGCTCGTTTGTTGGTTTCCAAAAAAAGGTCTCTTAGCCATCCGCTATGGGGAAATATACGTTCGCTTGTAAGATTGACAGCGTTGTCTACATGCGAAATCAATCCCTTGATGAGAATCATTTGGTGGTGTTCTCTCCTCTTGTGTAATGCACAAAATTTGTAATATATTTTCATTATCATCCTAATTCCCACACCCACCACCATAATCAATGTATAATGGTTAGGAAAGATGATGAGAGATTCACAACGAAGTAATAAAAAAAGTTGAAAGAATGGTTCATAGACCATATATTGATATTTAATTGGAAAATGTTATTACATTTCAATTTAATAATTTAAAATTAGAAAAAAAAAAAAGGATTTGAGGAGCAAAAATGTCTAAGTTTTTTTATTAAATTAGTTTTTATAGTATGTAGTGTATAATTATGCTAAATGTGCGATGACTTGATCGATATCATAAGGGGAAAGGAGACTTGAGTTGAAGAAAAAAATTATTTCAATTTAAAAAGTTGACAAATGGTAATCTTTTAAAAGAGAAAGTCAAATACCTAATAATACAATGAAAATAAAAAAAAATCTCATTTATTACATGTATACAATGTTGGGTATTGCCTTCTAAATTTAGTGTTTGCTTTATATACAAAATCAATTATTTTGTCATTGCAAAAAAATAAATTATGGATAAAATAATTGTTCATCTTTGATCAAGTTTTCACTGTGCATGGTACCCTATATGGCGGGGTTGTGACAAGTTGATGCCATTTTAGGGTATAAAATATAACCAAGGTATAGGGGTGTTCATAGACCCAAGTATCCACATGTTTTGTTATTTCACTAAAAAAATAAAAGCGCGAAACTCGATTGACTCGATAGTCAATCCGTCAGAGCCAAGTCCAATATCCTTCAAGAGAGGAATTGGCCTACACCAAATTGCCCAATAGTCTGCTTGCAAAAAGCCTGTTAAACCCCGACCCAAGATCCAATCCAATGGTTCTACCCTGCCTGCCTAGTCCAGTCAAAACATAGAAATAAGTCCATAAGTGTCGGAATTGGAAATTTTAGAAATTTAGATATTATAAATAATGTATATTTTTTTTCATGTATTAAATATACAAACTTTAAAGGGTAGAGTTATGCAAACTTGCAAGGATTTGGCCCTATCCTACTCAAGGTCAACCTGAAAAAAATTTTGTAGCCTAAGCTTAGCTCAGCTCAGCTCAGTCCGTGGACACCCCTACCAAGATATTTATCATAATTTAAATAATATGAATATATTGATATTTATGAAAAATATACCAAAAAATATTGGGCATCATAATATCTTTTAGACATTAAGAAGCTATTTTACAAATATCTTGAAAGATATTAAAAATTTGATATATTGTTTACTAGGGCAAATCTCATTTTGTGATCCGAAATATTTACGATTAATTATTAAATGTGATATTTTATTATATTTAATAATTATTTAGTTATATATTATTTATAATTAAATATATTAAAATTTTTAATTAATATATATTATAATTTAATTTATTTTACAGGTAAGTTGATTGATTTTAGTTGTGGAATGTAATTCGGCTACGTTGAAATTAGTTTAGGTTGGTCACATGGTGTGTGCTGTCATCTGGTGTGTAAGCTGTGACATTAGCATTTCGCTACCGAAAATAAAAAGATATTTACTGATGAGTGGATGTGAGAGAAGTGGAGGGCCATCCAATAAAATCAAAAATCACTTGCCACGTAGGACAACGTGTTCGGTATTCTAAAGTGAACTCCGTCACACGCGCGTGTATCATACGCGTCACCAATAAGGTTTTGAAAACAATTTTTTAATAGGTTTTTTTTTTTGTTGCTGACAAAAATTTGATCATGCGAGTGATCGTGGGTCCCAGAACACGTCATCGGTGTTGCCACATCTACAGTACGTGACAATGTAGGGAAATAATTTCTTTAGATCGGCAATGCCGAAAAAATGTGGGACCCACCATTTCTGGGAAGTTCCGTGACCGTGACTCAAGACTTCCACTCCCACCACTTCCCACCCCACGCTGTTCAACGACTCTCCACCGTCCGATCAATCTACTCCGACGACTAAGATCTTGGCTCGCTGCTCAACGCTTGCCAGCTAGGACTGGCTTGTTCGTGTTTTGGAATCTGGAGGGTTTTTTTAATCAACACGACAACACCGCTTCCACGTCAGATGTGAATCGAACGGCCTGGACGGTTCCTTTTTTTTATGTCGGGAAGATCTTGATCGTTGGTATCACTTTTCTGGTGGGACCCACTTAGTTTGGATCACCACCACCATAATTATGGATACAATAATGGGGTCCAAGCACTTTCATTTTTTTATTTAAACAATGTCACTAATTTAAAGTTTTATATTTTTTAATTTTATTTAATTTCATATTTTAATAAACAATAATTATAAGTGGATCCGGTTAAAATTTACCATTCTTAATTAATTTTGGCAATCTTATTTCATTATTCTAGACTATTGATTTTGATTTAGATAATTTAAAATTATTAATTAAAAAGATAATAAAAAATTATATAATTAATTCTTTTTACATGTAACATATTCTTATTGGTTGAAATTAAACAATAACAATTGGTATTACAAAATATATATTATGAATATGTATTTTTTTGGTTAAAATTATGTATATGATGAAATTAAATTAAATAAAAAATATATACACTTAATTTACTGATCTAATTATTCATAACTATTAAATTCACAATAGGCCCTAATTTTTATTGGAATTCATAATTAATTTAATGATTGTGACAAATTAAATTAATAAATTATGTGAATAAATTAATGTGATATTTAGTAATTCAGAGATCTCATTTTTAATTCTTTTTTACATCTTCTAAGTGCGAACAATTTCTTATTTCTCGTGAACATGTTCTAACACCAATCAAGTCACGGTGATACAGTAGCTAAGTTTGGAAATAATCGGTACAAGTTTAATCCCTTATAACTTAATAAAAAAATCAAATAATCTACCTAATAAAATAAATATGAAAATATAGAAAATGTGACCGGAAAAGGATATTTTTTGCGGTCACCTATAAGATTCCTTGTGAACGTCATGGTTGCTTTTACCAAGGTTGTTTCCCTGTAAACCGGTTATTGCCGGTCAGCATAAAGAACCTCTTAAACGTACCCAAGAGATTAGTTCGTTTTATCGTGAAAAGTGCCCTCTCATAAGTCATAATAATGCTTTATTATTATATTATATTAATTTAATTAGAATATTATTTTTTAAATCAAAACATGGAAGCTTGTGGAGGACGAAACAAAACTGATACGTGTCAGTAACTGGAAGACCAATTAATCTGACGGCTGATTCTTTGCCATGCTGGAAACAGAAAATTTTGGCGGTTGGATTGGTTTTGGGAATGGGACGGTGGAGATCGGAGTACTTGTCAAAAAGCATTGATCTGATTCATCCACGAGGGTTTGGAGAGATATTGAAATACCGAAAAGATGATGAGATAGAGAGCAGAAAAAGAGGACAAGGGAGAGAGAAGAGAGAAAGTGAGGATAGAGAGAAAAGGCGAAGTTAGAGAAGGAGAGAGAGGAGAAGCACAGAGGGAGAACCATACAGATCTTTGGAAGTGCCCAACTCTGAAAAGATTTTTGAGTGAACGATTCTGGGTTTCGTCGGAGACCACAGTGAATCTTTAATTTCCGGCGAGTCTGACAGAATATCTGGTGAATTCTTCTGCAATATCAGTCTCGGATGAGAAACAACCTTATTTCTCATCTGGGTCTAATTGATTTTGTCAAGAAACATCAACGATAAATGGATAGAAACCGAGAAGCCAGAAGAGTAGCAAGTATGGTACCCTCTAATGGTTTATCTAGACGAAGACATAGAAGTAACAGTCTAAGAGACTCGCCAGGTTCAAAGCTTGCTCAGATCTAACGGTATTCTTCAATTTTTTACATTGATTTTTCTCTGTGGGTGTCTGATTTTGTTGTTGTTGTTGAAATTGCAGAGGATGATGGACCGATGGAATTACAAGAACCATCAAGGTTGAGAGATAGAGGGTTGAAGAAAGATCGAGATCGGGATCGAGATCGAGAGAGAGAAAGAGACCGAGACAGAGACAGGTCGAGTCGGAGTAAACGACGAAGAGCGGAGAGATTGATTCACGGGAGTAATAGAGAAGATGGTGGAGAAGATAGTTCAGAAGAAAGTGTGAATGATGACGAGGAAGACGATGAAGAGGACGGTGGAAATGGAACTGGACCGGTCCGGATGCTACCACCGAATCCGATGTCAACCAACCATCATTTACAGCCCCGGAAAAGTTACCCACCGAGCGCTGCGAAAGTTTTTAGAGCTGCGCCCGTCTGGAAAGCCGGTGATGAAATGATCGGCGTGTCGGTACCCAGAAAAGCTCGGTCAGGTATAGGAATGATGGTTGATTCAGTAGATAAATTATTTATTTTTGTGAATGGTTTGATTGGAGGTTCGCTAATTTTGTTTTGATTTTTTTGTGGTGTTTTCAGCAGCCACGAAAAGGTCACATGACTGGATGAATGGCGGTGGTGGTGAAAGAGTAGTGGGTGGAGGAGAGCAGATTCACCGGCAAGCTTCGACTTCACCGGTGAGACAAAGTCTTCCATCAACCTCGACGCCTTCGCCGGGAGCTCCACTTTCACCGTCTTCTTCCAATGCTTCGTTTCGGAAGAAGATGGTTAGTCAAATCACTATTCTCAGCCACTTCTTAGTCTACTCTATTTTTGCTTTTGTGTTCTCAATAAACTCAAATTTGGTTGTTGTATATGTAGAAGTTGAATGGACCCAAACCCAGACCGCCGAAGTTGTCTTCGAAGTCGTCTTCATCAAATCCTGAGGAGCTCGAGTTTGAAATCGCCGAGGTTTTATATGGGTTGATGACTCAATCTTCAAAGAAAGAAGTGGTCTCAAACGAATCGGCTAAGGTTGATTCAAGGGAGCTCAATAAATCCACAAGTGATTCAAAATCCAGAGTTTCGTCTCCGATCTCGAATTCACCATCGACAAATCCTCAGTCATCGGCGATTTTGCCACAAAACTCTAGCTCCTCAGCTACTCCCATATCAGCAGTTGGTCTGTTTCTTCCGCTCAATCCCTCAATTTCTTCTAGTGGATGGACATAATGCAGATTTTTTTCTAATGAAAATGTGTTCTTTTGGTTTGATTTTGCAGCGCCGAAGAGGAAGAGACCGAGACAAGTATCAGAGAATATGGGGAGTTTTGGTGTCCGGAGCAGCCCCATTTCAACGACGATCACGAAGGTCGAGATCGAGCAGCTACCAAAGAGCGAAATTTCTTCTCCAAATATGGATAAGAATCCAGGATCTGCGGCTGAAAATGGTGGAGTACCGTACGATCTGGGTAGTTTGGTCAATTCACAACTTTTGACCTCACCATCGGAGCCTATACCGGAGATGATGAAGCCGGAGTCGGAGTCAGAGGCAAAGCCCTCGACGGAAAAAGTAGCCGAAAGTAGAGATTTGCCTTCGGGCAACGGAGATGTCACGGCAAAGAAGGAACCTCCTGTGGTCAGATTAGAAGATAATTTTCAGGGTGTGACAGCGACAGCAACCAAACTGTGAGTACCCAATTTTTTTTTTTAATAGTTGTAATTCTTGTATTTTTGATGGGTTTTGATTATATATGTTAATTTCCGATGGGTTTTGATTATCTATGTTAATTTTTGATGGGTTCAGGAATTCAATGGTTTCAGAGGTGGAGAAGCCCAAGGAGGAAAAGTTCAAGATAGATCTGATGGTGAGGGTGAAGATAAAGTTCAAAATCTTTTCCCCTTTTTCTGTGGGGGTTTTGATCTAATAATTTTTTTTCCCTGGCTCTCAGGCTCCACCTCCTCAATTGAGATCATCACCGGAAAGAGAAGGTGATTTCGGGGTGGTAGCGACGGTGGTGGAGGACCATAAGCCGATGACATCTAATCTTGATTCGGTAAGTAGTTGTGTTTTTGTTGATAAATAAGTTTTTTCTGAAGTTGTTTGGTTTGGTGGAGGAATGTGATTGAGTATTTGTTGATATTTGCAGGAAATGATGAGACCAAAGGAAGATGATAAGGAAGCTGTGGATGTGGCAGCTGAGGAGAGAAAGGTGAAAACGGCGGTGGAAGAAGTTCAATTGCAGAAGCCAGTTGAGAACAAAGTGAGAAATATTGATCTTCAGCTTGATTTGGAAAGACCTGAGAGAGAGAGTGGAAACAACAAATTTCAACATCAGGCCCAGAAGCAGCAACAACCACCTCCACCAAAAGCTACCAGAGAAGAATCACATTCAGAGAAAACATGTAAGTTTTTCATTTTTTCTGAAACTCAGAGAAAACAAGTTATAAGAAATTTCACTTTCTTTATTAGGAAATTTACTTTCTTGATGTGGTGGGCTCTCTGGATTTGATGAGATGTTGATTGGGTTATTTTTAATTTTTTTAATTCTGTCAGCTCAATCCAGCTCGTTGCCTTTGCCAATGTCTATGGCTAGCTGGCCTGGTGGGCTTCCTTCAATGGGGTATGTTCGGATAGATTGATAATTTTTTTCGTTTTGATGATCATTTGTTTAGTAATTGTAGCAGTATTTTATGGGTGGATTGGTTTGGTGTTCTTTGGAGAAATAACTCTTGGTCATGAGCAGATACATGACACCATTGCAAGGAGTTGTGTCCATGGAAGGTAACGCCATGTCGGCACCAATGCAGGTATCACATGTTGCTACTTTCGTTAGTTCTAAATTGTTATGGTGTTTGATTCTGAAGTCTTGGAGCAACTTTGACTTCATTTCCTCCTTTCCCATTTTAATTGTGAAACTTATGAACTTGTCCAGCCGCATTTCTCTCAACCACGGCCGAAAAGGTGTGCAACGCATTGTTACATTGCTCGGAACATTAACGTCCTCCAGCAATTCATGAAAATGAACCCTTTCTGGCCGGCAGCAGCAGGGACTGCATCTTTGTTTGGAGCCAAGCCCAGCAATCTCAACATTGTGCCACCTGCAGATTTGAATGGAAACATCTCTGGTAGGGGCATGAACTCTATGCAGGACAAGGGGCAAGGTCTTGCGATCTTTCCCGGCCATACTGGGAAGGACAAAGGTCCTCAAGCTGCCAATATTGCTGATGCTGCACAGAGCAAGCAGCAGCCGATTTTGCTTCAGCAAGCAATGCCCCCAGTAGCCCCTAGTAATATTCTGGTATGATAGCTTCTTCTGAATTGCATAGCAATCACGTCCAAGGAACTCTATTAATTTGGTGTGATTTTTGAAATTTGGTTGATTTTGTTTGTTGGTTTGCAGCATGGCCCTGCTTTCATCTTCCCTTTGAGCCAGCAACAGGCGGCAGTGGCAGCTGCTTCTGTTCGACCTGCATCTACAAAGTCTCCTACAACCACAAGAGGGTCAGCTTCATCCAATGCTTCTAGTTCTGCTAATGTGAGTACCTCTGCAACAGCAGCCGGAGCAGCCACTGCGATGAGCTTCAATTACCCAAATATGCCTACGAATGAAACCCAGTACTTGGCAATCTTGCAGAACAATGCATACCCTTTTCCAATACCAGCTGTTGGAGCACCGCCAAATTATAGAGGAACTCATGCTCAGGCTATGCCGCTGTTCAATGGGTCATTCTATTCTTCTCAGATGATCCATCCATCACAGCTTCAGCAGCAGCAAGCACCACTGTCTCAGTCACACCAAATGCAACAAGCCAACCAGAATACGAGCTTCTCTAGTGGTTCTTCATCTTCCCAGAAGCATTTGCAGAGCCAGCAGCAGAGGCCACAAGGAGGTGCTGCCAACGGTGGGAATGGGGGAGGAAATTTGCATCACATTCCTGCCACGAAAAATCGGCCATCACAGCAACAGCATCAGCATCAGCATGTCTCTTTGGCACAACAATCACGTCAGCTGGAAGGTGAGGTGGGGGCAGAAGATAGCCCCTCAACAGCTGATAGTCGAATATCTCGTGCCACAGTGAGTGTTTATGGTCAGAATTTTGCTATGCCAATTCATCCACACAACTTTGCTTTGATGACCCCTCCTGCTGCATTGGCTGGTGCCACAACTGCCAGTGGTGGTGGCAATGTAAATGACAAAAAGCCGCAGCAACCTCAACAGCAGGGCTTGAAGGGTGGAATTGAATCTCTGCCACCTCAAACGTTTGCAATGTCATTTGCTTCCATAAATGGTGCTACTAGTGCTCCTGGTATTGACATTTCATCCATGGCACATAATCATGCAATTCTTCAGAGCTTCCCAGATGCTACTACAAGGCAGAGTTTTCAAATTATGGCAGCTGCAGCTCAAGTGGCACAACAAAAGAAGAATTTCAGAGTCTCCGAAGAAGGAAAAACTGGAGGTAGCGATTCTTCTAATGCTGACGAAGAAAGAAAGGCCTTAGAAGGCAAGGCTTCGACAACTGTAGGGCATTCCATTGCTTTTTCAAGGGACTTGACTGATGCCTCAGGTTCTGGCATGCCAGGCAACACTGTAAATCTTTCTTCTGGTCCTGCTCGGACCTCTCGTTCTCCCATGCCTAGTGCTGTTGGCACTTTGAATGCTTCAAATTCTCAGCTGCAAGCTCAACTGCAACATCAGCAACAGCAGATGATTCAGCTTCATAAGCAGCAGCAGCAGCAACAGCAGCAGCAGCAGCAGCAGTATGCAGCTGCTGTGGCAGCTCGGAGTAAGACTCCAGCAACAAGTAATGGGAGTGTTTACTCAGAGCATTTGACTTCATCAGTTTCTGTGCCTGCTAAGTTTACGAATGCACACACTGCTTTTCCACAAAACCTTGTTCAAAGTAGCAATAGCGGCAGCCCCGCTCAATCTCCCCAATGGAAAAATAACACCAGACCAACCACCTCACAAGCGCCATCATCACTGGCCCCCTCAACCCCATCAATATTAAAAAACCTCCCTCAGCAGCAAACTAGAGCACAGCAAAGCCATACACAGATATCATTCAGTGCGAATCAAAAATCATCAACAGCACCGCATGGGCAACAGCCTCCAAGTAACAACCAGTCCACTTCTCCTCCAATGGTGATTGGCTCCCCAACAATTTCAATCTCCAAGGGTGCTACTGCTAGCGGAAGCCCAAGGACATCTTCCACTCCCACAAGTAACAAAGCTGGCCAAGCCTCTGCTTTGCCACCACAGCAGGCGAAGAATTCACCCTCAGCTTCTAGCCAGAAGTCATCTCCGGTTGGTGGGAGGAATGTTCCATCAATTCTTGGCAATCCTCATGTTAACTCTTCAAGCTCTGGAGCTAAGCCCCAAATGCAGCAACAACAGTTACCAAAAAACATGCCGCAAGCGCAAATATTCTTCTCAAGTCCTTACATGCAAGCCCAATCTCCGCATTCAACTAGTACTAGTTCTACCGCATCAGGCGGTGGTTACTATCTTCAAAGAAGGCATTCTGAACAACATAAGCAGCCTCAACAGCCACCGGGCTCATCATCTACGTCATCAAGTGGGATGTTATCACTGTGCTCTCCTGTTTCGCTAGCCAGTGCCACCACTACTGATCCTGCAAAAGCAATTGCGGCTGCCGCAGCTGCTAGTAATATGAAAGGTGGTAGCTTAACCTCACAGGGCATTCTCCATGCATCCCAGTTTGCTGCACAGTCCTCGGGCAATCCCCATCCGGTCATGCCTTCCAGCTTCTCTTATGTTCACACCGGGCCTGCTGCAGTTCAGGTGAAACCGGCTGAGCAGAAACAACCTGCTGGTGAGTAGTTTTATCTCTAATTCAATAAGCATATACTCCAGATTGCAACATCCATTTATTTTCAGGGAAAATCAATCTTTAATAAAGATTTAAGTCAAAGGGGGTAGTGATTTTACTAAGGGAACCATAATTTCTTGACCAGGCAATGACAATTTGCATGCATGCTGGCAGCCTGAGAAGAAATGAAATATGGTGCTCCGATGACGGATGACATACATTTGACGGCGGGCACATGACTCGAAGCAAAAAGTTAAAGTTCCGGGATGAACAACCCCCACAGTTTTGGGAAGAAGTTGAATTGAGTGGGAAGATCATCCCCCACTGGATTTGCTGGGAATGTGAATGCATGAAGTAATGAGTGAATTAGTATCTGTGTACACTCTTGTCTATAAATCTGACAGGGTTGATGTCAAAGTTGCTAATTAATTCCATTGGTTGGTTTTTTGATGGTAAGAGGAGGCTGGTTTTGGAAGGAAAAAAAATTTCATCAGCATTTTGTATTGGCAAAAAAGGAGGAAGATTTGAAGTACAGGTGCAAAGAGTTGTTCCTGGGGGAAAGAATAGGAGAGGTTCCTTTTCTACTTTGTTGTCTTTGTTTTTTCTTCTTCTGTGTCTTGGGGGTTTAGTTTCATGGAAGAGCAGTTTAAAACAGTATCTTTTGGACTTACAAGTGTACTGGAGGGTGTATATTAATGTGTAAGGCCTCAATTTTTTTATTTAATTGCTGTCCATCTATTTGTATGATGATGATGATGATGATGATGGAAGGGTGCTTATATTATTGGCCCAGAAAAGTTTGATGATGCTATCTTTTTTGAAGGGTGTTTGGGGAAGGGGGTATTGATGATGTCATAATCAGTTTGTTTGGACAATTCATACTAAAATGGGATGATTTGTGAAGGAATTGAAAGGAGTAGGGGTTGGGTATTTAATGGGGGTATGTCAGTCACTAGGGCTATATATATATATTAACTAAGAACCAGCGAGGAAGAAGCTTGGCAATTTCTTCTGGTCTTGAGATAAAGCTTTGCTTGTTTGGTGATAAAGGGAAAGAGGCAAGAGCAGAGAGGGAGAGAGAGAGACCAGAAGAAATTGCCCACTGTCCCTCTAATAGCAAACGAGTCTTGTGTGTGCTTCTGTGGATATCAAATTCCCTCACAATTCGATCCCACCCCATTAATAAGGTCAAGAATGCAATATAGGCAAATAAATTTAGAAGGTAATAAGATTTATAGGGTTACCTCATCGTGAAGCTATATGTACCAAACATTACACAAGAAGTTA
>CM042184.1:3144870-3171818 GCA_023539305.1 Ilex asprella
CCTTTTATATACACAGAGAAAAAAATTTAAATTTGTTGCTAAGGAAGATCGAAGCCCAGATCTCAATAACATGGCCTGCACGTGTTTTTTTTTTGATGTTTTCAAAAGCATCATTTTAAATGTTTTAATATTTTAGCCTTGTTTTTAAAACATAGCAATTAAAAAAAAACAAAAACATTCACCAAACACGTTATTGTTTTTTTTTTGGGCCAAAAATGAAAACAAAAATAAAAAAAAACGGAAATAAAAGATCACCAAACGGGCCCTTAAACGTTACCAAACGGGACCTAAGTTTTTCGTTTTATGCCCTTAAAGATTAAATTTTTTATATTATACCTTCAATATATCAAAAGTATTGCAATGTGACCTTTCTGTTTTTCGTTATTTTTTCTGTTAGAAACCAATTCATTGACATTGAAGCAAAAACTAATAAAAAACTACCATAAATACCACATTGTAACACTTTTAATGTATTAAGAGTGCAATGTGAGAAATTTAACTTTTAAAGATACAAAATGAGAAATATGAAATCTTTCAGGGTGCAAAGTGAAATTTTCCCTTACAAATTCATCAAAGAATAATAAATCCTGAAAGCCACTTTCCTTCCACTTAAACATAGTATATTTTCAACTTGACTTATGATGATCACCACTCGGTTGAGGTTCTGGTGGCTCATCTTCAAGGCAAGAAAACTGAAATAGATTGAACCCATGTAGACGTGGTCTCAAATTGGTCACCGGCTTGCCGAGGACCGGGCTGTGCCGGGTTAAAATAAACACCAGGCACAAATAGTCTAGCCCTAATGTGGGTTTTTGTGTTTGCCTGAGCATGTTGGAGAGAGAGAGAGAGACTCGGTACTGTTAAGTGCAAATTCAAGTACTTCAATCCTTGATGTACAAATCCAGAATTCTGAGCCTGAAGAAGGCACAAGCATACAATTTGTCTTGAATTGCCAAAGAATAATGAAGTTCCAATGTAGTTAACAATGGCACCTATCATTTCCCCCAAACGATGTTTCCCTACACTACAACGTTTAAGTAAATCTGCTATTTCAGACCTTTGTATACAACATGCAGACAGTGGGTTCTGATGTGGCGGGTTTTCTGGGTGGCTCCAATGGCAACTAATGGAACCTGCCGGAAAATTTTTATCAAACCCTAATTCTAAACAGGAAAGAAGAAACCAAAACAGGGAGTAAAGGTAATCGCCTAAGTGACTGCATCTTCACTGGGACAAAAGCTTTGAGTCGAGTCCCTGGATGCTAAGGACTTGTTTTCCAAATCAGCCAAGTCCTTTTCCTGCTGTTTTCTAAGGTAACTCTGTGCAGTTGCAGTCACAATCTTGACAAAAAAGTTCATTAGCATGAACCATATGACTGAATTCCAAATTGAAGCAAATGAAAAACCCCACTTCGTCCCCTGGGAAAGGATAAGAAAGCTGGATGTAAGAAATCGAACCAGAATCCTAACAAATGAGAGAGAATTTTTTTGTTTGGGAGAGCAATGCATTGTGCTCTGCAGTCAAATTCCCTAAAACACCTGGTGGATGACTCATCTAAGAAGACAGTACCTTGATATTTGAGGGCGCAGGAGGTTTTGTTGCCAAATACTTGTCTTTCACGGCATGGAGTTTAGCAATGAGGGTGGGCAGGACAGAAGCAAAACCAGGTATAAGGCTGAACACCCAGATCAGCTCATTCTCTATCCAGTCAAGAAGTTGATTATTGCATACTGAAATAAGAAATACTGTCTGCAAAATAGTAATCAACCGAAAACCTAATCAGAAACCAACGCAAGGACTCTAAGAACATGACAGACTTCATAGCTTCACAAAGTCAGCAAAAACTGTAATGGTATTTCATTGCATGAAAGTGATCTATTTTTGCTTTAAGAAATAAAGTAAAACACTAAAACCTAAATACATAGCAAAGAAAGAATCAATAGCACCAATACTAGGTCTAAACTACGACCAAAATCAGAAGAGTAAGGCCATGAAACCTTCACAAACCTGTATATGAGTTTTAATAATAGCCTTCCCAATCATTGTCGCAAGAAAAAACTGCCAAAAAGCAACCCCAAACTGTCCGCACATTATGCCAGCAAGGTCAAATAAAGGATTTGGTACCTGTAAAAATGTTAACAGTTAAACAACAGAGTACACAGTAATAATTAACAGATATGATGAGACTAAAGTCCTATGAACCCCCCCTGGCGGGCAGAGAGGGAGGATCAACAAAGAAACTGTAAGGGGTAAGTTCTTATGAAGTGTTCACTTATATGGAGGTGGGAGAGACGACTCTCTTCTGATATGGGACAAGCTCCCAACACTAAGAAGAGAGGTAAAAGACTACTGATGCCATAGGACCAAGTTAGCCAGAATCCTTCCGTGGGGGGGCCGAATAAGAACTTACCCCTTACAAAAAGGCGCCTTTTGTAAGGGCTAAGTTCTTACTCGGCTCCCCACGGAAGGATTCTAGCTAACTTGGCCTTATGGCACCAGTAGCCTTTACCTCTCTTCTTAGTGTTGGGAGCTTGTCCCACATCTAATCAAATGCTGATGGGTATCCACTCCTATGAAGTGTTCACTTATATGGAGGTGGAGGAGATGACTCTCTTCCAATGTGGGACAAACTCCCAACACTAAGAAGAGAGGTAAAGACTATTGGTGCCATAGGGTCAGGTCAGCCAAAATCCTTTCATTTTTTTTTGGGGGAGGGGGAGCGAGTGAGAACTTACTTCTTACAGAAACCATAGAGTGCTCATTACACTAGAAAGGAACTCAAAGGTGCGGATAGTCATATGTTGAATTAACAAAAATATTACTGAAGTGAGATGAAATTAAAAAATGAGTGAGGAATCAAGACTAACCGAAGCAAGCACCAAAATGCTAAAGAAGTTCAAGTACTGCGAATGTGATAGGAACCAGCCCTTGACTTGATTAAGATGAGTAGCTATGATACCATGATCTTCAGTCGAGGTAGTATCCAATTCTTCCATGGCATCCAATTTGCCACCCGACATACGTGCTGGATGCAATTTATTTTTGAAGAATAAATTAGTTTGGTAGTAAAGGTCCTTGACCAGCTAACACAAGCATGATACAACTTAGCAATTGCATTTTATATAGAGGCTCCCAACAGCAAGAAGATGCCTTCTCAGGAAAAATAAAATAAAGTGCTTTTAATCCAGGCTAAATAGCATGAATTCTGGCATTATATAGACTCTCACAGCGAATGATAGCAAGAAATGGTGAGCACTAATCATCAAACTACTCATATCCAAGCTGTAACCTTACCAGTTCTTCAAGATAACGTGGTTCTACAAGTAGTCTACAACAATCAACATAAGATTGACTCCAAGAAGACACGAGTAGCAAACATCTATAGAAGAGAAGTTCCATCAATGTCACATATTCTTAGCATCACTATATATGGACATACAAAAGGAATTTGTTCCACATGCAATGGCAACAGTTATAGAGTGGTTCATTCAGGACCTAACACCCTTTCTAAATAGTAGGGTGATCAGCACTCGGCCTCAAGTTTTGGCAAAACAATACGGTGATCCCCTAACATCTATAAAATCAGATATCGACCCAATTCGCATCAGTAATTGATCAGCATTAACATTTCAAACAAATGACTAACTTTTTCTTCATTTAACTGGTTAAAATTAGACAAAACCTGATCATTCATTACCAGGTAAAAAAATTAAGTAATTAACAGAGGTCCCCCAATTAACTAACTTACAGAAGGACCCCACACCAACCCCATTCCTCCGTCTCTCTGTGTGGAGAACGGGGTTTGGCAGGAGGGGGTAGGGATGATTTTGGACATTGGGCTCAACTCTACTATATTTTCCTTTTCATTCAATTATCATTTTTTTGCCACACTGTAGAAGAACATTAACCCCCCGAATCACCTCTTTTGAATTTTCAGCCTCCACCAAGTGAGGTAATTGAGGGTCATCCACATGCCACTAAACAGAAATGGAATTTAAGTGAAATATACAATTATAAGCTGAGTTCATGACTGAAATCTTAAACATTAGCTTGACAAATTCCACCTTGAGTTTTAGTTCATTTTCAACGACTCTCCTGTAAAATGGCCCAGGCCTCCACAATGGAAGATCTTATTTACAAGTTTATATCACTCCTAAGGCATGATATTTCTCATAAATTTCGGGGCTACTCCATTGTGCAACTTATGGAATCAAAAAGGTCAACAAGCTATTTTCCTTGATAGTACACACTAGAAAATCATAGCTCATAAACATTTGATTAGTGTCCATACCTGCTCTGGAAATAAAATATGGAGGAAGCTCTCCCAGTGCAGTTCCAATGCCCCAGAGAATAGCCTCCAATTGGACTTGCGGCAATATGCTGCAAAGCGGGACTCGTGGTGAGCTGTGTAAGGGTGAAAACATTGAGGGCCCAAATTCTGAGCAATCCTTGTCAAGCCATGAAGGGCCTCTTTTCAATTGTATGGTATCATATGGAGCACTTTTAATATCAACTCGGCCACACTGCATTGCTTTTATCGTGAATAAGGCAATATGAGGGCCCAAATAAAGGACAAAGGTGTGCAAACCAGATCCTGCTCAAAAGAAAACAATGGAGAACGATTACAGTTTCAAGGAAGATTAGTGGGGCATGGTAAGAAAATCAGATATGCTGATACTCCTAGAGCAGGTAATTTATTTCAGACTTCGCTTAGTCAAGTAATAGGCTTCAAAGGCACAGGAAATATACGGGAACATAAAAAACCCACAAATTCATTTTATTAGGACCACAAAGGCCAGAAAGAAAATTTGATTTAGAATGTCAATAGGCACAGTGACATTACCTCTCCCTCTCTCTCACACACACACACACTCACATACATAACCAACAAACCGAATGCTGAAGAATGTCAAAAGATTCAGAGAAAAACTTTATAAACAGAAGGTTTATTGTCATCCTGGCAAGTATTTCAGTTTTTACCATCTCATGTGGGACTGCAGTCAACATGAAACTTAATGCAGTAAACTTCATACTCTCTTTGACAGTTTGACCGAAAAAAGTTCAGACTTTTGAAAGTGTTTGTAGCCAGAAACAATGCCATCCTATACGTAAGATACTACAATTTCTAGTTCACATATTTGTGGCAAGCACGAACATCCTTGTTTGGTTCAAACTTCATATTTCACTTCAAATATATAAGGTAGGAATAATAGGCACTTATGTGTACAGTCACAGCCATCTACAATGTTCTTATGGTGTAAATTTATGCATGGAAAAACTTTACATATTGAAACCCCTTAAAAGAGACACATGGATTTTTTTTTATCTCCAAAAAATTGTGGCACATGCCACTAATATTGCAACTATACATTGTAAACTAAAATATCACACTTAGGTTCATGCCTAATAAAGAAACTCAGAGTCTCAAAACATATTTTGATCTCCCTCTCTTCAACCTCCAACATTCCCTTTTCCTTCCTCTTCTCCCTCCCCTTTCTCTCCTGCATAAGTGGTGCACTTATGTGACCTCAAGCAAGTTTGAAAAGTCAAATTTCACTGAGCCAAAGTCTCCACCTCAACTATAATGTGCAGTGTGCACACAAGGAGTGTGGAAAAATATTTCTATAATCCTTCAACAAACATGCCAGAATATAGTACCAAACTATCACGAAGAATACCTGCCAATGCATCAACAAGCACAATGTTCATGTACATTAATTTTGCTTACCAAGACCAATAGAAGATGCAACACCAAGGGACAGCCACCATAAGCCAAACTGTAAATATTGCAGGACTTCCTCAACATGCTGCAGAAAGATGTGAATGAAAAGTATCATTTTATTCACCAGTTATCAAAGTAAATCAAATATGTTCACCAAATAAGAAAAGACTTGAACTTTACTATCCAACAATTCACAAAATGACCCAAACGAACAACAGAAACCATTCTGACAGGTCACATCAAAATGATAGACGGCCACAAACATTGTTACCTAGATCGTGGGTTGATTTGGTGCATGATAGGTGGTATGGGTATGGGAACGTGGTACGATTCTTCTTACAATATGCAGTACGACAGGGTATACTTAATTAGTATGTTGTTTTGGGTCGTGGTTTGTTTTGTAACTTTTATATAGAATAATGCATCTATATACACATAGGGAACACATATTTATTCCATAGAAATAACAAAATATGAGTTTAAAGAACACCAAAATATAGAAATAACAAATTAGGGTTATGATTTGGGATTGGTGTTCTGATATGAGGTTTTATGATATGGAGTTACTTAGATCGTGAGTCAATTTGCTATTTGAGTAATAATGCAGGGTCAGAACTTCGTGAGACACTAGCGGTATGTATGATCCCAGTATTTATGGTCACAAATATGGATAAGTGGCAGCCCTTAAGATTCAACATGACATTTTAAAATTCCTATTCTAAAGTCATAGAGATATTTGCCCAAAATAACATAAGATGTTACTAAATACAAAGAAACTAAGCCAATTGACAACATTTATTACCTTTTCATGAGAACCATCGATAGTAACAAGCAGTATCCCAATTAACACCACGATGGTACTCACAAGCATAAGCCAACCACCATGTCCCAACAGATATATCACCGATTGCTCTAGATATCGAATAATAGCCAAAGTGAAAAGCTTTAAGGTCTTAAAAGGTTGTGTTACTAAAGTCAAATTTTCTAGCTCCTGTTGATGCTTCGCGCGAAGTCCTGCAGAAAAAGTAGCAAATTCTATAACACCATGGAATGTAATTGGATTTAAAAACTTTCCCATCTTTCCAAGTGCTAAGCAGCTTGAAATCGTACGGCATGGGATTCTATTTCCTTTTTTTTTTTCACTTTTCGTCCGAATTAGTTCTCATGCTTACAGCCCTAAATTAATTCTCATAATAAATTGTAAAACTCATATTCACTGCAAATCCCATATCACAGTCATTTAAAGCCATAATCCCAGATTCAAATACCCTTCACCATGTTTCACCAAGTCAACAATGTTAGCAAAAAAGGAACAAGATGAGGAATAAGAACATCAAGTAGAAAAAATGCAAAGGAAAAAGAAAAAAAAAAAAAAACTTGCCTGAAATCGACATATTGGCTGTATCTCGAGAAATAGAAGAAGAAGATTTATGAGAAGTTGCTTTCTTCTTTGAGCCCATTTCTATGGTCTCTCACTTCCCATAGACTTATATTCAGAGAGACATCGAGAAGAGAGAGACAGAGAGAGTCTCTCTCTTTGAAGCTAATACAAACACCAACGCAAACTAGGTTTGCGTGAATGAAGAAGATCTACCGTTGGAGCCTCTCTCTCTGTGTCTCTCAGCGGTCTCCCTCACACAGGTGCACAATACCCAATTTGGCGGAAGCATGACAGTGAATTTATAATGTCAAACATAAGCTCTATCTCAACCACCCTTACAATTCCAGGTGGTTTCTATTCCTTTGACATGAAATCACTGCCCCACATTTAAGCGTGTCGAAATATAATATGATCCATAAATATAAAATAATTTTTACAAAATATTTATCTCTATTTCGTAAAAGAGTGGATCGTACTAAAATATAATTACAAATAATACAAATTTGATATGACATAATTTGTTAGACCGAATTAATAAAAGAATCAAATATAATTAAAATATTTTTTTGATACGAATTCACACCACCCGACACGATTGACAGACTTACGCACAATAACTTTTCAATAATCTCTTGGTTGGAATTTAGTCTACTTTTTTTTTTAGTTTGGTTTATTTTGGTATATTAATATTAATCTTGAAATATCTCTTGATTATCTTTGTATATTAATTTGCTTGATGATATTGTCAACATGATATAAATAAAATTTTCCAAAAAGTTTATTTGTTCTGTGCTCATAAAATATTATTTTTTTAACTTATAAAAAAAATACTTTTTAATTATTATTTTTTGTAATGGAATCATATACTAGCATTATTCTCGTGACATACATGAAATTTATAATTTTCATTACATCCCATCATCCTTTTTATTTAAAAAATTTCCCATTAATTGTTCAAATTTTGAGTAATAACAGACTAACAATTAATTATCTATTATATACCATCGAGTGGAGTGGTCTAGTGAAGTATCGATCGATCGAATTTTTTATCTTGACAATAAAGGTTCAAATCTTTAAGTGCACATTTGAGCTCGGTTGCTGACCGTTATACTTGTGAAAATTAGGGCCAAAATACTCCTACTTGAAAGGCTGTTAAATTAATTTCTTATCTTTAAAAATTATTATCTCTTAATTCAATGTCATTTAAGATATGCTAATAAAATCTCTATCATAAATTTAAAATTCAAATTCAAATTCAAAGCTCTATCCTTCCCTTGTCTCTCTCTTCCCGACCAGCTAGTAGTGATGTCGTCATGGTTGCAAGTGATATTGATCAACTTACGTCCAAATAAATCTATATAAAGAGACCGATTTTCAAATTTTTCAAAATAAAATAGATGAGTCATTTTCTAAATTATAATGTATAACCTACAAGTTCAAACCAGGCAAGTGCTTTAGAACAAAATAAAAGAGCCTAAGGAAAATTGTAGATGGAAAACAACGTTACAATCATAGTGATGTAACCCCCCTTGTATTTTTCTTGGTCAGGATGGTGATGTAACCCTTCACCACCTTAAATGAGCATCTAAATCTTAAATTATCTAATGGTTAAAGAAAGGGCAAAGACATTAGAAAAAGTCATGTCTAAATCTTAAATTAGATGTCAACTTTCAGGTTTGGTAGGAAAAGACATGGAATTCTCCAACTTAGTGCAAACCCACTAAGTAATTGGCCAGATCAAAAATAAAATTAATTGGGATGCGTGTGAATTAATTTAAATATTTTTGACTATTAAAAAAAAATGGAAAAAGTATATATATATATTTTTTGAAAAAAGTAAAAGTATAGTTCAATGGCATAGTTGGACCCTCAACTTTGATATATTTTTTTTTCCTGAGACTATGAAAGTGATAGTGTTACTTCCAAAGCAACATGGTTTTGTATATGATATTAAGGGTGTCAATTTTTTACTCAAATACGAATCCAATTCAACACGAACTCGAAAAAAATATGATTAGTTGACACGGGTAATAAATAAGTCAAATTAAGATTCGACACAAATAACAGGATTAATGAGTAATATAGATAGAAAATAATTATTTAACAAGTATTGTAAATAAAAAATAAGAATTTTATAATTTTTTAAATAGTAATATATTAGTTGTTGTTAAATTAAATAATTTTTTATTAAAACGAATATTGACACGAACCCGACACGTATCGAAAGTGATAAGACACAAAAATAATTCGACCGAAAATGACACAATATGACACAAAATTGATACGATATGATTGACACCTTTGATGCATTTTTTTTAGAATAACACAGTTTGAAAAAGTGGACGAGCTACATTCCCTTCTTTTGTCCAGCAAAAAATATAATACGTATAAAAATTTTATTTTTATTTTGTATTTGTATCATTATTTTAATGATTATATAAATCAAATCAAGCTGTAAAATTAAAAATTATTTTTATATATAGTTAATGAGCTCAAATTTTACTGGCTTAGGCTCCATTAGTCAAATAAGCCCAAATCAGCTTCGAGACAGATTAAACCCAACTCATGGATTCGGCCTGGTCTAAAGTTTAAGGGATCCAGGAAGATTAACACACATGGAGAGTAATTACCGGAATAGTCACTATCAGAGATTAACACTATCTTTAATTGTACTTATCATAGTTATAATTATCCTCCTTAAAAAACTAGTAATCTACCCATCATTTCACCTTATCAATTTACCTATAAATTGTAAGTTCTTTCCATATGAGAGGGGTATTCCTCAACATTCCACACACAACTATCTCTCTTAAAGCTACCTCACCACACCTACAGGTTACTCTTGCTCTCCCCTCAACTACTTTATCAATAAAATCTCTCAACCACCATTGCCGCCTTCATATTGGAATAAGTCACCTGACCGAACCACTCTATATCTGTTTGTTATCTGTGTTGATCTCATTTTTATATTTACTGCATTTATTATCGACAAGTAGTGTATAAATTCATTTTTGTGGATCATCAATTATAATAAATTCGTATCCTCTGTCCATCATTTAACAATGACAAATCTAGGAGTCGGCTTCTTTTTCATGGAAAATTAACTCATCCTGAACAAAACCAAAACCGCCCTTTAAGATGTTAATGTAAGAGGAAATTAAATATTTTTCATGCTATCTTCAACTTGGATATGGTGAAATTGAATTTTCCATGAAAATGACAAGTACAAGCATATTTTCTCATACTAATGGAAGTCGAATAAAATCTTAGGTGTCGCTATTAATCATATTTTGGAGTGACTCATTTCTCAATGAGTACACCAAGTGAGGTGGTCTAGTAAAGTACCGATTCAATTCTTACCTTAAGATTAGAAGTTCGAATTTTAGAGTCTACATTGGACTCAGTAGTTGACCGCTATACTAGTATAGTTAGGTTCGTTTTCGAGAAAAATAACGACCGTAGTCAGAGACTTTATAATCTTACCAGTGAAGACTTATTAGAGTGGTTTCTAAGTACACCTGTTTGCCCCTCACCTTTTTTTCTTACTCTCTGTATTGTTTTCTTTTTTTTTTTTCTCAATGAGCACCTCATAAGAGGCCAACAAGCGTGGACATATTCAGCAACATGTTGTGTTGGAAGGGGTTCACTTAGGTTAACGGTTGATCTAATGATCACCATTTTTGCAGTTAAACCTTAAAATTACGTGTTCGAATTTTGTCGGGAAGTTCCCCTCCTCGTAATAGTCCCTAACAAAAAATAGTAAAAGGAAAAAAGAAAAAAGAAAAAAAGCTAGTGCTAATACCAAGTGTTGGCTATGGGTTGGACTCTGTATGGGCTAAACTCAGAGCCCTTGACACGACACTGGACCAAGCAAATCCCAAGCCCATCACAAGACAACAGTGTTCAACTATGCCTATAATGCCAGGAAGGTTATGTCCAACTACTTTGCCGAGCTTTCACTTATAGTTATGGATGTCTAACCGTGTTTGATTTACAAACTACACGAAGATCATAAGGTTATTTTTGCACGCAAAGAAAGTGAAGTACAGAATGACCTGATCGAATTGGGGATAATTTTTTTTAAAAAAAAATTTCCTCACCGAGAAATTATTGTTTTGTTTAACTTTGACTCGAGAAATTTTACAAAATAATGAATGCTAATATTTGAAATTTCTCAAACTTCACGGGTCGGACAATATTTTGTATAGACCCTGGGGGACTCGATGCAATTTACCTTCTTAATTTTTTGCCAAGTTTGTATGATTGACTTTACACTACCATTGATTTTTGGAATAGTCTAAAATATTGATATGATTTCGTGAAAGATTCAAGAAGGGTCGATTAGGTTGAGTCGTTGCTTGATTTGATATATGATGGGCCAAGCCCAATGCCCAACTTATGTTACAAGCTCAATGACCTAACTCTTAGAGGTTCAATTCACCAAGTTCAATATGATCCAAGTTCAGTTAAATTCATCGGTTTGGTTACGTCATCAAGAAAGAGAGAATGAGAGTCTTACCTGCACTGTCGAGAAAACGGTCCACCCTCACCTCATCATTGACCGCATCTCATGGAGAGCACCTCAACCACCTCGCACGTTGGGAAGAGGTTGTGAGCTACACCGAAATAGTTGTTTAGTTGCTGCAGATTCGCCCAACTTGTTAGGGGGCCACTATAAATTATAAGCCCCACTAACACTTGAGGGCAAAAAGACACTTTTATCTGAGCACAACTCACTCCTCTACCTCTAAGTTGATACTCTATGCTCATTACACCCTTGAAATAATAAAGTGTCTGGAGACCCAATTCATTCAGAAGTGGATGTAGGTCACATTGAACGAACCACTATAATTCTCGTTTTGTCTATCTCTACTTTAATTTCTGCATTTGTTATTCATACTTGACAGGTGGAGTGTAAAGTCATTTTGTGCATCATTAGTTTGGTGCCGTTTGTAAAAAATGACAAAATTCTCACTTCCATACACTTTTTCTACTGCACCAATGACGATCATTACCAGATCCATAAACCAACCTGAGGATAACCAACCAAGAGTAGAGGAGGTTGCTCCTCCATCAACCAATCCTGCCTCAAGTACGCAGGAGATACTGGAGACCATGCAGCAGTTTGCGGCCCAGAACCAACAGATCCTGCAACTAATGCTCACTGGACAAGGAAGAGTACAACTTGGACCTCAAGTAAGAGAAGCTCTGCGCCTTGGGCGTCAAGGAGCTCCCCACATGGGCGCTCCTCATCTGGGCACCACCTTTGGAGCCCCCTTGGGCGCCTAGCAAGAGGGAACTCTCCACGAGGGACCTCCACCTCCTCCTCCCCATAATGGAGACTCTCTTCTCCAAGAGAAGGAGGGTGAAAACCAGAACATGGAACACAAGAGCCATTTTCATGACAATTCAAAAGGAGCTCCCAATCTCTGGAATGAAAAAATCAAACAGGTGCAACATCAACTGGGCTACGTCTTCAACGCCATGAAGGCACAAGGACTAAAAACTGTGGAATACCTCATTAGGCGAACCGACACACTTTTCGTACCTAATGTGGTGAACTACCCACTTCCTGAGAAGTTCAAAATGTCGTCCGTAGAAACCTTTAATGGTACGAAAAACCCACTTAATCACCTCGAAACCTACAAAACCTTAATGCAGCTGCACAACGTCCCTGATGAGATTATGTGTAGAGCTTTCCCAATCACCTTGAAGGGTTCTGCCCGACAATGATTCGTCAGGCTCTCTCCGGCCTCCATAGGCTCCTTCGCCAAACTAAGCAGATCCTTTGTGGACGTCGCCACCAAAAGCCTGTCACCCATCTGTTCAGTATAAAATAGGACCGGGATGAAAGTCTGAGAAGTTACCTCACTTGTCTTAACGAGGAGTGCTTTCACATTGACGAGTCTGATGACAAGGTCACCATGATCGCCTTTATGGGAGACCTCCACTCATCAAAATTCCTCTTTTTAGTAATTAAGTGACCACCAAATAACATACCAAAACTATTGACAAAAGCTCAAAGATACATGAATCCTGAAGAAATCAACAAGTCTTGGCGAGGAGAATCATCTCGCCAGTCACCACAAAATTGACCTATCACCAGCTTAGCGACTCTCTCACGAGTTGCCAAAAAAAACTTAGTCTTTGCACTGCTCTTATGCAGACAGTCTATCTCTAGCTTAGCAGTTTTTTCATGAGGCGCCAAAAGTTTGACATCTGCACTGTTCTCAAACAGGCAGCCTATATACCAGTCTTAGCAGCTCTCTCGTGGGTCGCCAAAAACTTGGCCTCCGCACTGTTCTCAAGCAGACAGTCTACATATCAAAAGTTTGGCCTCGACACTGTTCTCAAACAGGCAGCCAAATATCCAGATTAGAGGCTCTCTCACAAGTCGCCAAAAGCTTGATTTTTGCACTGTTCTCAAATAGACAACCTATACCTCAAACTTAAGAACTCTCTCATGGGTCGCCAAAAGATCAGTCTCAAAAGGTGTAACTCTCTCACGAGCAATTCTCAAGTTGTCTTTGCTTTTGCGCAAGCAGCCTACATCTCTCCCCAAGTAATTATGTTAAAAATTTTAATTTTTGGAATAACATTTGTTTGCCACTTCTAGGCAGGATCCTTAAACTCAGGTCATCTACAATCCGAAAGGACTATATTAGATTGAATGTTAAAAATCGAAGCCTCATTCATTTGACATCTAGCGCTTGAGTTACCTGACCAACACACCCAACAACCTGCGCGTCCTCTGCATGCGCCCAGGCCAGGTTTTCCCTGCATGTGCTCATACTTTCTCCTTAAGCGCTTAAGTCTCCTCTGCAGGCGCCCATGTCAGGTCTCCACTGCAAGCGCCCAAGTCTCCTCCTCAGTTGCCCAAGCCAGGTCTCCCCTGTAGGCGCCCATGCCTTTTTTACAGGCGCCCAGGTCTTCTCGGGTGCGCAGGCTCTCTCAAGCACCCCAAAAATACTCAGAGATCTCCCCTCCTGCACTCGCAAGGATCTATGCTAGACGTCCATCGCCACTACAACAGGCTTGCCTAGAACAGTGCCTGCTTGCCCAAGGCACCCAAGGGAGCCCCAGGCTCGACCAAGGTTCCCAAGGCAGCCCCAGGCAGCCCCGCCTTAACCAGTCCCCTCACCATCACCATCAGTGGCCCAAGGCAGGCCTGGCTCACCCAAGGTGCCCAAGCCAGCCCCAGGCTCACCCAAGATGGTCGAAACGGGACTTATAATAACCAAATCGAAGCTATTGAGGAGGGGAGTGAAACACATTACCTTTGGTAATGATCTTTGCTAAAAAAGTCCCAAAAAAGCCCAGAAATAAGTGTTTTGGCCTCTTTATATTTGAATTTATTTTTAGCTTGCCCAAGAGGCTCTCTGCTCGCTTAGAAGCTGCCCTGCTCGCCCAAATCGTGCCCCTAGCTTTTTGCTCAAAATTTTGACCATAATTTTTGTTCTGTAACTCTAAACGGGGCTCATTATATACCAAATCGAAGCTCTAGACGAGGGGAGCGAAACTCATTACTTTTAGTAATGGGCTTTACTAAAAAAGTCCAAAAAAGCCCCTAAAACAGATGTTTTGGCCCCCTTGAAGTTTTCATTTTTTTTGAGCTCGTTCAAGAGGCTCTTTGCACGCCTAAGACAGTACCTGCTCGCCCAAATAGCTAGCCCAACTCTGTTTGAAGTTTTGACAATAAATTTTGCTTCGTTGCTCCAAATGAGGCTTATAATATATCAAATCAAAGCTCTCGACGAGCCCTACAAGTCAAAAAAAGGCTAAGAAGCAAATATTTTGGGCTCCCGAGGTTTTAAAAGTTGTACCGGACAGCCGAAAATTAAAACTCAACCGAATGCCCTTTTCTCCATGTTCTATTGGACATAGAGCATTGGGGGACAAATGATGGTCAAGCCTAAGGGCCCAACTCATGTTACAAGCCCAAGGGCCCAACTCCAAAAGGTCCAGCCCACCAAGCTCAATATGGTCTAAGTCCAGTCAAACTCAGCAGCTTGACTACGTCATCAAGAGAGAGAGAATGAGAGCCTTACCTGCACCGCCGAGGAAACGATTCACCCTCACCTCATCCTTGATCACATTTCATGGAGAACACCTCAACCACCTCGCACGTTGGGAAGAGGTCGTGAGCTCCACCGAAATAGTTGTTTAATTGCTGCAGATTCTACCAACCTGTTAGAGGACCACTATAAATTGTAAGCCTTACCAACAGTTAAAGGACAAGAAGACACTTTTACCTGAGCACAACTCACTCCTCTACCTGTAAGCTGGTACTCTATGCTCTTTACACCCTTGAAATAATAAAGTGTTCGACGACCCAAGCTATTAAAAGTGGACGTAAGTCATATTGACCAAACCAGTATAATTTTCGTCTTCTCTCTCTCTATTTTAATTTCTGCATGTTTTTCATACTTGACAAGTGATGTGCAAAACTATTTTGTGCATCATCAATATATATATTTTGGTCATACAATATTACACAGAAGAAAACGATGACGTTCGAACGTGTTAAGGTTCTAACAACAAATCAGTGGCCATTAGACTAATCGCTAATCATCGTAAGTTTATATTATTAGATTTTTAATTGCTAAGACAATACAACAAGAACATTTTTTAAGTAATAGGACTGTGTGTTTTATTGAGTGAACTATTTGTTAATTACCAAAACAAATCCTCTACAGCTGTGAATATTCAAGCAATTTGATTGTGTCGAGGAAGGGATAAAATGTTTTTCTAATAGTGTTCACACTGCAGACTGTGTGCAAAAACAACACACAGCAGTTTCTGCACAAACGCTTTGCAGCACAAATCTCCATGCATGCGCACAAACACTTCATCACTTTTTCGGTATCTGCATGCGCACAAACACTTCGAACTTAAAAAATTTGGTACAAATTTACAGTACCCAAAAAAATAAATTGTACCTTATAAAAAATTACTATTTTTTTATGTCTTGATTTTCTTAAAGTAATTTTATAATCGATCATAAATACCCTTAATCAGTTATAACTTTACCTTTAAAATGTATAACTAAATCTAAAAAAAATAATAAATTTATGTTTAAAAGTTGTAATTTCCATCACTTTTTCGATTATAACTTCTACCTTAAAAAGGTATAACTTAAACTTAAAAAATTATAAATTTTGACTTAGTATAGATTCATAGTGGTTTTCCTCAAATTAATAGTAGGGTTTGATCCACAGAGTCGTTCTGTCTTGTTCATTAGTCCTTCGGTTGTGGTGTGGTAACAAATTATTCCAAAGGGATATGTAACTATGATTAACCGAATATGTGGAAAAAATCATCATAATCACGCCCAGGGGTTACTACCTATTAGTTGCCCCCCTTCCCCATAAAAAAATAATAATATTATGCTACGTTAGAAATTTTGAGCATAACACTATTGTACCATCCCCAAAAATAAATTCGCTGGACTAAAAGTTATCATTTTTAATGTTAAGTAATATAAATTTTAAATATGAAGCTATAACTTTTTAAAGTAATTTATAATCGAACATGTAATGTTGTGATCTATCACTTCAATCAGTTGTTACATATTTCTTAAGAGAGATAACTTTCATGATTAATGAGAATAATTTATGATCGATTATACACTTTGCAGTTGTAAATTACACAAAAAAATAAAATAAAACTTGACCTCAATATTGTACAGTCAGAAATGTTCGGACCAATTTATGTATACTTCGATTAATTCCCTCCTCAGCCCAATCAAAAACAAATTATTTATGTTAAGATTAAGATATTTATAAAGAATAAATTTTTCATATCTTTATCATAAAAAATTATCAAAATTCAAACTCAAAACACAAGTCCTACAAACTCAAATATTGCACAAAGTCTTCCATTGCCAAGGAGGCACTGTTGGTATCCCAGAGGCCACAAGAATTCTTCACTCCAACTTTTCATATTCAGATTGGTCATGGTAAAAAAAAAAAAACCTTTTCATACTCTTTTTTCTTTTTGAGCAATATTATTAGGACTTAATTTACTGACCTAATTTACTATGACTTTTGGATTGACTACGAAGGCCATCAAGAATTAGAACTTGGTATTAATCCAATAATTTTACTGCAATCACATCATTATGTTAACAAATTAAGTCAATATTTTAGGTCCAAATAATATTAATCTTTCTTTTTCTTTAGTACACTGCATAAAGCTGAAGGCTTTTGATCATTCCATACTTATTATCAACTCTAACCATAATATCCTTTAACCCCTCTTCAAGTAAAGAATAAATTCAAGAGACCCCCTCAACCTTTTAAGTTTTTTTAACTTCATCCTCACCTTTGTTTCACAGTGTGGGTGGTGGAGGGGGGGGGGGGTGAAGGTCGGTCGGTTTAGCCTTCGGGCCAGTGTCATTTTTCTTCATAGCTTTTCTCAATGCTCATCTTTCCCTTGATTCCATCCATGACTGGCAAGTAAAGCATGATATTCCTTGCTTAAACATAAGCCAAAAAATTATCGTTTATCACGAGATTTAACGAACATCGTTGATACAAAACCGTACACTTGATTCCCGAGCTTAAACTCATAATGTATCACTGCAATGAATGAGAACACTAGCTAACTCTCCAAATTCGACTAGGTATAAATGGCCTAACTATGGAATCTAAAAATATTTTTAGTACGGTACCATAACGTTATCCAACTATCTCTAGCTCATAGATAGGGAGTGGTTAATCTACTTCCATTAAAGAAAAAGTACCATTGTATACCATTTGCCAGTCAGAATCTTCTCCTTGCATATTGATCGCTTTATCTGATGAGTTGGAAAGCTGGTATGTATCACATGCACATTAAAGAAATTAGTCGACAAAGGAGACAACCATGGTGAAATCTGACCACCCAGAGTCAATTGTCCTTCAACTGTTAGAAGAAAAGGGTCACTTGCATTTAAGAAAGGCCATGGGCATGACTATTCATGAGAGAGGAAACAAAAACAAACAAAATAATTTTTTGGAATCTCCTTCTAAGACAAAGCCTAAGAGCCAAGTTTTAGACTTTGCAAACCTAAATCCCGAAAGTTAAGTTATACCACAAGGAATAGGGGAGGCGTTTTGAATCGACGTCCTCTCCTTCACAAGTGGAATCATTTCCATCTTGGAATCCTTGTCAATGCACCGGGCTTTCATCTCCCCCACCAAAAAAGAAAGAAAGAAAGAGAGAAAGAAAAAAAAAAAACCCAAGCAAGAAATGTTGATAAGGGCAAACAAGCGTAGCGAATCACATAGATAAACTCCTACCTGCCACAAATGTCATGGACCATAGAGGGAAAACAAAAAAAACACCATCTCTGCCTCATTCGAGAAAAGGAAACCACTGGTCGGTTTGGTGAGAGAGATGGAACATTCTATGATTTCTAGTTATATATCCACATACGCATGTCCGCACATAAACATACACAATTATAGGCTGGATTCTCTAGGGGAATCCAATGAAAAAATTAGAAGCAATCAAAATAAATCAAGGCAATTGAAAATTAATCAAGAGACATTTAACAAATAGACAAAGGGTATCAACTGAATATGGCAATAAATCAAGGGAACATGAAGCCAGTCCCACAAATTTTTTGTCTTCCTATGTAATTGTGTTTCTTTTTCTTTCCAATGTTTATTTCTATGGTATCTTCTCAAAAGGGTGAGCTATAAATTAGGCTCTCATTTGTCTTTACCAACAGCCATTTCTCAGATACGCTTCTGATAGAGTTCTTGACTGTTGCATGAGAGAGAGAGAGAGAGAGAGAGGTTTTGGGTCTTTTCTACAGTAAGAAAAATTGGTCACTTTTACAAACGACTAGGTAGGTCGGTGAAATATTCAATCAATACAAAGTGCCACATCCCTTTCAGGACTCAAGTAAAATGGGTACCACCATGTTGGCGTTATGGTGCAGTCTAATTAGTAACTGTCTCACCGACCCGTTCTTATCTATAAACCTGCCATTCGCTGTCTCTTTTCGTCTTTGTCTCTTGTCATAAATGCTAATTTAGTAGCTTGACATTTTTATTTTTATTTTTATTTTTACGGATTTAGTGTAACCCAAAATTTTTTAGAACTTTTGGGGATCATATCCTCTCTAATATTTTTTTTTCTTCCAATCTCTTTCTTAATGTATTATCTATCATTAATGAGTGAAAAATTTATTTGTATATAATAGGTCTCACATGAATGCACGACAATAAAGAAATAGTAGAAAAAAATGGATTTCAATCCCTATTGGGGTGTGTCGGTGTGGGAGTAGAGGGTTTTGGCTTTTGGGGTTTTTTTTTTAAAAAAATTTTTGGGTGTGAGGGCGGGCCCGGGGGGGGGGGGGGAGGGGGAGAGAGTGAGCTGACTGGCTCAAGGCAACAATCTTTCAAAGCCCACGCAGAACAGGAGAAGAAAATGTAAGTCAATGCTTAATCCAACTTATCATGGAGATAATATGGACGAACAGACATAACAAACAAACAAACACAGACCATACATAACAATCCTTAAACATATTTTAGCTAAAAAGCCAGGAAGGATGATGGGCCAGGTCCAGGTGGAATCTAATCCTCTTAACTTTTCTTTAATAAATAGACAAAAATAAAGAAACTTCCCTCTTACTCCCACCATGATGCTATGTTTCATATGTGCATCATAGAACAGACCTACTTGGTGTATAAAACAGGTTGGCATTCATAAGTTAAGAACATGACCATATTCCTACTAACAGCAGCCACCTACCATTCCCATTCAATCCAGTAAGATTTTCTCTTATTTATACCCATCTTCCTAATCACAGTTAGTCATACCCTCTTTCAATCTAATTCTTAAGGGCTTTGTTCAAATGGGGTACTGTCCCTGTTCAGAGATGCTGCAGAAAACAGTGGAAATGCTTTGTGGAAAGGTCCGAAACAAGTCCATAGAAAACAAGAACAGTGAGACTAAGAAGATCAAAGGGACAGTAAATTTGATGAAGAAGAATGTTTTGGACTTGAATGATTGGGGTGCCTCTTTTCTTGATCGGATGTATGAACTCGTTGGGAAAGGTGTCTCAATTCAACTCATCAGTGCTGTTCATGGCGACCCTGGTCAGCACCCCTCTCTATCTCTTTTATAGTAGTATAAGCTCTTTTTTTTAAATTTTTTTTTATCAATTTTTAAACATAAAGCTGAAATTTTCAATTAAAACCAAAGGGACTGAGTAAAAGAGACTTACATTTTGTTTGATGTTTCTTTTTCTCTGCCTTACCTGCAACCAAATAGAGCAGATGAGTTATTCACCCAATAGCATAGAGATGAGTTTTCTTAATTCAAAAAATATTTGAAGATTTCAATCTCTTTTGAAACTGAAATTTTTTCGCCTGTGTTATTAGCAAATGGGTTAAGAGGAAAGCTTGGAAAAGCAGCATCTTTGGGAAAATGGATTTCAACACCTCTGGCTGTGTCGGCCAGAGATGCTACACTCAACATTCTATTTGAATGGGACGAGTCCATGGGTGTTCCTGGTGCTTTCATTATAAAAAATCACCATCACAGTCAGTTCTACCTCAAGACAGTAACCTTAGAAGACGTTCCTGGACACAGTCAAATCCATTTCATTTGTAATTCTTGGGTTTATCCAGCTCATCGTTACAACTACGATCGTGTCTTCTTTGCAAACAAGGTAGTTTTTCATTTGATTTTTTTTTAATAAAAAAAACATACTATTAAACAAGCTTATATCTCACTTTTGACTATCCTCATCTATGATCGAAAGGACTCTGAATATTTTAGGGGTGAACATGATGCTTTATGGTAATTTAGCAATGATAATACCAGAAAGGAGACTAGAACACCATTCCCTATTTTATGTTTTGTTTGTGGCAATACATATGGCCCATATATAGTAAACTTCATATCATGATGTTCCCTTTTTTATCCTTATCAATGATTGAAAGTTGCCTATTATCATGCTTTTCCTAAAGCAACATCATATTTCATTGCCACAATGGGGTCCGACATAGTTGTCCATATGATGATTTTGACAAGATGTAAGTGAACTTATCGATACATGTGACCTTTGTCCAGAAATGAATCCTAAAAAAATTGGGTTTAATGTTACATTATGGATTAAGACAAGAACTAAGCACACTGACTTACAATATTATGATTCTGTTGTCAGACCTACATACCATGTAATACTCCAGAGCCACTACGCAAGTATAGGGAAGAAGAACTCAATAACCTTCGCGGAAATGGATCTAGCATGCTCAAGGAGTGGGACAGAGTATATGACTACGCATACTACAATGATTTGGGAAGACCAGACAAGGGACCAGAATATGCACGTCCTGTGATTGGTGGATCTAAGGAGTTCCCATACCCCAGACGAGGAAGAACAGGTCGCCCGCCAACAAAAAAAGGTTAGAAGAAGAAAACCAGCTATTGTTTAGAATCACTCGATGACCACAACTACTCATATTAGGCAGTTTTAGTCATTCTTGTTTCAGTATCTGTTATTGAATAATGTATGTTGATCCTTAAATGCACTCAATTTGCTCACTTGTACTTTTTAGGCAGTACCTAGTTTTTATGATTTTTAATCAACAGTTCATTTTACTATCATCTTTACAGATCCCAACACTGAAAGCAGATTGCCACTTCTGAATTTAGACATTTATGTTCCACGAGATGAACGGTTTAGTCATGTGAAGTTTTCAGATTTCCTTGCCTATGCTTTGAAATCTCTAGGGCAGATATTGATTCCAGCAATTACTTCATTTGACCAGACTCCTAATGAGTTTGACAGTTTCCAAGATGTACTTAAGCTCTATGAAGGTGGGATTAAGCTACCAGATGGGCAGTCACTAACTAAACTCAGGGAATGCGTCCCATGGGAGATGCTCAAGGAACTCCTTCGTAATGATGGTGAGCAATTATTCAAACTCCCAAAGCCCGATGTAATCAAAGGTATATAAAAAATTTCCCTAATGCACTCTGCCTTTACAAACTAGAGTCCTAAAGTTTTTCATTTCTTGATAATTTGAAGCCTTAAGAGCCTTAATGATAAACTAGAGCCCTATTAACAAAGATTATAAGTATCATTGGACAATTGCAGAGGATAAGTCTGCCTGGAGGACAGATGAAGAATTTGGGAGGGAAATGCTCGCTGGAATAAACCCTGTTGTCATCCGTCACCTCCAGGTAAAACAAAATTCTCATTCCATATATTACCTGTCAAGGGATTCTGGTTTCTGATGCAAACATTTCCTGATTTTCCACCAACCAGGAGTTTCCACCTGCTAGCAAGCTAGATCCTGAAGTATACGGCAATCAAATCAGTACAATCAAAAGGCAGCATATTGAGAAGAATATGAATGGCTTAACTGTAGATGAAGTACAATTCCTGATTCATTGTATTACTCTCTAAATTCCAAATTTGGAAGGGGGGAAAAAGAGAAGATACTTCATGTCAATAAAATGTTTTATGTGTTACAACTTACACATTTTTAGAATCAGAGCTTTTATATTTACTTTTAAATTTTGTGCACATACAGGCACTAAAGAATAAAAAGCTCTTCATATTGGATCATCATGATGCACTTATGCCATACCTGCGACGCATCAACACGACTACCACGAAGACCTATGCCACTCGAACACTTCTCTTACTCCAGAATGACGGGACATTGAAGGCACTGGCAATTGAGTTGAGCTTACCACATCCAGAAGGAGACAAAAATGGTGCCACCAGCCAAGTCTTCACTCCAGCAGAGCATGGAGTTGATGGATCATTATGGCAGCTAGCCAAAGCTTATGCTGCTGTTAATGATTCTGGCTATCATCAGCTCATTAGCCACTGGTATGTTTAAAAGATTAAAAATGATATGTTGCACAGTTAATCCAATGTTTACATGTTTCACTATACTTAAGAATGCATATCAAATTATGGTTGCAGGTTAAACACTCATGCAGTAATAGAGCCATTTGTGATTGCAACAAACAGACAATTAAGTGTGCTTCACCCAATACATAAGCTTCTTCACCCTCATTTCCGTGATACAATGAATATAAATGCCTTGGCTCGGCATATCCTCATCAATGCAGGTGGGGTAGTTGAGATAACAGTCTTTCCAGCTAAATTTGCCATGGAAATGTCTGCTGTTATTTATAAGAGCTGGGTTTTCACAGACCAAGCGCTTCCTACTGATCTGCTCAAAAGGTTAGTTACCAAGCTATGAATAACAGTGGTGTCCTCAATTTTTTCTCTCTCCTAACAATGGAATTTGTTTCCATTTGTTTTATTGCAGAGGAATGGCAGTTCCAGACTCAAGTAAGCCGCATGGCCTCAAACTTCTTATAGAGGATTATCCCTATGCAGTTGATGGGCTTGAAATCTGGTCTGCAATCAAAACCTGGGTCAGAGAATATTGCTGTTTCTATTACCCTACAGATGTCATGATCCAAGATGATTCTGAACTCCAATCATGGTGGACAGAGCTCCGCAATGTGGGCCATGGTGACAAGAAAGATGAGTCATGGTGGCCTGAGATGCAGACACGAGATGAACTCATCCAAACCTGCACCATTATCATATGGGTGGCTTCTGCTCTACATGCAGCTGTCAATTTCGGGCAATATCCTTATGCTGGCTACCTTCCAAACCGCCCAACCATAAGCCGCCGCTTCATGCCTGAGCCAGGCACTCCTGAGTATGCTGAGCTTGAGTCAAATCCTGAGGGGGGCTTCCTGAAAACAATCACAAGCCAGCTCCAAACCCTGCTTGGTGTGTCTCTTATAGAAGTTTTGTCCCGTCATTCTTCCGAAGAGGTTTATCTTGGGCAGAGAGACACTGCTGAATGGACTTCTGATGCTGAACCACGGGAGGCATTTGAAAGATTTGGAAGAAATTTGGTAGAAATCGAAAACAGAATAATGGATAGGAATAATGACAAGAGATGGAAGAACCGAGTTGGGCCTGTCAAAGTGCCTTACACATTGCTCTATCCTAACACAACGGATAACAGTAAAGTCGGCGGACTTACTGGGAAGGGAATTCCAAACAGTGTCTCAATCTAAAGGTGTAAAAAGTAAATTGTTAGAGAGGGTATATGTAGCCATGATAATTTTAGAGTGTTGTATGCTATTCAAGCAAAAGACTACCAACTAGTTTATTGTATACTCCACTTTTTTCTTTTCTTTTTCTATCTGTATCCCAATCAGAGGCAAACATAAATGCAAATTCTCAAGACATTTTATATAAGTGGTACACATGATGTTTTTACTACTCATAGATTTCCATCTGTGAGGGCAACTCTGAACAGAACTGCCAACATGTTCTCTAAATATCTGCCCTATATCATAATGTTTGGTTGCACCTACTTGTGTCCGGCATAGTTATCAAATCGTGTATCGGAAGGCGTATCGTTTTTTAAAAATAGTGTATCGTATCGCGTATCGTATCGTGTATCGTAAGATACGGTGCAATTTTAAATAAATAATAAAAATATATATATACCTTTGAAAAATAATTATACATTCATAAAAACATAGCATTTTATTAATACTTCACCAATTATTCAAGTCATCAACATAGTCCACTAACATTATAATGCAAAGTTCACAACCATGGTTCACTAATTCAAACTTAAAACATCATTGGGCTTTGTAAATAAATTAAAAAATTAATATTAATTAAGATTCAAAAATTTTGATACAAAAAAATTTTAAAAAAATTTGGCTTTGTAAATAAATTAACATAATTTCTTCCACTGTACAAGACTACATGTTTGTTGGAGTACTTGCCTAGCTCAAAACGACATCGTTCCATAAAAAAAATTAAAAAAAAAAATAGTCTACCTAGCCCAAAATGAAGTCATTCTGTAAAAAAAAAAAAAAAAAAACAAAACAGTCTTCGCACGTATCGTACGTATCGTACCGATACGTATCGTATCGTAAAAACGTATCGTGTATCGGACGATACAGCGCAAAAACGATACAGAACTACGATCCGTATCGTTTTAGTCCTGTATCGTGACGTATCGTACGATACGTATCGCGTATCGTACGATACTAACAACTATGGTGTCCGGTAGTGACTAACGAGCGTCACAAAGGAAAGTTGAGAAAAGTAGAAAACTTGAGTCTATACCACAACAGAGACCAAAGTGAAGTCAATGGTAAAAAAACAACTTCCCCGAAGTGAAATTTGAAAATCTGCCACTCGTTGGATCACCGTGGAAAATCTGGACGGGTCTAGATGCTTCCGGTTTCTAATTCTGCAAAATTGGATGAATTCACATTCTCTCGTCCATTCCAAGGATTTGTAAATGATATTTAACCCAAATTCCCTTTGACCTTCGTTTAAGACCTCTTGATACTATAATATACACCAGATTTCCAACAATAAGACATATAAGAATGTTTGCAAACCCACCGTCCTAACCAATAATAAGAACTTAAATTAGCAATTAACGTTGCCAATTTGAAAGCCAAGCACAAACTAAACAAGATAACAATGATATTATTGGAGCAAAAGTGAACAAATACTGAATGAAATCCATTACACATCCTTTCTCCCATCTAACACAGGTAAAGGCATAATCGATTTACACCACTGTACACTTCCTTGCCTGTTAGATTGAGAGCTACCTAGGTTCTTCTTCTCAATCATCACAAGTCCCCTGCCTTCTGTTAATTACTAGAACGGACTCATGAAATTTACATACACAGTTCAACTTCTATTAGGAATTATTACCATTAAGATTGGCCGAAACCATATCTTATATAATTACTCTTCCATCATTTTAACATTGGCTTAAAATTAGACCAAAGCATTTAAAAAAGGTTTTAGGATTTAGGGATAAATAATTCAAAGATGTTGTTCCTAAACCATGCACTCCCCTATGAATTGGATCGAAATCCTCTCCATTACACTTTCACTCAATTTCACTCCATAATGGATGATCTATTAGTAATACTCATGGAATCCACCATGCGCCCATATACGGTAGACGATCCCTAATTCCCTATGAATTACAGGTTAAACACAACTCCTATAACTCTATGAAAATCAGTTCAATTTTTCAGACCATTTCATGATAGAAAATAGGTCAAATCGAACCAAAAAGGACATGGTTGAACCAAAATAGGTCAGCATAACATATTCTAAATAGGATTCATCCATTAACAAACAGACAGCACGGTGGAGAGAAATATGTTTAAGCAGCAGAGGACTAACTCTTTGGCAATAACCGGTGGAGAGTTGGAGCAACCATCCGCCATTGCAAGCCAAAACCTACGAACTGGTTCGTCCTCACAATCTCGCTGCCAAAGGTCCTCCTCCTCCTCTCTCTCTCTTCTGCATCTGTCGGGAGAATTCACGCGGACAAATGGCAACCAAATGTACCTCTGTTCCATTCGAAAAGGAAAATGTTATTTCTACCTAGGGATGTGACCCAAGCGGGGGCGGGGTATAGTCTCCATGCCTGTACCCGCTTAAAAAATTTTTGTCCATCTCCGGTCTATCCCGTTAACGGGTATAATATTTATCCCCATCCTTATTCGCAGGTAAATTTTTAATCTCCGTCCCCGTCCCCGTCCCCGCTTCCCCCATCCATACACGCTTAAACCCAAACTAATTAAATCTAATATTTTAAATAATCTAATAATATTCTAAATAATCTAACACAACATAATATAACATAACATATTTGAATAAAATACAAACAATAAATGTCCAAAACATATAATAGTGGTAAAATCATCTCAATCAACTCACTATATATTTATATTTATTTATTTATTTATTTTGCGGGTAACGGGGACGGGGAGGGGCGGGTACGGGGCGGGGGTAAGGGT
>CM042184.1:3177912-3190556 GCA_023539305.1 Ilex asprella
CCCCACCACCACCGCCACACACTTTTTGATAAAATATTTTTAATTTAAGTGTTTTTTTGTTTGAGCATCCAAACGGTGTTTATTTAATGAAAATATTTTTTTATAAAAATGCTTTTGAGAGATACTTATTTAAGAAATATTTTTTAAAAATTTTATAAGTCATCCTAAACACAACTTTAGTCCCTTGGATAGTCGTTCCAATGATAAGAGTTTAATGATTAATATTTAAAATTCTAATAAACCATTTTGATTGATCGAATCTATCCCAGTCCAAATTTGTCCATTAATCAATAATGTTATGTTATGTTGATCAAAATATTTTATCAAGTTTTTCATTTCAACTGATGTGACACAATTTTTATTATTAAATAAATGAATCCAATTAATATTCAAAAATAAAAATCGTACCACATTATTTGAAATAAAAAATTTAATAAAAATTTTAATAAATATAACATCACTTGTTAACTCTATGTATTTACAAGAGTGAGACACTTCCATGTCTTACAATGTTTAGAGAACATTCTTGTTGGAAGGACTTTTTATAAGGCCCCGACACCTATGGAACATCCCTAGAGATATCGAGGCATGCAAATCGACAAGTAGTGGTGACATTGGTACTCAATATGCCAAAAAAATATAAAACACGAGGGCTTAAGACTAACTAAAAGTACAAACATAAATTTCACTTGGCTTTGAGTCAAACCAAGATTACAAAATCAAATCAATGTTGTTCATAACTCCAAAAGAAAAAAGAAAAAAAAAAAAAGGGTGCAATATATTCAATCAACAAAAAGAATTATCAAAATTACGTGCAGGCGACGATCATTTAACACCTTCATTAGATTAGATATGAGTTCTAATGTCGGAGTGAGACGGACCTACGTTGTTCATGTGTTGATGCCGGAAACCTCACCACCATTCTTCATAGAAAATGATATTTTGTTTGCATGATCATGGCTTCTTTTTTCCCGTGGGAGTAGCATTCCCGTCAAACAGTTCATCAACATAAGTCTCTATATCTTCAGGCTGGTACTTTATGTACTTTTCCGATTGCCTCCCCGGAGTTAAGTACTGACTGAACCTCGCCATGAATGATCGGTAAGCCGGAATCACCACCGACGATATCGAAACCCTAAGTTCCGATTGAAGCTGCTCATCACTCACCACCCAAGTGCTCTGCGACTTGTGTATCTCATCAAACATGGCGTTGAAGCTCTTAAACCTCTCTTTCAGTACTGGTTTCACCACCTTCCCATGAACATTCAAACCCTCATGGGTCAAACACGACAACAGTTTACCCCATGTTTCTCTCTGGTAACTCTTATGGTATTGCCTCAGCTCCGACGATCTCTTCCGACACCATGGGTCACCCAACAAGCTATTGATCTCTGTAGATCCTTTTATCTTCTGCAAAATGTAACGACCATTGTTCATCATGAAAATCAAGCTCAGTGAAGTGTCTTTGTATAGCTTCGATTTGGAATCCAAATTTGTGTCCAATAAATCCATCACTTTCGTTATCTGGCTCTCGAGAGGCGATTGCTTTTCCGACGGATTGTTAATGTTCTGTGATTGTGAGTTGTAATCGTAGTTTGAATGGCCGGCCGAGTCAGCTCGTTCGATTTTATGGTGCTCTCTGAAGACTTGTTCTAAGGTGTCCTTGTACTCACATGCGTATTTTAGGTAATTCATGATGTAGCGAGTCAAGGGGTGAACAGCGCCTCCCGGCACCGGGGTCTTCCCGGTATCGGACTTTATCGAGTTCTCAAGTTCACAGAAAATGTAAACCATTGCTTCACCGAGTCGACAACGAGTCAATGAGGCTTCGGCTTTGAGTTTCTCTGAGCAATCCGCCGGAAACAATTCGTCCATGGCCGGAATGATGTCACGCAGTGCTTCATAAATGTCCAAAAACTTGAACAATTTCTCTGCCGCACGCTTCGTCATCGCAACAGCTTCAGCGAAATTGAGAAGCTGAATCATCACGCCTCGAGAGAGGCTGCTGAAGAGTGTCTCCGACACCGACTCGTAGCCGGAAAACACCGCCTCTGCGAGCTTACGTTCACCGGTGAATTGCACAGAAGAACATTGCTTGAACGTTTTGATCCACGAAACAATTTCTCTCTCCAGTGAATCCCATTGCATCTTTTGCACATCGTCGATGCTGTGCTTCTCAAACCCAAGCTCATGCAAGCTCTCTTCCAATGCGTTCCTTCGAGAAATGAAGTAAACCTGACGACACTCCGTCTCATAGCCTCCCACCATCATCGCTATCACTAGTTTATTCAAATTTGACACAACCTCCTCCGAGTATCCCGGAAAATTGTTCTCCGTTGTGGAATCAAATTTCGCCGGCAAAACACATTGATCTGAATCTTGATTAGAGAGAGACGATGAAGATTGTTTCATTTTTGAGTCATTATTATGATCTGAACCTGGAAGTTTATAATCTTCAAGAAGAGATCTAAACTCCTCCTCCAAGTATGACATTGCACGCTGTAGAATTCCACCAACGCGGTTGATCGATGAACCGTACTTTGATTCAGACGAGAATACGCAAAGTGATGTTGATAGCTTGAAAATTCGATTCACAGCTTCAAGAAATGTTGTCGAGTCCTCCTCTGTGACTTGACTCCATTTCAATGGGGTGTCAGTTGAATCATAGTTCGCGATCTTTGCTTCGAAAAGAAGAGCAAATTGTTCCACTAATTCTGGAATCTCAGGGAGTTCGGTTTCATCATTTTTTAAGCTTGACAAAATAGAGGTGAATTGATCAATCTCTGCAGAGACTTGAGAGAAATCGGGAGTCGCAGGAGAAGAAGAGTCTTCAATCTCTGTATTGGTTTGGTCTTCTTCCTCTTTGTTCTCTGTCTCGGCATTATCTGGTTGGGCTTCTTCAACCTCCGCGGATGTTTCAGACTGTGGGGGATCGGTGGTGTTATGGTCTTTGTCTTGGTCTTGGTCTTGGTCTTTATCTTTGTCTTTGTCTATGTCAAGATCGTGATGGTCAGGTTGATTGTTGTTAAAGCTTGGGGATTTCTCAGGAAGAGGCTTCTCTTTATCGGAATCCATGGAAGCCTATGGGTAATGGGTTTGGATGCTTCTTGTGTTTCTGAGACAAAATGGATTGAAAGAAAGAGATGTGAGAGGAAGGGTAGGAGAGATAGAGAGAGAAAATGATGGGAAGAGGTAAACCAGAGAGATTTGAAAGGAGAATTTTCCGTTGATTATTTCTTTCCACTTTGGAGAGAGAGAGAGAGAGAGAGAGAAATGGAGTTGGTATTTTTACCACATTTCAGCGCAAGAATAGAACCACTCTAGAGGCCACTCACTGGTCACCCTTCAAATGCTCTGATCATATCAACGCCCTTCTCTCCCATACACCCGGCCAGCCCAACAGCATCCTTAAAAAATCTGGGCTTTAGGCCCATTTCAAAAGAATGCCCCAATTTTTTAAGCATCGTATTATAAGTTCAATCAACTATTTGGTCCATAATTTAATCTATATATTAAATATTTTAAAAAAATAATAATATTAAAAAAATTGAATTAAAAGGTCAAATCAAATTAAAAAAAAATCAACAAGTCCAATCATCTTACTATTTACTCTCTCGGTAAACCAACCAATAAAAAACAATTATTCATATATTTCTTTTAACTCTCTCTCTCTCTCTATAAACCAATCAAACTATCCAATACAAAAATAATTATTCTTTTACTTCCTTCTCTCTCATTAAACTAAAACAAAAAAAATCTGTTCAAACTCTTCTTCTTCAAAAAAACTCTTCTTTTTCTCTCTGTCTCTCACGGTGCTCTCAAGCCTCTCAACTCTGTGTTGTAAAAAAAAAAAGTCTCAACAGACTCAACTCAGTGAATAGATTACTCACCCACTCAGTGACTCACGGTACTGACTCGGTGGCGGTGACTCCGCTAGGTTCTATTGTTTCATCATTTTAATTTTTTTTGTTATATATTTTAACTATATTATATATTGTGTTTGTTTGTTTGTTATATAGTTATAATATATTAATAATATGACACCTAGACGACAACAAAGTGGATACGAAAAATTAAAAAAAAATAAAAATAGATCAACTAATAGAACCTCAAAAAGGATCTCTTGATAAATTTGTTACTAATAACAAAAATACTATAACAAAAATTTATATGAAAATTTTGAAAATGAACAAGTAGATAATGAAATAGAAGAGAATAAAATAGAAAATATTGAAATAAAAGATAATAAAATAGAAGATAATGAAATAAAAAATATTGAAGTAGAAAATATTGAAATAAAAGATAATAAAATAGATAATAACGAAATAGAAAATAATGAAAAAGAAAATAGTGAAATAAAAGATAATGAATTACAAGAAAATCAAAATCTTAGTAAAACAAGTGATTATAGTCATATAAATGTTTATGATCAAAGTCAATGAAAAAATATTGATACGAAATTAAGAGATTAATTAGCAGAAAATGGTCCAATTAGATATAATAATTTAGATTTTCCTCGGGATGAACATTTTATACATTTTTTCACTACACATTATATTCGCAAATTAACAAGGAGAAACACTTGATAGAAGATAGCTAGTATATACAAAAGATTAAGATAAATAATTTTGTTTTTATTGCAAGTTATTCAATATGAATTATTCTACAAGTAAACTAGCTAATGAAAGAACAAAAGATTGGAGAAATATTGGTGTTAAGCTTAAAAATCATGAAATAACTAATGAGCATATAACTAATATGAATATTTGGATTGAATTAGAAACAAGATTGCAACTAAATAAAACAATTGATAAAAGTATCCAAGAACAAATTAATAGAGAGAAAGAATATTGACAAAATGTATTACTAAGAATTATTGTCGTTGTAAAGAATCTTGGTAAAAATAATTTAATTTTTTGGGGAAAAAATGAAAAGATATATCAAGAAAATAATAGTAATTTTTTAAGTTTAATTGAAATGATTACGGAATTTGATCCGATAATGTAAGAACACATTCGTCGTATTCAACAAGACAGAATTCATAACCATTATCTTGGTCATAACATACAAAATGGATTGATAAATTTGTTAGGAAATGAAGTAAGAAACAATATTATTTAAAAAGTTAAAGAAGTAAAATATTATTCAATCATACTTGATTGCACTCCCGATGCAAGCCATCAAGAACAAATGTCTCTTATATTACGATGTGTAGATATTACAATAAGCCCAATAAAAATAGAAGAATATTTTTTAGAGTTTATTAAAGTAGATGATACTAGTGAAAAATGTTTATTTGATAAATTTATAAAAGTATTAAGCAATCTTGAACTAGATATTAATGATGTACGAGGACAAGAATTTGCTAATGAGTCTAATATGAAAGGAAAACATCAAGGTGTACAAAAAAAGTTACTCAATATAAATCCTAGAGCATTTTACACACCATGTGGTTGTCATAATTTAAAATTATTATTTTGTAATATGACTAACTCTTGTCCCAAGACTATATCATTTTTGGAATAGTGCAACGTATATATTCGTTATTTTCCTCTTCCACAAAACGATGAAAAATTTTACAAGATAATATTCAAGGTTTAACTTTTAAGCCATTATCACAGACACGTTGGAAAAGTCGTGTTGAAAATGTTAAAGCAATAAGATTTCAAGCTCCAAGAATAAGAGATGCATTATTGCAATTAATAAAAACTAGTGAAGATTTTAAAACAAGGAGTGAAGTTAATTATTTAGCATCATACGAGATTGAGAATTTTGAATTTTTATTGTGCATGACTATTTGATATGATATTTTATTTACCGTCAACTTACTTAGTAAATATTTACAATTAAAAGACATGCATATTGAAATGTTATAGATCAACTAAAAGGTCTCATTTCTTTTTTTTTGAAAAATATAGGAAAAGTGGATTTACAAATGATATGATTTCATCTAAAGAGATTGCATATGAAATTAGTATAGAACCTATATTTTGTGAAAAACGTAGAGTTCGTAAAAAAAAATAATTTGATGAAAATGTTGATGATGAGGTAACACAATCTATTGAAAAATCTTTTAGAATTGATTATTTTACATATATAATTGATCAAGTTATTTCTTCACTAAAAAATAGATTTGAACAATTACAAAAGTACAAAAATATTTTTGATTTTTTATTTAACTTAGAAAAATTAAAATCATTGACCAATGATAGTTTAAAACAATATTGTTTGGATCTCGAATGTTTCTTAAAACACGAATTTTTTTTCGATATTGATGGCTTAAATTTATTTTTAGAACTAAATATTTTAAAAGAAATTTTACAAACAAAAGAAAATACTTCAATGAGATACTAAATTATATAAAAAAAAGTTAGATTCTTTTCCAAATGCATACATTGCTTATAGAATATTATTAACAATTCCTGTAACAGTTGCTTATGCGGAAAGAAGCTTTTCAAAATTAAAATTAATAAAGTCTTACTTAAGATCGACTATGTTATAAGAAAGATTAACTGGATTAGCGATACTATCAATTGAAAAATAAAAATTAATTTTAAATAAAAAAAATTAATAGTAAACATAGAAAGTCTCATTTAAAAGTATCGTTTTATGCCCCAATTTGTCTTGAGCCACCCTTGACCCAACAACAAATTTCTCATTTTGCGTCTGCAAAACTCTTTCTCTCTCTCTCTCTCTCCGTTGACCAAGTTCCTATTCTCATAATCTATTTACAATGGCGCTCTCAAGATCGTCGTTCATGTTTCCCACGTCCCCAATCTTGGAAAGTATCGCATTGATTTCATCGAGTTTGACGTTCAGCTCGTACGTATCGTCGGCGACTTCTCTTTCTTTTTACCTCTTGTTCTTTGTATTTTGTAGCGTTTTTCGGCCTAGTTCGGCCAAATGACTTGTGATTTGTGTCTGTTCGTCGTATGCTATTTTGTCCACATCCAAGACTAGAGTAGTAGAACGGATTTTGAATAGGGAAAATCTCATTTTGGCCCGAAAATTATGAATTTGTCCGTTGAATGATTAATTTTTTTACACAGTTTTCTTAAAAAAATAAAAACACTATAATATAATTTATTACCTTATTTTTATATGGTCTTGCGTCTGTTTTAGATCACATCAATACTACATCATTAAATTAAAAAATTAAAGGTTTTTTAAAAAAAATTCTAATAGCATTTTCCTTTTGAATATCTCATATCTCTCATCTCTCATCTCTCATCTACACCCTTATCTCTCCTCATCTAGTCTTACTTATTTTCTTAAGTATGACTGTTAATCAAGTTGAGCTACTCAAGTTTGAATTGAGTTTGGCTCAACAAGTTTTTGGTTTGATAATTGGTTGGGACATGGTAGTCACAAGAGAATGCTTCAGGGGCCACTTTCAAGGGGAAAAAAGTGTCAAAATGTAAGACATAAGCTTAATCAGGCAGAGGGATGGGATTTTGAGAGTATACCATACCCTATACCTCATGAATTAACTGAAATAATTAAAGTCATTCCCATCCAGGTTCACCTTGAGGGGCAGGAAACATGGGCATGGGGTCCTACGGTCTTAGGGATTTTTGAATATAAGTCAGCATAAGAGCTAGGACAGGATAATCCAAGTGAATTTAAAACTGAGGCATGCTTCAACTTAAATAATGTAAACTCAAACGCAGGTTGAGCGAAATTATATATTTCTCAGAAGACCAAGGTCGAACCTTTAGAGAATTGTAAAATAGCAGCAATCACACAAATACTAAAACAAACTTGTGAAAACAATTTGTTTAAAAGATTGTTGAGTTGAGAATAATGATTCAAGTAATTAAAATAGTAAAATAAAAATATTAGAGTACCAAATACTCTCTCTCAATTTCATACAATAATGATTAAAGACTAAACTCTTAACCTTAGACAAGAATCAAATGCCGGTTGATTTAAGTCATCAAATTAAGCAATAAAATCATAATTTATAATAGGGGTGGCAATCGTGTCGTGTCGTGTCGTGTTCGGGTCGTGTCAAGTCGGGTTCGGGTTGAAAACACATCAACCCAAACACGACCTGCGAACTAAACGGGTTAGGTCATTTGGACACGAACACGACCTGACTTGAAACACGACTAACCCGACACGGCCTGTGACCCGAGATTTATACAGGTCATGTTCGGGTAAACACGACCCAACTTACCTAACACGACCCAACCAACACGACCCAACCGACATGACCTAACCAAAAAAGAAAAAAATTAGACATTTTACAAATATCCCAAATACCAATCTACATAAAACAAAGGCATTAAAAACATCACAAATATCCCAAAACAAATACAAATCTGCATAATATTATAAATTTTCAAAAAGCTTTACTAATATCCCAAAACAATATTACAAGCATATTTTAAATCCTCTAAGAGGTGGGTCAATTCGAGTCAAAACAGGTCGGGTTCAAACAGGTCGGGTTCGTGTCAACCCGATTAAATACACGGGTTAATTCAGGTTAAGCGGGTTGAATCCGAACACGACCCATTAACACTTCGTGTTGGCGGGTCGTATCATATACGGGTTGACACAAAAAATTAGTCAACCCAAAACCCATTTATCTATGTCGGGTTATCGTGTCGTGTCAAAAATTACCACCCCTAAGTTATAATCAATGGATTATTCAGAAACTTGAATAATCATTTAATAATATTCTTCTGTGAAATAATGATAACTAACTTAAGCGTGGAATAACCAGTTATTTGACTCACTGAAAAATGCAAGTAATCAATGTACGTGGCACAATGACTCACGGATTTTTACAAAGTAAAAACTTTATTAAGAAATCAAAAGTTGAATTAACAAAATATCACATACCATTAAGCTTATAAGTCAATAACATTACCGTACTTCATTGAGAGGTCCTCCCCTAGCCCTATCTTAATCTTCTAGCCATACACGATCAACTAAAATCAAAATAAAAAAATGAGAAAATAATAACAATCCTCCTCCCTTACTAGATGAGAACCCTTATTTATACTAAAATAAATCCTAAGTATAGATAGAAGATATAAGGTTGGCTTGAAAAGAATTCATTTCCAAAAGGAAGTCTTGTAAAGTCAAATCCCGTGCATAAAATCTCGGGGCCGCGAGTATAAAATCTGTTCAGACTTTGAGCTTGAATTCAACATATTTAGAAGCTGAATCACAAAATTTTCTTGAAATACACTTTTGTAGACCTTGGAGTCTTCTTTTCAACCCAGTAAAAATCAAGTCAATCGGATATCGGAGTAAAAAATTATGACCAAAATACTGAAAACGTTTCAAATCCTTATCTTCTAGGATACTTTTCTAATTCAACTTTAAATGAGTTTTCTTCTAATTTGGACTCTAATAATGATTAAATTGCTGCCATATCTTTAAATCTTCATATCTCAATCTTGACTCTTCAATCCTTATCAATTATGATTCTTTCTCTAGTGATTGTTTCATTTACCTTATCAATTATTACTTTAAATTAACCAATTTACCTGCAAAATAAACCAAACAACTAGAAAAAGTATCAAACTAAAAAATCAAGAAATTTAACACATTTAATCACAAATAATATGCAATTAACTAATTATTAAATATAATAAAATAGCACTTTTGACGGCTAATCAAGGCACAATGGAGTTGGATTTGGAAAACATTAACAGGCCCAAGGATGCAACATTTTTTGTGGCTAGCTTGTCAAAACAGATTAGCTATCAAAAGTGTGTTGTATTCCCGAAAAGTTCTGAATCACCAAACATGCCCAATTTGCCAACAAGAAATAGAGGACACTAGCCATGTTATGATGAAATGTGACCTTGCCAAAACGATTTGGACTGATCTGGGGTTCCCAACCACCCTCCTCCATGCCTTCAATGAATCACTAGAAACATGTATGAAAGTTAATGAGATTTCTAACAACCTTACCCACTCACAAAGTATGCATGGACAACTCTTTTCCTTTACACCTGTGCCAGTATATGGTACCATTGAAACCAATGGGTGTTTTGTAATAAAACAACACCTACAGGAAAAATCTATCAAGAAACACAATTGTAGAATAATTTTCTAATAATTCCATTCATCGTAGTTGTACAATATATAGTACAAACATTAACAAGGAAAGAATAAAAGATAAAAATAAAAGATTTCAGAGAAATATCCTACAACTATCGAATAAAATAAGATTACATAATTAAGGATATTGACCAAATCATATCCTTAATTTTAGCACTCCCCCTCAAGTTGGAGCATGTATATCGCACATGCCTAACTTGTCTAAAGAGTGATCAAAAGCACTGTTGGCGATAACTTTGGTAAGGACATCATCTAGTTGGTCTTCAGACTTGACAAACGAAAAAACAATGATTCCGGCTTCAAGTTTTTCCTTAATGAAGCGTCTATCAATTTTCATATGCTTCGTTCGATCGTGTTGGACTGGATCATGAGCAATCTCTATAGCAGAAGTGTTATCACAATACAACTTAATTGCCTCCTGAGAGTGAACACCCAAATCCTTAAGCAAGTTCCTTAACCATAGTAACTCACATACTCCAAAAGTCATGCCTTTATATTCAGCTTCTGCACTAGACCTTGCTACTACCTGTTGTTTTTTACTTCTCCAAGTCACAATGTTGCCCCTTACAAAAGTGAAGTATCCTGATGTAGATTTTCTGTCGTCAGATGAACCAGCCCAATTTGCATCAGTGTAACCTTCTACCTTTAAGTGATTATTCTTGCTGAACAACAACCTTTTACCCGGAGCAGACTGTAAATATCGCAATATGAGTTCCACATCATCCATGTGAGGTTTACGAGGATCATGCATAAACTAGCTCACTACACATATTGAATAAGCAATATCTGACCTAGTATGGGACAAATAAATTAATTTCCCCACAAGTCTCTGGTACCTTGCTTTATCAGTAAAAGTGACATGTAAACAATTAAATAACTTGTGATTTTGTTCAATAGGGGTATTCGCAGGCTTACATCCAAGCATACCTGTTTCAGTTAACAAATCAAGAATGTATTTTCTTTGAGATAATAAAATACCATTCTTTGAGTGGGCTACCTCGATTCCGAAAAAGTATTTTAAATCTCCAAGTTGTTTCATTTCAAAGTCTAAGGCCAAGTGTCGTTGTAAGCTCTCAATTTCTTCTTGATCAGCTCCTGTCACCATCATTGCATCAACATATATAATCAAAGCAGTAACCTTACCCATTCGATGCTTTAAAAATAAAGTATAGTATGAGTTGCTCTGTTTATATTCGAAGCTCTTCAGAGACTTGGTAAATCTACCAAACCAAGCTTTTGGAGACTATTTTAACCTATACAACTCCTTTTTGATTTTGCACACCATTGTAACATCTGAGTATTTTTCCACACTTGAAGGGGGATTCATATACACTTCCTATGTAAGATCTCAATGTTAAAAAATATTTTTTACATCAAACTGAAGAAGTGGCCAATCTCGGTTCACCTCCAAAGACAGAACACTCTAACTGTATTAAGATTGGCAACAGGTGCAAAAGTGTCCTGGTAGTCAATCCCATAAGATTGCATATATCATTTTGCAACCAATCAAACTTTATACCTCTCAATTGTCCCATCCGCTTTATGCTTGACCGCAAAGACCCATCTACATCCCACGGTTTTTTTTTGCCTTTCAGTAGAGTCACAAGCTCCCAAGTATCATTTTTCTCAAGCGCTGCCATTTCTTCTGCCATGGCTTGAGTCTATCTATCATCTGCTAGAGCTTCCTGCATTTTACTAGGAATAGAAACAGATGATAACTGTAGCACATAAGACACATATGACTTGGATAGTTTTTGACAAGACACGTGATTACTAATGTGATATCTAATTTTGAATTTAAGATCAAACTCATATTTAACAGGTGGTACACCATGATTAGAACGAGGTGGAATACGATATTGAGACACTTGAGTTTCAGAAAAAAGATCATCACCACAAGTGGAATTAGGATTCGTGGATACCTCTGGAGGAATCTCAGAAAAAGGTTGACTCAGTGGTTGTGTTGAATTGTTGGGAGACATTGTACGATCATGAAGAGCATTATCTTAAGTATGAGAAGTCTCTGGTTCAACAACCGATAACTCTTCCCTTCCATAAAAAAATTCACCCTGTCTTGAAAATTTTTCGGATGAAGAAATATTTTTTGAATTTTTTATAGAAAATGCCTCCAGTTCTTCATAATTTATCACTTCTTCTGAATTATCCCCTTGAAATGGTAAATTAGGAGTCAGCACCATGCAAAAAAGTTCGGTCTCATGGAAGGTAATATACATGGAAACAAAAAGCTTATGAGGTTTTGGATCATAACACTTGTAGCCTTTTTTATTGTTCCCATATCCCACAAAAACACACTTCAAAGAACGAGACTCAAGCTTAGTCTGTTGACGCGGATGCAAATGAACATAAACTACACACCCAAAAATTCATGGAACCAAAAGTATTACCAGTGGAAGAGTGCAATGATCAGAAAGGACATCCAATGGTCTTCTAAAATTAAGAACACTGGATGACATACGGTTTATTAAATAAACCGCCAAATTCAAAGCTTCATTCCACAAGTAAATAGGAACATGACCCTCAATTAAAAGAGACCGAGTAACTTC
>CM042184.1:3190566-3208785 GCA_023539305.1 Ilex asprella
GTGTTTTTAACCGCCTCTAATATCTCCTTCGTGGTAGACAATCGAAGAAAGAGAGACCGAATATACTTTGTCATCGCATCAAGAAGCTAAGATTTGACCAAGCAGTTTTCATCTTCCCATTCTTCATACTCTTCTGACTTTTTATTTGATGGAGCAACCTTGGTACCCAAAATATAACCCCAACGTTTTCTTCCACAGATTTTATTTCGGGCATTCAAAGACCACTCCACATAATTGGTACCGTCAAATCGTTCTGAAATGATGAGAGAGGAAGTTTCCTGCAAATGGAGGCCAGACACAATAGTCAAAGGTGATGTAGCACCACTTGCTTCAGTCATGATGACACTAAAAGAAAATTTTGCAGCAGAATAATATGAACAAAAATAACAACAATTGTGAATACAAGACCTATTTCAATTCCTAGAGTTAAGAAGAGGAGATTGAAGGAGGCTCTGATACCATATCAAGAAACATAATTGTAGAATAATTTTCCAATAATTCCATTCATCGTAGTTGTACAATATATATAGTACAAATATTAACAAGGAAAGAATAATAGATAATAATAAAAGATTACATAGAAATATCCTACAACTACAGAATAAACTAAGATTACATAATTAAGGATATTGACCAAATCATATCCTTAATTTTAGCAAAATCACCCAACAAGCTTTAGATAGAGCCGCTGAATATTATCATCTCCACAGTCATATCACCAGACTTGTATGATCTGAAGCATTACTTGGCTGGAAGCCCCCGTCAGCTGGTTGGATAAAGTTGAACACGGATGGTGCAGCCCAAGGAAACCCGGGACCTGCTGAGTCAGGTGGAGTTATCCGTAATAACACATGAAGGTTGGTGGTGGGTTTTTACGAGAAAATTGGGATAACTATGAGCTTGACTGCTGAATTGTGGGCTTTAAGAAGAGGGCTAAGTACTACAAGACAACAAGGTATACAGAAGTTGGAAGTGAGTGTGGATGCTAGACTGGTCCTCGAGCTGGTGCAAAATCAAGATACACATCTTCACCTCTATAGCCCTTTAATTAATGGTTGTAGGTGGCAGCTGGGACAGTTCCAAGAGATCAAGTTGAATCAGGAAATGAGGAAAACTAACGGGAGTGCTGATCTGCTGGCAAAAAAGGGTGTTCAGGCTGGAGAAGGATGTCATGTTTTTGTTAATGATATTGAATGTATTAAAGAACAATTCTATGCTGATGCTATGGGTGTCTGTTACCCAAGACTGATGTGTATTACTTAATGCTTTTTAAGTCCTTTTTACCAAAAAAGAAAAAGAAAAAAGCCCTACAAGCTTGACTAAAACTCGTCAGACTCGACTCGTTTATGTGTAAATACTTCGACTCGACTTGTTTTTGGATCGTCATTCAAGCTCAACTAATTTTTTAGACTTAATTAAGGAATAAACTTTTCAAACTCGACTCGAGTTCGACTCAGGCTTGTTCGACTAACAACTCTACTTCTGAGGTTTCTCTTCCTCCCCGTCTCCTCTCTTTCTCTCTCCCGAACTACTTCCCACTCACATACATATCTCTTTCTTTTCCTCACTCGCTAATCACCACTCTATATTTCCAAAAATTCTCCTCCTCTTTTTCTTTCTTTCTCTCTCTCTCTCAACACTTTACATGAGTCAGAAGTACTTCTTTCTCACGCAATATCGCAACATAAGAAAAAATTCTATCACTTGTAAATTAGTTTTTGAACACTGCATAAAATGGGTGTTCGATCAAACATCAAGTAAAAGATTTAATTTGGGAGTACTTGATCTTGATTTAAATGAGTCACTAGGATTTTAAATTGCATTGTTGTCCTCCATTGTAGGAGTCTTGGGTCAAAGTGTATGTGAGTTTGCTACTTTCAATGGATATTCTTGATCTTTAAATGTAATTATTAGAGGCAGTTATCTATCCAAAATAAATATAATTAATTTCTTGAATTATATCTCTCCCTCTACAAGTCATCTTTTATTGGACCTCATTTAACCAAATACTATCATAAGTCAAAAATTACTTGATGTTTTTATTTAAATTATTCATAGACGGGAACAAAATTTTGGGGATCAATTTGGTCTTCTAATTTTGTTACATATTGCCTTTAAACATGGGTACATTGCTAGTATATTATAAGAATTAATTTAGGGGAGAGAGTACTTAAAAAAGCTTTCAAGTACATTAGTAGAAAATTTCTAACAATATTAGTATGGGTAGGACTATGGGTGGTAGTGAAAAAATGTTATAAATTTCGTGCATTGCAAGGTGGCCGCTAGTCATTTATTATAACAATCAGATTAGTTCGAGAGATCGTTCCTCTCATTTTTAAATTTACAAATTTTGCATTTGTAAACCTAAAAATATGATCTCCTCCAATCATGACAATTCATTTGGCTTTTTTTTATAACTTATCTCACCGTCTATTATCCTATGATGTCAAGTAACTTTCCATCTTCTTCTCATAATAATATCCAATTATTTATATCTATTTATAGTTACTTAGTTGTATTGTAACACTACATTTTTCATATTCCATCTTCTTCTCATAATAATATCCAATTATTTATATCTATTTATAGTTACTTAGTTGTATTGTAACACTACATTTTTCATATTCATTTTCATTGTAAAGGGTTACATAGTGAGAAACTATTAAGCAACCCCATAAGATGGAAATAGGGTGGGTTGGAGAGGGAGAGAGTGAAGATTGTAATTTTCATGCATCACATGGGTCCGCTATTACTTATTGCTTATTACAAATATAATAAATGAAAACGTCGCTAAGAGATAGGAGTGCAACTTGAATGAGTTGAATAGATTAAGGGTATTACCTGGGCTCGACCGGAGGCACAAAACTCTCAACCCAAGCCTAACCCAACCCTCTCAACTTGAGCTAAACCTGCCCTTGAATTTTAAAACTCAGGTTGAATACAGGTTATATAAATCAGATTGAACTTGAATTACTTAGTAGGGTTCCAATTCCAATAATGCTTTCTCACCCTATTCAATAGACACAAACCTGTCAAATACAACCAACTCAATGTCAGAGATTGCTAGAAGATCCACCCTTCTTTTTTCTTTCCAATTTTCTTGTGCTTTTTGTTGATATGTTTTCTTTGTCTAAAAGTTTAGCTGATTTCAGAGACATAAACTACAGTTTTAAACTCTAGCAACAAGCATTTTGGGCTTTCTTACTTTTCTTCTACCATGATTCTCGCTTAGCTACACAACCTCTAGACACTTATGAAGTCTACATAGCCTTTAGATATTTATGAAAGAAATGGCAAAAAAATAAGTGAGGGTTCAGATCACAAGAAATAGAAATGAAAGCGATAGATAAATATAAAAGATTAGGCGAATCTATAGATTTCTTTGGTTTTGAGAATGAAAAAGTGAGAGAAAGAGAAAGAGAAAGAAGATCCCTAGTAATGCCGATGTAAACTGTGCAGGAGAGAGAGGTACAACATTGAGGAGAGAGAGAAAATTATTATCTTCTTGAGCTTTTGTAACTGTAGTATGATGTTAGTAAAATATATTCAATATATAGATGTATTCTCTTATACGTTCGATAGAGAGAAAGATGGGTGAGGTTGACCTAATTCATCCCCTTTTGTATATAAAGCATAAAACCTACTAAAAATACAAAAAAGAGAAAACATGTTAAACCCAAATTCTATAATTAGGTATGAGTTTTGCTGAACTCGCTAACGTGACATCTTAACATGAGTATTTCTCAAATTGAATTTTTTGGGTGGAATTCAGTTAGCCCATACAAGTTTTACCCTTACTATTATAAGCCCATTAAAACTAACCACAGGCCTCTATATCCTTGGGCTAGCCCAATCCTACCTGTTAAAGACCCATAGGCTGGAACAGGCTCTTGACTGATGCGTCGGGTAGACCCAGCCAATGCCAACTTGTTATGTAATTTGATAAGGAGAGCTAATGACTAGCCAAGAAGAAGAGAAACAGAGGGTCAGAGAAGGAAAGAAATCTGGAGTTATTTTCTGCATACCTTTATTCCATAGCTCCTAGGCTTATTTATAAGCCAAGTGAGAATTTTCAAAGGGAAACAACTGAAAAATAGCAACAGGTTGGGACACAAAATGTGGAAGAAGTTACAACCATTTATTGAAAACAAACTACAACTAAGTCCTATTCTTGAGGCTGATGATGCTCAGGTGATTGACCCAGCTCAGGTGCTTGACCCAGTCTTATGGAGAAATAATACATATCACAACTCTGGATATTCACCAATACCCAAATGAAGAAAATGAAGGAGAGGTGTGGGTAAGACTTCCTATCCAAATCACAATATGGACTCTCATTGGTCGAAGCCATATCACCTTATCCAATTTCTAACTCCACCCACATGCCCACCACTCATCTCATATCCCACGAACTCATTGCACAAAACCTTCTTCTTATGAAACTGATCCTACACTCCCACCTCCACAAGTGATATTTTCTCTCTACACTCCCACCATGGCCATGGCAACCCAAGCTTTCGTCTTCACCCCATCTGTCTCCACCCCAAAATCCGGTGACCGAGTCGTTGCGCCATGGAAACAATCATCACTTGCCTCATTCACCACTCCTAAGCCACTCAAGTCCGCCGCACCACCGCGCCCCATTCGGGCATCGGTGGAGGAGACAACCACAAAGGAGGCTCCGGTGGGCTTCACCCCGCCGCAATTAGACCCAACCACCCCATCACCAATATTTGGTGGCAGCACTGGAGGGTTACTCCGAAAGGCACAAGTGGAAGAGTTTTATGTGATCACTTGGGAGTCTCCTAAAGAACAAATCTTTGAAATGCCCACTGGTGGTGCAGCCATAATGAGGCAGGGTCCTAACCTACTCAAACTGGCTAGGAAAGAGCAGTGCTTGGCACTTGGGACTAGGCTAAGGTCTAAGTACAAGATTAATTACCAATTTTACAGGGTGTTCCCTAATGGTGAGGTGCAGTATCTGCACCCTAAGGATGGGGTCTACCCGGAGAAGGTGAACCCGGGGCGTCAAGGGGTTGGGGTGAACTTGAGGTCCATTGGGAAGAATGTTAGTCCAATTGAAGTCAAGTTCACTGGCAAGGCAGTCTTTGACTTGTAAGGTAAAGGGTGTTTTAGAGACATTGTGCATGTGTGGATATGTGATTATTCATCAATGTGTCTTTTGTTGTACTTGTATTTCTGTTCTCAAGGAGTTATATTACAAACATAAGATGGCTTGTTTGTTGTATATATGATCACAAATCTTCTCTTTTTTTTTGAAAAAAAAAAACTAGGATATATAGAGTCTCTTAGATCATTTACCATTATCATTGGATAAATCTTAAGGGGTTGGTAAGATTTGATCTTAGAATTTCTTGAAAGGAGCATATGCCACTGTTCCTATAAGAACATTTAGAAGCAGTTAAGAGAGAAACTGGAATAGTAGAGATAACACCTGTAGAAATGACTTCGTAAATGCATATTGTGGAATAATTTTGATTGGTTCATCCCATCAGCTCATTGATGTTCGGCCATGAAGCATCTATTCAAGATCGTCTCCGAAGCGGATACGATATTAGCTGAATATTCGATGATTCGTATCGGATATTCATCGTCCGTATCTGATAATTAATAAAATATGTAAATATTTTACGGATATTTTTAAACATGGAATTCTCAATTTTAAGTTATACCCCTTTCTTTGGAATTCATATACAATATAAAATATTAACAAAATTTCATCTGATTTTGAAGAGTATTATTTATTATTAGATGTTATGAAATTATAAAAAATGAGTCACTTACACTATAATCTTAAAAATAAATATTTGTAAACACACCAACTAGTTAAATGTGGTTATGATTCTTTCAATTGATCATGCTCATTTTGTAAATATATCATAATAAGATGATATTATATCTTTTTCAATGTAAAAATTTCGAATTTTGCTTACTAATGTTAAAAAATTCTTGAAAATTATAATTTTTAAGTCGTTAAATAATAATAAAATATAAAATATATTTTATTATAATCATATTCTGACCGTACTCATATCTTTTTTTTTTAAAAAGTTTTATAGTGTTACTGTATCCGTGTCACGTATCTATATCCGTACTTCCAAAATGTTGGGCGAGTATGATGATCCTGCATGTATGATCCTGTATGTATTTCTTGTGTATATCACTGGTGGATTTAGAAAACCTTGCCAATTGACTTGGGTTGTAAAGTGATGTTTTGGTTGTATAGACAGCGTTTTTCGTGTAACTGGCTATTCCTGACATCGGGACTACAATTGGCATTGTGTTATTTCCTAGTCCAAGGGTGGGTACTACAGGCTTATGAAGAGTGTATTAGCTTCCAGATTCTGTTTCAAATTGTACAATTAACAGGGGAAATCTAGTCTTGAACACAAACAAAGATAGACTGTCATTATACCATTCCTTTCAGGTAAGTGCATAAGCAAAAAGAAAACTGAAAGAAAAAGGAAAATACAGTAGAAAACTGAGTAAGCATAAAACAAGGGCAAGATTGTTTCGGAGTTGCACTCTTCTGTGTCTCTGTGCTTCCACTAAGGGCTCCTTTATGTTCCAATTCTCAGGCATTGTTGTGTTTGTAGGCAGTGCCATGACCATATATGAACCTTGCATTGCCTTCTGTGTAAACATGTGTCTCAGTGTCCAGTCTGTCAATACCCCATTACAAATCAGTAATAGCACAAACATTTGACAGAGAACTTATAATGCATAGAGATGATGATGAAAATGCGATAGGCCCTTACGATTTCCGAACAGCTTTGCTCAAGGTAGAGGCTGATGTGAAGGTTTTGCCATCTAGAAATCTGTTTTCTCCTTTAATCCTTTGTTTCATTCTCAAGTCCATTTCATCAGCATTCAGCAGAAATGGTGAATCTGACGCCTGCCATTTATGAGGATGTTTATGTTTGGTTTCCTTCGATGGAAAACATATCACGAGCAAATGCATTAATCAGACCAATATGGTCTGTAGTAGTATCATTAACATGCTATGCTCCTACCATTGAATTAACACAGTAATAGGGACTTTAGGAACCTATATTCTCGGCTAACGTAACGAGAGACAACGTCACATCTATACACAATGTATTTCATATTCCTTAATCATAAATCAGTATATAGTAGGTTTTTGTAACAAGTATTTATTTTTTTCTCCCAAAACAGAGTAATTGGAAAATTCTAAATAAAGCTGAACAGAATCAGGAAGTTATTATACCATGACCCATCCCCAAATGTCCGCGTAGGAAGGAATATGAGCCGAGTATGCTACAACATCTGCACACGACCAGAATTGAGATAAATTATCGGAGAAAATCAACAAAAGAGTTGGTAAATTCAGGATTTCCTTTGGCTTTTCTCATGATTTCTGATGATACTTACATTTGAAAACCTGCCTCAAAGTATTGTAGATGCAAGAAAAAACTTCTGTGTGGCTGAAAACACCAGCTGGTCCTGCCTGCAGTGGGTAAAAAAATGAACTCGTTGAATCTCATCTTTTAAGCCTTCATACAATTGTGGATATGTTCATGCAAAGTACAGACACTCAAGTACACACACATACACACATATGTACCTGTGTCACGAAAACGCCATCTTCATTAAGTCTTGGTTTGACAGTGAATTCATAAAAGGATTTGGTGTAGAGCTGGTAACACGGGCCTCCTTCGATTGGGTCTGCCAAGTCCCCTATGATCACATCATAACACTCTTCTCTCCTTTCAAGCTCAGCTCTGTCACACACCAGAACATTAGATTAATTGAGCACAGAATCAAATCAACTACAACCAGAACAACATTAGGCTGTGAACAGGGTAATGAACCTGGCATCATTTATAATTAGCTCAAGTCTTGGATCACAGAAAGCTTCACTGTTAACCACCAAGTAGGACTTGCAAAAATCCACCACCTCCTGCACCATAGGAGATAGACAATTTAGGGCAAATGTCACCATGTTTTAGTCCAAGTTAGCGGATCGTGTCTAGAATTGTCAAACTAAGTGGAACAATAAAGTTGGCCATGGTTTCTTGGTCCACACTAATTTTTGCTTTGTTTTCCCCTTTTTAATCATGAGTGAAATAGGCACGCGAAGTGCCAATTTACCACTTGCTAAATATAATTAATTAGCTCCACTATTTTTGTCATCTTCTTAATTGCTAGAAGTCATACAAGGCGGAAGAGTTTTAGGAAAAGCAGCAAAAGTAAATTTGAGTTCACATTTTACTCAAGTTAATTAGGAAGAAGAAATAAAAAGAATGTGTTAGGGAAAGCAGTAAAAGCAAATTCGAGTTCGCCTTTATAAAAGTTAAATAAATCGTAATCTCTATGCATGTACCATGTCCACCATTCCATTTCCAACTCGCTCGATTAATGGGGACGAAACTGGGTAATGACCCTTTTTTAAAGAAGTTAAAATAAGAGGGAAAAACTATTTTTGTAAGGATAATGTTAGTGGGGTGCCACCAGTAAAGGATAGCAAAACTACCTCGTTAACTTTTGTGATCGTTAAACATGTTATCCAATGTCGCAGTATTCAGTATACGTAGTACTAATTCTGTTCTCTTCCAAATGCTGATGAAAGCTTTAGTTTTCTGAGGCTACCAACCTCAAGAAAAAGAATGAGAATGGAGTAGAGAGGATACAAATTAATCTAGATCCCCACCAATACATTTTCTTTTCAATTTTCTTCTTGACGGATCATCTACTGTTAATAAGTGAGAGACCGACTTGTATCTAATAGGTGGTCCCATTTGAATGCATAGTAAGTAGTCCGAGGGAATTGAAAAAAAATATATTAGAGAATATCTCACTCCGACACCAATGTAAGCAAATGAACTATATATCACCTCATCAATGTCACACATGATGACCTTCTCTACAGTGTTGTGCCTCAGTAATTCTCTTGCAGTAGAACCCTCACCTCCCCCCATGATAAAGATGCTCTTGGGACTGAAAATGCATATGCACAAAAACATCAGATAACAAAGATTAAAATACTTGAAAATTCTCAAACACTCATAAATACTGATAGATAGTTCAGACAAAGTACTTTGGGTTGTGAAGAAGTGCTGGGTGGACAAGAGATTCATGGTAGATGAATTCATCTATCTCTGCACTTTGAAGTTTTCCATCAATGACTAGAGCCTGTGGCAAAAAAAAGAAAAAACCCAGAGAGATTTAACACTAAACAAAGAAGAGGGTATCGGAGAGAGTTTGATTAAATGTATCTGCAAGTAAATGACAGACCTTTCCAAAGGGCTTTGTGTCCAGAAGTTGAATGTCCTGGAATTGAGTTGCTCCTGTGTGCAAAATGCTGCAGAAAAAAAGAAAAAAGAAAATTATGTTTCATCATGTTGTTGGACAGAGAGAGAAGGGTACAAAGATATTTCTGTACAATGGTGAGATTGTCAAATTGTGATATGAGTGTTTTAAGTGCGAATTACTTTAGATAATCTATGGATAAAACTATAGATATCTAATACTATTCGTACCCAATAATGACGATAGCCTCGTATACACAACTCCTCTTTTTTATCTTGTTGAACTATGTAATCAAAGGCCAACTTGCTTTTAATTACATTTATCTTATTTGGTCTGACTTTTTATAGACAAGACTTTTGGAAAATCACTACAGAAACTTCCCCACTTTTTGAGAGAATTTCTAGACTATGAAAGCTTTAGCCAATATACCACTATAATACAAGCCATAGATTCTGAGAAAAAAATCTGGAAAACACCTAGCAGACAGCTTAAACTTTTGTTTTTTCTCAACAAATTGAAAAGCGTAGCTTCTTCTGATTTAATAAAGTCTTTTAATGATTTTGTTTATGAGCCTTCCATAACGTTTAAAAATGAGCAATGCTACGTACACCAAATTATATGAACTGTTAGATTAGTGTGCATACTATCATCTAGTGACTCATCATTTTTAAGCAAATTTTGGTGCACGTAGCATTTCCGCCCTCGAAAACACATTTATTATATTAATGCAAACATACAAGTAAAGCTAAATGGATTTCCTTGACTATGAAATGGTGGAAGTTCTTGAATTGAACAGAGTTAAATATGTGTGTGTGCATGTGTGAGGAATACCTATTGAGAGCAAAGCACCATCTCAAGTTCTCTTCAATTTCTTCTTCATACCAACAGCTCTTTCTTTGTGCTCCTCCCACTGAATGGCCATTGCCATGAAAGCCATTCCCATTGCTAATCCCATTCGAGAAAGATATGTCACCCATTTTCCTATACTCAGAGAGAGAGAGAGAGAGAGAGAGAGAGATATGATGCTAAGGGATGGAGAGAAGTGAGGCTTAGTGCACATAATATAAGAAGGGAAGGTGGCATGGAAATCGAAAAGGAGCATGATTGAAGTTGGGTATGGAAGTGTTGGATATCTAGTAAAAGTGGGTGGGGTTCAATACTTAAGTCTGAAAAGAGGCAGATACAATCGTCATGGATTTTCGCAACTAATAGGAAGGATAAATATTAAAAAGTGTAAAAGACCAAAGTTGAGATTTCTAAGGTGATTTGGCCGCAAGTTTTTTTTTTTTTTTAAGTGTCGAAGTTTGTGTTGATTATTCTCTAAAGTTTTGACCAATCATTGTAATTCAGGCTAATTTAAGGACATATCCCTTAAGAATAAGGATGATTGATCCTCAGGGGTATGAGTATTATGATGGTTGATCTTTAAGAGTATGAGAATTACTCTTAGGCATTGAACTAAAGATTTTTTACTTACAAGAAGATATGTTTGACCACTGGACCACTCTAAAAGTTTTGGCCGCATGGATTGCCTTAGTTGTCAAAGGATTATATATATACCAAAAATTGAGCATGATTATGCAATATTTATATTTTAAATAAAAATTTATTTTTTCATTTTTTTAATTAGGCAACTTATAAAATTGAAACGTTTTTAAAGAAAATAACAGAAAAGCATGAGAGAAAAAAAAAGGTATGCGTAGATTATTGGGGTTGTCTATGATAGGAGAGTGTCTGATTAAGTTATTTAGCATCGAGAGTTGTATAGAGAAAATGACATTTTTAGGCAAAAAATAATTTTTGTAATGAATTTTGTACTGTTAAATAAAATTAGATGAAAATTGAATTAAGTTCAATCGTTGTTGTGATTTTATAAATGTGCAATTTAAATTTCGAGTTGCAAAATTATATAAATGGTGAGACAAGTACTTATAAATGGTGGGACAAGTACTTATAAATGGCGGTGACTAATAGTATAACTTAACGTGTCACTGCCGTTATATGATACCACTATCTAATATATGTAAAAACATAGTATATAAGTAACTCCTCAAACTTCAATAATCATACTGCAATGTAATTTAATAGTTATTCTATGTAAAAAAATGAATTTTATTTTATTTATATGATATTTTATTATTGAATAATGATATTAAGAAATAGTATTTACACGGGGTGAGCCAATAAACCTTTGACACCTGGGTATTTATATGTGATGCATATGATGAAAACATAGGCATGTGAGTTGATCATGGCAATGGACTGATGATGCATTACACAACCAGAAAAAAAAAAAAAAAAAGCAAGCCATATTCGACAGAGAAGGGAAGAAATCATATTCGACAGAGATTTTGGAGGAAGAAAAGGATAAAAGATGATGATTGAGGTTGTGACAAATACCGAAAATCAGGGTTATATTCTTTTCTTCAGAAACTTGTGCAAACCTTGGGTTTTGGAGAGGGAGAGAGAGAGGGGCGTGCAATGAGAATCATGATTGGTATTATATTCTCTTGCTCAAAAGATGAAACGGGCGTGCCAAGCCAGGCGCACTCATGATCATCACCACACTATCACCATTACCATCAGACCATCAATCCTCCCCCCGACAGAAACATTTCAACCCCACCCATCATCAGAGTGTGTGTATATATATATACACTTACTAATGCCATAATGTATAGGCCCAGTTAAGTTACTTCCAGTTGGTTCTTTTGGATAAAGGTTACCAAATAGAGATGCAACTCCATTGAGTAGGCACACCTGTCAATCTAAACTCAGCTCAAATTATATATTTTTTAATTCACATTTATATTCAATTTGAGTGTTAACTCGGGTTGAAATCGGAATTGATTCCCGAGTTACATAACTCTTGCTCAAATTCAAGTCGAAACCAAATTTACCACCTTCATTAGGCTCAAATTATGTCATGAAAATTTGATATCTCAACCCTAGTATTGTTTGAATTTAAATCAAGCTGAGATTAACCACCAATTTTGAGGTTCCCAGATGAAGCCATTGGGTCATGGACATGTTTGTAACTTGTGATGTCAAAAATGACATCATCATGATGTGCCAAAAGAATGGAGAAGCCACTACAAGTGGCATGGAAGCATGTTTTTGTTTCTGCATCATGAATTTGCAGGCCAATAACAGATACAAAGAAGAAATTATCTGTGTAGGGTTTTGTGGGTGATGATGAATGCACCCACCTCCTGTTTTGGAAAGTTATGATTTCCTCCAAGGACTTACAATCAATCTTCTTGGCTTCTTTGTTGTGTAATCTACTCTTCCACTCTGTGTAATAGTAGAGTTAGGGTAGTGTGGATGGAACTACTTCTAGATTATTTATTTCACCTCTTAGATTTGATTTTCATATGTTTTGGTGTATTCAGTGCGTATAATTTACAGATAATGATCACGTATGTTTAATTTAGATTATACAATCAACGAATTACATTGCTAATGTTTTGACTTATTATGCCATACAATGTAATGACTCGTTATTATGGAGGGAGTGTTAAAACTTTAAAGTAAATTTTTGGTAATTATTTACTTTTGAGGGATGTAGTGAAGAATAATGTATCTTGTAGAATATGCTTGCACTTGATATCCTCCTTCAGCCTTCTATTAACATTTATAACCTTCACTTTTCTACCACTAAGTCAAAATTCTTGAACCTTCCAAACCTCCATCTACCTTGAGCTTCTAGACCTTTCTCTATTCACCTATAAATAGACCCTCCTACCAACCCAAATAACCAAGCCTCAAAAACACAAATCGCCAACAACAATTACCATTACAAGTTTATTCCTACCTTTTCTTTTGTAAGTTTTTGATTGTAAGCTTGTATCTTAGATTTCTCTATACTAATAAAAGTTTTTGTTCTTCCCTCATTTTTGGAACTATATTCTAATTTCTTCATTCTTCTTCAATTTTGGTTGTGAGTCTCGGGCTAGTGAAAATTTATTTTTTACTACTCTAAGAAAGCAATTTCTAGTGTTTGGAATTCGTCTTTCTTCACTGGGAGAAGTACCCTGATTTTCAGACACCCTACCTTTGTGATGATATGCTTGTTTCGTGATTCAATAAACACATTACTATCATTTCATAATAAAAAGAAAATTTAGAGTTTACATTATAAAGACATAAGTTCAAAAAATACTTATAACTAAAAATAACAGAGTAAATTTCACTGATACTTCTTAAATTTAACTCATATTTTACTAACACCCTATCTGGTTTGTGAAATATCACTGCATACCACTTTTAGTTTTTATTCCCTAATAGAATACGTAATTTTATTAAATTACCCTTACTAGAACTCGCATTTTGCTTAGTTACTCTTAAATTAATGCAAAAATAATCTATAATTTTATTAAATTCACATCAATGAAATAGACTCAATTATGTACTAACACTCGAAAATTAGTGGATTTATCCTAAGGTTCTAAACCTATGAGATGTAAGTGGGTTTTCAAAAGAAAATATTGTTATGATAATTCTGTACAAAATTTTAAAGCTCGATTAGTAGATAAGGATTTTAAGCAAAAAGAAAGTATAGATTACTTTTCACTTGTGACTAGAATAACTTCAATTCAAATTTTTACCCACAGTACAAACACCTTTTAATTTTATAAATCATTTCAAACGCCAAATGAAATTTTATAAGTTATTTCAATAAAATCGAATTCTCTGTTAGTATGTCTTATGAGCTTAATGAGAGATATGCTATCTTTAAACTAATATGTTATTCCTCTCCCTCCCTATGCTATACACAATAGTAGAGAGGCTCAATTTTAATATTATAACTGATGATACCAAAAAAATATAAAACTTGGACATGTCAGGTCAAGTCAGCATGTGCCAAGCAAGTTAGGTTAGGTCAGCATAAGCCAAGCAGGTCAAGTTAGTAAGCTCATTCAGACAAGTTCAGGTCAAGTCAACTCAGCATGTGCCGAGCAAGCTAGGATAGACCGGCATAAGCCAAGCAGGTCAAGTCAGTCAGCTTATTCAGACCAGTTCAGGTCAAGTCAACATAGCATGTGCCGAGCAAATCAGGTTAGACAAGCATAAGCCAAGCAGGTCAAGTTAGCCAGCCGGACGGGAGGAGGCTGGCTCAAGTGGGGGAAAAATCTTACTGTACTCTTCTTCCTCCTCAAGTAATACACCACTAAGGAGCAAGAGTTTTCATAGTGGATTTGCCTAACTCTTCAGCTAGGTGAATCACTCATTTTTTTGTGCATTCTCACTAATTTTGCCACACACTCAACAAACCTCACCTAGAGCTTATCCAGCCCATCCACCTCATACTCCTCGATTTTTTATCCCGTCAATAACCAACACAATTTTCCCTTTCTATTGTTGAACGTTGAGCTAACTTTAACTGACTAATATGCCCCTTTTCTTGCAGCTGGAACCAACATTTTCATCTTACAAAGCAAACCTAATCTGTAGACTTGAAGGGCCACATTATTTGACCAATTGTCTCATAATAGTTCACAATGTCAAGTTATTTCTCACTAACACCTTCCGTCATGGACGGATACACTTTTGTTATAAGTCACAAATCTTACGTAACGCGTGATTGACTCCGAAACGTCTCAAATTACTCGTTTTATAATTTTCAAGTCACCGTTCTGCGAACAATGATAGAGGGACACTAGGGCCAAGGGGGCCTAGGCCCCCCCTCAAATTTCGATTTTTTTTTATTGATACACGTGTACCACTTTTTTAAATGTTTTTCAAAATAATTTTATTGTGCTCGCCCTCATATTTTTTGTATAAGTTAGCACAAAATGAGTGAATATATTACATACATGCTTTAGACATGTTTGAATATATTTTGGACATATTGAAACTCATTTTGTAATTTTTTTTTAAAATTACGAGCTTCTTTAAATATTAAATCAAAAGTAGGATTATTATGTGATAAAATATAAAATTATTTTATAAGTTATATAAGTAACATGTTTATAAAATAAAGTAAAAAAAAAACATTTGACATATAAATATCGTAATTTTACGAGATTATCCGTATAAAATGAAAACAAAGAAGAGATTGAGAGAAAGTTAAAGAGAAACAGAGAGATAAGATTAAGCAGTTGGTGACTGTGCAAGCCTCGTATAAGCTATTTTTTGTCTTTATGTGAAATCTTAGAAGGCAATAATAATGTTGTCCATAATTTTTTTGCTAATTTTCAACATCTTTTTACTCATAATTTTTGCCTGGCATTTTTTTTCTTCTAAACTATGAACTTCAGCCGGTCTTTAATTTCTGGTTTAATGCAATTTATTGATGTAGAGCTTTTTGTGATTAATATATTCTTGGGTATAATTTATAATTTTTTTGTTTGTACTCTTAATTAACGTGAAATTACTTATAATTGGCTTAGCAACCCTGAATCATTGTAGCATATGTGAAATGTAGTACCAATGGTAGAGTTTGAAGATAGACACAGATACAAAATAATTTTAACTTGACAAATGTCAGTTTCCATTGTTTTTTTGGGCTGGGCGATGGGCCCAAACATAATTAGAAGATCCAATAAAAAACTCCACACCCCATTCAAAAGCCCAAAAGAAAGCCCAATAAAATTTAATCCCAATTATGATATCACTTTGGGATAATACCATACTTTTCCTTTTTTTTTTTGATCGGAGTGTCTAGACCAACTTATGCGTACCTTGATTAATCTATTTTTTGATGCGGTAAAAAACAGACCATTCATGCTAGGATTAAGGTATCTGATAGGTCAAGACCAAATAACTGAATTTATGTGGGAAGAACCTTACAAAGATTCACCAAGCCCAATATGGTCCAAGTTCAGTCAAACTCGCCAACTCGATTACGTCATCAAAAGAGAGAGCACAGCAGTCTTATTTACACCGCTGAGGAAACAGTTCACCCTCACCTCCTCTTAGACCGAGGCTCATGTAAGAACACTTCAACAATCTCGCCCGTTGAGAAGAAGTCGTGAGCTCTAACGAAAGAGTTGCTTAGTTGCTGTAAAATCGCTCTAACATGTTAGGGGACAACTATAAATTGTAAGTTCTACTAACACTTGAGGGGCATCACACTTTTACCTGAACATGACTCTCCCCTCTCCCTCAAAACTTGTATTCTCTGCTCCCTACATCATTGAGTTAATAAAGTCTAGACAACCAAAGTCATTAAAGAGTGGACGTAAATCACGATTGACTGAACCATTGTAAATCTTGTTTCTTCCATCTCCCTTTACTTTTAATTACTGTATTTATTACCCACACTTAATAGGTGGTGTGCAAAGTCGTTTTGTGCATCATTAATTTAGCGTTGTCTAAGGGAAACGACAAATTTCTCACTTCTAATCACACTATCTATTGAACCTATGACGATCACCACTAGATCCATAAACCAACCTAAAGGTTAATTGCAGTAGAGGTTCCCAAAGTATAAAGTTTGTCTCATTTTGGTCCTCAATATTTCAATTATATCATTTTGGTCCCTGAAATATTGAATATGTTTCTATATGGGTCCTCAAGTAGATAGTGTCCAGATTGCTGACGCTTTTTTATTAAAAGATTGTCACACGATATTTAAATATGGATAAAAAATAATTTGGATAACTCTTGACCAATTTTTTACTCAAATTTTAGTTAAATGTCAACTTAAATTATACAGTTTTGATAATGAGTTATCCAAATTTTAGTCAAAAGCTACCTATATTATACATTTTTTTGTCAAGAGCTATAAATTTTATTTAAGAGCTATTAAAATTATTTTTTTACCTATATTTATCTATTACATGACAAGTTTATAACAAAAAATTGTAAGTAATTTAGACGTTGTCTGCTTTAAGGGCCATATAAAAACATATTCAATACTTCAGGGACCAAAATAATACAATTGAAACATTGAGGACTAAAATGAGATAAACCCCATACTTTAGGCATTTTTAGTGCAATTAACCCTAATGTTAAATATGTAGAAATAATTGTCACTTATACTATATTCTAAGGTATAAAGAGTAATAAACCGAATATGAAATCAACTTTAATTAACATGGCATGTATCTTAGACTCAAGTTTATAACGGTATGATTGTTAACTTGGACGAACACATTTTAATTACCACTACATAATTTATAATTCATCCCTACAATATATTGAGCTAAATTGGTTTAATGATTCCTTAAAAACCAAGTTTCGATTATATTATAGGATCGTGTCAATGTCGACTCAATGTCAAATAACACTACAATATACATAATAAATCGCATAAGATAGGTACTCCTGACTAACTTTGAATGGGTTTGGAAGAAAGGGTGTTTTCCTCCTTTGATCTAGTCTTGATCGAAAACTTTTATTGACAAATGGTACATCTGATAGAGAGGAGTGGTCCAACACGAAACATGGTTCACCGTAGGCGTAGTCGTCCAAGTCCAACTCAACATGCGCGTTACAATGGCTAGTCATTGGTAGGGTTTGCAGTGTCAAAACATCTAGGACAGATTTCTCTCCTAGATGTTTTACCATCTAAGTGATGGATGTGACGGTCAATGTGGTACATGCATGGCTAAACTTTGTTCATGTAAGCTTGATGTGAAGTCTCAGTTTGAGCATGTTAATGAAAAACTTGATAGATAAGATGGATAGACTTGATGAAAATTTGAAGGGACGGAAAAATAACATGGATAAAAAGATGGATGAATTAATTTATTGAGTTATTTGGCAATGCACAATTACCTAGTGATATGTAACGAATTCAATATTCAATCTTTCATGGTGAGTAGGTGGGCTAATTGGGCCTTCCATCTGGGCTTTGATGTTCGAGCCTGTCCAATTATATCTCTAGCCTCCATATATGATCTCAAGAAGCAAAAATTTCGTAGGGTGCTATATAGAGCATACAAATCGGAGCAGTTCGTTTCATACATGGATCCAACCGAG
>CM042184.1:3228785-3251961 GCA_023539305.1 Ilex asprella
TCTTGTAGTTTTGTTACCTAGTATTTTTAGACACGAGCTTATTGTTAGTAGTTTTATGTCTTGTAGGTGTTAAGGGAGTACAAGTTGTCTGATTTCTTTTAAGTTTCAACTCAATCATTTTTTCGAAAATCTATTAACTACATCTGAAAAAATAGAATTACATTCCCAAGGTAAAGATGGTAATTTATAAATTCTAGGTAGATTTCAATTCTAGAAATTCTAGGCAGATACCTCATTATTGTTAGACAAATTTGAAATGGGTGACAAAAGAATTATACCAACCTTGTTGTCAAAAAGCCGTACTTTTTTTTTTGATCGGGTGCTCAGACGAACTTATGTGTATCTCGACTAATCCCTTTTCTGGTGCGGTCAAAAATAGACCAAACATTTTAGGACTAAAGTATTCGTAGAAGATAAATCCCTTGTAGCCTGATTTTAAAGAATTGTCAAAATTTAAATTTATGACGTTTGAGTTTATGGATAGAAGAGCCCTACTATTCCACCAAATGAAAGAATTGAAACCCACATATGGACAGAAAGAGCCATATTTTTCCACCCATTGAAAGAATTGAAACCCACATATAGGCAGAAAGAACAATACTTTTCCACACAAAGCCGTGGCCTCAACGTCGAAGAAATTGCTAACCTTGTTCCTGTTGGAGTCAAATATAAAGTCCTAAATTTCGTATTCATTTTTATCTCTCTCATATCCTTTATATGTTTTACTAATTTCCCAACAAATATTCCTCTTGTCCATCTTCTCATTCTCAGCTATCTCAAGCCACTGCCACCGCCCACTAGACTCGATAAGACCATAACCTAGATTGATACCCGTTAAAACTAGAGTATGTGTATAATGCATACAAAAATACATGTGTGATAAATGTTACCTCTACGAACTTAGATAGAGACCTATGGGTTGTTGCAATCGTGACAATAAAATTAATTCCACACAACAAAGAAGCCAGACTAATAGTACTCCCTTAGCATACAAGGCATTACAAACAATATTTGCCTCAAAATTTTAAATCACCGCACAATATGTTACATATATTTAAAAAGATGGGTGAAAAACTCATACCAAAGTTGCTTCGGAAAAACGGATCAAATATTGTGATATTACATCATTCTTGACTCGCGGCATCACGAACCTATTATAGACAAATAAATAGAAGTGGTGACTTCCACTTAATCCAATGTAGTAGATATGGGATATAAATAATGTTCACCAGTTTTATTAATTTGCTTAAGTAGCGATTTACGCTTAATCAAGTGTAGCAGGTATTGGATATAAGTGTTTGTAAATGTTGAAATAATAAGGTAGGCTTGTCAATTGATCGGATTTCAACTCGAATCCAAATCTGTTTAAGTGGATATAGATCATATTTTCAATCCATTAATAAGATCCGATCTGAATCCGATTAGAGTTGTCTAAACGGATTTGAATTTGGATACAGATTATAATATTCCAATCTGTTATTAATCCGATCCGAATAAAAAAATATATTATGTAAATAAATATCACACATTATTATAGAAAACTAAGTAAAAATTGAGTGCATATCACAATGCATGACCCACTTTTTCCATTCTTATTTTGTTCCCTCTTTGTTTGCTTTTTCCCCTTCCTTTTACTTCAATTTCCGTTTTCCCTTTTTTTTTAGTTCAATAACTATGAAGCATGGATACTTTGTTGAGGTCGACGTATCCGTATCGAATACGATATTTGTCGAATACGTATCAGATACACCTCCTACGTATCCGAAAATAATTAAATATTAGAATACTTCACGGATACTTTTGTGTTCAAGTAATATATATATAATTTTTGAGTTGAATTTTTAACATTTCCTTTCGAATTCACATACCATACAATACATTTACAAAAATCCATACTACTTCAAAGACACATGAGTATTTTTAAGTATTATTTACAATTACATGTCAAAAGAGCATAAAATAAATCTATTACATTATAATTTTAGAAAAAATTACTTCTAAATAAACCAACTCGATAATTGTTAGCTTTTATTTTTTAATTAATGATTTCACTTTATTAATATATCATAGTGATACGATATATATTTTTTTCAAACTAAAAAGAAATAATAATTTTCCTTATTGTGTTAAAGAACTATCAAAATATATAAGTATTATGTTAATTTAAAATAATAAAAATTTTAAATATATTTTATTATAGTCGTATCTTGATCGCACACGTATCCTTCTTTTTTAGATTTTATCGTATCACCGTATCCGTATCATATTGTACCCGTATACGTATCCATACTTCTTAGTTCATTATCCAAATTTCTACTGTTAATTTTTGTGTGTACGTGTGTTTTTTGCGGTAATCGGATCGAAATTAGATTTTTACATCGAGTATTTAAAAATTAACAGATTCGGAAATGGATTGAAATTTTCAAATCCGTCGAATAATCGGATTGAATTGACAAAAAATTTAATCGAATTCGGATATAGGCCAATCTGATCCATATCGGATCCGTTGACAGACCTATAATAAGGTTTACCAATTTTTATTAATTTACTTATAATTGGTTGATGTTATCAAGTATCAATAATAAGATAATATGATTGTGGAATTGAATATTTACTCGTGCAAAATATCTACAAATCAAAGAGTTGCATATGGAAGTTTTGTTTGTTGGACACATTTAAGATGGGTGGTGGCAAACTACAACTTGCAATATCCCCCAAAAGAGTCATATTTTTCTATACAAAGCCATACTTTTCCACCCCAACCCCAATAGGATTAAGACAGAGTGAATTTGAACCATATATACATGAACTAAGAAACATACTTTTCCATACAAAGCCATGGCTCCAACTTTGATGAAACTGCTACCCTTCTTCCTCTTCTCCATCTTCTCCTTCTCACCTATCTCAAGCCACCACCACCCACTAGATCCTATAACCCCATCGGAATTCAACATAATACGATCCATTGTTCTAAGCTCGTATGCTGGCTCAAATCACAGCATCACCTTCCAGTATGTGGGGTTAGATGAGCCAGACAAACAAGACATCCTCTCATGGCTGTCAAACCACACCTCCGCCACCACCAATCACCTGCCTCGACGAGCCTTTGTCATCACTCGACTCAACAAACAAACCCATGAAATCATCCTCGACTTATCGACAAAATTGGTAATATCTGATAAAATATACACTGGCCATGGCTACCCTGTACTAAACCTGGAAGAACAAACAACTGCAAGTGAACTACCATTAACATACCCTCCATTCATGGAGTCTATTAAAGCTAGAGGGCTCAACATCTCTGAGGTGGTTTGTTCTACCTACAGTGTTGGGTGGTTCGGAGAAAAAGAGCTCTAGGATTTTGAAAATTCTATGTTACTATACAAATGGGACTGTGAATTTATACGCAAGGCCATTGGAGGGAATAACAGTGGTGGTTGATCTAGATGAAATGAAGATCAAAGAATATCATGATAAGCTTAAAGTTCCGGTACCGAAAGCTGAAGATACTGAGTACCGATTGTCTGAGCAGAAGCCACCGTTCGGCCCACGTTTGAACGGTGCAACAATTCTGCAACCAAATGGTCCAGGGTTTGTCATAGAGGGGCATACTATCAGGTCAGTATTTACACTATTAAATTAATGTTAAATATGTAGAAATAATTGTCATTTATACTATATTCCAAGATATAAAAACCAAATATGAAATCAACTTTAATTAACATGACATGTATCTTGTACTCATGTTTAAAACGGTATGATTGTTAACTTGGACAAACATATTTTAATTACCACTACATAATTTATAACCCATCCCTAAAGACCTTCAAGAAATGTGTAATTCATGTATTAGAAGGGGTGATTGAGCAAAATTGGTCTAATGATGTCTTAAATACCAAGTTTCGATTACATTATAAGATCGTGTCAATATCGATTCAATGTCAAATAACACTACAATATACATATTGAATCGCATAAGATAGGTACGTGATACACAATTAATCTTGATTTGTATTTTGATAGAAAATAACAAGAATACTCCTGACGAATTTTGAATGGGTTCTGAAGAAAGGGTGTTTTCCTCCTTTGATCTAGTCTTGACCGAAAGCTTTTATTGACAATGGGGACATATGATAGAGAGGATTGGTCCAACACGAAACATGGTTCACCATAGGTGTAGTCGTCCAAGTCCAGCTCAACATGTGCTTGACAGTGCTTTACAATGGTTAGTCATCCTCTCATGGCTGTCAAACCACACCTCCACCACCAGCAATCACCTGATGTGAAGTCTCAGTTTGATAATCCACATGGAAATGAAAAACTTGATAGATAAGATGGATAGACTTTTCATCATTTGAGGAAAAAATATTTTCGCTCTTTTTTATTTGGTATGATGGATAAAAAATTGATGGATTAATTTTTCATAATTTGTTATTATAAAAAAAATGAAAGGAAAGAAAATAAGTATAGACTTAATTTACCATTATACCCTTAAATACAAAAAAATATTTTTTTTATTATAAATACAATTTTCAAGATTTAAAAATATTCAATGTCAGTTTAATTAGTTAAATAAATAAATAAAAATATGTATATGTATACAAAAGATAATTGCCAAAAAATGTAATATGAAAATATATGTGTGATAGAATATTTAGAAGTAGAAAAAAAACTTATAGGAACTTAGGAAAAGGTTACCAAATAGGAACTAAGATTTTCTTCCATATTGAGTTATTTGGCAATGCACAATTATCTACTGATAAATTTCCTGTCTAATTAAATGCTAGTTGTGTTGAACATTTCAGAGATATGTAATTAATTCAATATTCAATCTTTCATGGTGAGTAGGTGGGCTAATTGGGCCTTCCATCTGGGCTTTGATGTTCGAGCCGGTCCAATTATATCTCTAGCCTCCATATATGATCTTGAGAAGCAAAAATTTCGTAGGGTGCTATATAGAGCATACATATCGGAGCTATTCGTTCCATACATGGATCCAGCCGAGGAGTGGTACTACAAAACATTCCTTGATTCTGGCGAATTCGGGTTTGGTCAATCGGCAGTGTCACTCAAGCCCATGGAGGATTGCCCGGCCCATGCGGTTTTCATGGATGGCTACTATGCAGGAGGAGATGGAAAACCTAACGAGATACCAAATGTTTTTTGTATTTTTGAACAACATGCCGGAAATGTATTGTGGCGTCACACCGAATCCGCCATTCCCGGAGAAGTGGTAAATCATTTTCCGATGTGTTCGAGTTGGATATCGCAATGAATACATGAGTAGTGAAAGAATTATGTGTTTTTGTAGATAACGGAAGTTAGAGGAGAGGTTAGCTTGGTGGTGAGATCAGTCTCAACAGTGGGCAACTATGATTATATGATGGATTGGGAGTTCAAGCCCAGTGGATCAATCAAAGTTGTGGTAAGCCATAGTTCCACGAACATATATTAGCAGGTTGAACCGAGCACTGAACTGAACTGTTTAAAATTTGGGAGTTAAGCACTGAACTGTTTAGGTTCAGCTACTTGCACTAGCTTAGTATCGGGACTAGCTTCAAATAATACTCAAAATCAAGCTGGGACTGCATGCGTGTATGTATGATGAGCCTAACGAGCTAAACAAGCCATTGATCGAGCTCGACTTAAAATAGACTAATGTCATTGAACTTGATATGAATGTTTCCCTTGCTCCAACATTTTTTTATTTCAACAGGCAGGGCTCACTGGTATCCTGGAAGTAAAGGGGGTGTCTTATACCCACGCAGATCAAATAAAGGAGGACGTCCATGGCACATTAGTGGCGGAAAACACCATAGGCGTATACCATGATCACTTCTTGACATACCATCTTGACCTTGATGTGGATGGTGAAGCCAATTCCTTTGTCAAGACCAACCTGGAGACCAAAAGAGTGACCGACAACGCCTCTCCAAGAAGGAGTTACTGGACGACCATCAGTGAGACCGCGAAGACCGAATCCGATGCTCGAATCCGGCTAGGGTTGAAACCAGCTGACCTAGTGGTGTCGAACCCGAATAAAAAGACCAAGCTTGGGAATCCTATTGGGTATAGGTTGATTCCAGGATCAGTGACAAGTTCTCTTCTATCTGATGATGATTACCCACAAATCCGAGGGGCCTTCACCAAGTACAACGTTTGGGTCACTCCATACAACAAGTCTGAGAAATGGGCAGGAGGATTGTATGCTGATCAAAGCCGAGGAGATGATACCTTGGCTACATGGAGCCTCAGGTACCAATACGGCTTGATACCTCCTTATCAAGTTACAATATGTGTTTTTTTTTGCTCCTATATTGTTAAACCATTCGATCAATTTGGGCTAGTTTTGATTCATCTTTGTCAAATAGAAAAAAAATGAACTTAATTTGATCAAAATCTTAAACTCAGTTTTATGCAATAATTTAATTCGAGTCACATGTGGCTCGAACCAAGTAAGCTTGAATCGACTCGGTTTGAATAAATAATTATTTATAAATAATTATAATTTTATTACCTAATAAATTCTATTCGAAAGATGAACAACGCTTATCCATAAATAATCCAAGATCCTACACACACTTCCCTATTAGCTCTTCTATTTTTGATTGATTGCATAGATTCTTAAAAGATTTTTATTTAAAAACTGATTATTTTAAGATTAATAATTAAACTATACAGTTGAATTATTAGGCATTTTCAAACCTAAGCTTGCCAAGCTTGAATAAAAATGCAGGCTTAGCATTTGAACTCTGGTCAATCTCGAGTTCAGCCAATCACAACCGAGCCAAGTTTGATCATAGTGAAATTTGACAACCTCGACTTTGATTTACCCCTAGTTGTTATTTGCGACAGTACATCATATTGAATTGATATTGTTTGATGTTGAATGTACAGGAATAGAGAGATTGAAAACAAGGATATTGTGGTGTGGTACACTATGGGCTTTCATCATGTACCCTACCAAGAAGACTTTCCGATTATGCCGACACTCAGCGGCGGTTTTGAGCTCCGGCCGGCCAATTTCTTCGAGAGAAATCCAGTGCTTAAAACAAAATCTCCAAAGTATGTGCACTGGCCTAACTGCACCACCAGATCATAGTTAACTTACTCTATCAGCCAAAAATAAAAGAGCACTTGCTCTTCACAAGTTTAGTTCTTTCGTCTTGTGCTGTGACTCAAACTTGCTTTGTTGCTCTTAGTTATATTTAATGGGGAATATTTATGGTATCATGTTTAATATCGTACCAAAAGTTGCTACAAAATAAAGATGAGGTTACAACTTGTTTTGGGTCAAGGTACAACTATAAAAGTTAGGTTACCGCTAACAAAAAGTAAGGATCAATCTAAAAATGCACTGGATTTAATTTTGATATTCTACGATCAATCTCAAACAACTTCATTTTGTTGAAACCTCATATGTATTATGTAGTAATTTTCGGTATGGTAACAAAAAATAACCCTTAGAATACCAGTGTTTCCCTGATTGTGAATGAGAGAGCTGATTTGGTTTTCATATTGCACTTTGGCTCGAACGTTGTTGCCTTTAATGTTATGTCTACAAGCTGAACGGGCTCAACTGTTTATCTCACTTTAAAATAAAAGATTTGGGTGTAATATATTGATGATCTTTCAAGTATGCGTTTTGTGTTAATTTGGTTTCCAATCTTTAAATTGTATTAATTTGATCTCTCGACTTATCAATTTATGTCATTTTAATCCAATAAAAAATGACAATTTAAATTGACTAACAGAGATGTTCATGCAACGAGACGTTATCTAATTGATATAAGAACTTTTTTTGTCTCAACAATTCAAATATTCACAAAAACCATCATTATAACTTTACCGGAAAAAAAACCCTTCATAATAAAAGATACCTCCACTTAAATTAAATTATTTATATAAAATTATAAAAATAATAATTTACCATTTGAAACACTAATACTTTCTCTAATGAATCAATATGAATATATGAAAATATGCATTGGACCAACTTCATAGTGGAACTTTAGGAATGTACGGCTTTATATTTTTTGTATGTAAATTTGATAGTTTTAAGGCGTTAGTTGAGAGAGAGAGAGAGAGAGAGAGAGAGAGAGTAGAGTAGGACCATAGATCAATAAGATATAATATTTTTATACTTATAAAAGACTAGGAATAACTTGTACATAAAGACACAGTATAATATGAATAATTTTAATAGCAATGTTGATGACTATTTGATGAGTTTATTTGAATTTGTCAAATATATTTATTGAAACATGTCATATTTTATACTATATAATTGACAATTTTTAAAAGTGTCATTAGTGAAGAGGCAGAAATGGAAAGCTATACCTATAAAAAGTAACTTAGTTATGACAATTTTGGGATTGGTCCAATTTCATATTTATTTAGTCCATTTTTATATTTTAAGTTTCTTTGGAGTAGTAATATTTATTAGGAGCCCTCTAACTTGGGGCCCTAAGCTCTAAATAAAAAAAGAAAAAATTGGAGATGGGTACATCTTTAAAGACATATTTCAAAGAAACTACATATGTAATTTTTTTTATTTTATTAAGTTCAATTATATATAAATTTCTTGTTATCAGGTACATAATTCAATTGACCTTTTTCGTGTATTATTTAATCACTGTTCCTTAAATAATTCATAACTAATTAACAGTTTATTTTCTAATTAAATATATAAAAATTTAATTAAATTTTATTATTTGTTTGAATTTTGAACATTTATTTTTATTCTCTCTTTCTCCCTATTTTTTTCACTGTTACTCTCTTTTTCTTCCATTCTCTATCTCCCTATTTTCTCTCACCATTACTCTCTCACACTCTCTCTCCCTCTATTTTCTCTCTCAAACTCTTTCTCTCCTACATGTTTAAGGCACCATTACTTTCTCTCTCGATATTTTTTTTTCTCTCTCAATCTGAAGTTAGCATTCTTAAACGTCGTTGTATTGGTACTCCAAAAGAGATACAACAAAAAAATACACAAAAGAGATACATTAAAAAGATACACAAGAGAGATACACCAAATAATTACACCCACAAGTCACACCAAAGAGTTGTTCTAAAGAGTTGAACCACCTAGTCACACCAAAGAAAGAGTTAAACCACCTACTCGCCATCCGAGGACATAAAAAAAAAATACAAAGAAGAGATACATCGACGAGTTTCACCATCTAATGACAGTAACGAGATACACCAAAAAGATAGAATAAAGAATCATACCATACAGAGACACCAAAGGGTAAAACCATACAGTTGCACCATCCATTTATACTAAAGAGATACAACAACGAGATACACTAAACAATTTCACCGAAAAGTGACACCAAGGAGGTACATCGTACAGTTATTGATTTTACGATTTGGTACAGATTATTCCAGTGACGGTAAGAATGTGAAACCCAAACTTCTAGGAGATTTTTGTGGGTGATTTTCCTCCTTCAAAAAATTATCAATTTGGTCTTCTATAGATAGCAAACCCAGTTTTTTTTACAGATATCGAACATCGGTATGATGTTTCAAATTTCAAAAAACGACAAAGAGATAGGAAAAAAATGTCGATTTCTTCGTACTTATTTTTTGGAGTTGTTTAACGTGATAGGTAATATGGATGGTTTTCAAAAAACTAGGGTTGTGTTTGGTTTGAATCTTCCAACCTATTTTTTTTCTCAAAACCTTAAAAACAATAAAAACTCATTTGGTTAGATTTTTTGTTTTCAAATTTTTGAAAAAAGTGAGAATTGGAGTAAAAAAATTGAAAACAAGCTACACTTGTTTTTAGACTTTTATGCCAAAAATTTAGAAAACACGGAGAACAAAACCCTTAACAGCAAAACTAGTCATAGTATATATAGGTTTCCTTCTTCCTTGTTTCCTTCCTCTCTTCCTGACTTTCTCTCTCTCTCTCTCTCTCTACTTTGCCCATCAAACAGAACAAACACACGCACACCGAGCTTGTCTTCTCTAGCTCTCTCTCTCCACTTTGCCTCTCAAACATAACAAACACACACACACAGAGGGAGCTCATCTTCTATGGTGTCTTCTTCTTCACAGTAAGCAGAAGCTTCAAATCTGATCTTTATCTCTCGCAACAACTAAAGCTTCAAATCTACACAGATCTGAGCACAAATTTGTGTGCGTCAGTGTATGTCTTTGTGTGTATACGTCTTTGTGTGTGTATGCATCTGTGTGTGTGTGTGTGTGTGTGTCTCTGTGCGTGTCTCTGTGTCTGTGCGTGTGTGAGTGTATTTTATGGAGACAAAGAAGGGAAAGAAAGAAAGAAGTGGAAATTGTGGATTATTATCCAAATAGATTTTATAATTTTTGTTCTTTAAAACTATTTTCAAAAATATATAACTAAATATGTTTTACAATCTAACAAATTTTTAAAACCACTTTCTTAGAACTTTTCTTAAAAATAGTTTTCGAATACTGTTTTTTGAGATATTTAGTAATAAATTTTTTAAATCACTTTCTTAGAACTTTTCGTAAAAATAGTTTTTGAATACTGTTTTTTGATATGTAAACTAAACAAACTCTAGATTTTGCAAGTTTTGCTTTCAATGGATGACTTTTTCGTCTTGCTTCAAATAAATGTACTTTTGCCCAAAAAATAATTTTGTAATATACTTTCCTTTAAATAAGTGAATATTTTTGTACTAACCTTCATTTTTTCCATAAAAAAGTCGTTGCGCTTTGCACAAATGGGATCAACATAAGCTAGATAAATTACGGGTTACAAATAATTATTATTAATTAAGGGTAATTTGGTGAGGTAGCGACACAAGTTAGATAAATTGTAACCTCTAGAGGTTAAGTTACTGCAAAAAAATTTGGGATCGATTCCAAATGACTGTATCTTTATATTTTTGGATCAATCTCAAACTACCCTATTTGCCATAACTTTATTAGATTGAGTCATAACATCATTCTACTTTATTTTCACTTTCAATACAATACCAAAAAATAAAATTTCGATACACGACCGTCTTTTCCTCATTATAAATACGAGAGCTGCTTCATTTTGGATGGTGCACTTGGTTGTGTTGTGTTTTGGCTTGAACTCTGTTGCATTAATTTAAACCTTCAAGTTATATAAATAAGCAGATGCAATTTGCTGAGTGCATTTTTCATTGATTAGAAAATTCAGTGTATATCACATAAATAATACAAAGATATAACGCAATTCGAAATCGCGTACCCATCTTGATATACCGTATTTATTTCACAGACCAAAAACTTATGTCAATATTATTCACTAGAGGGAGAATCCTGAATAAATACTTATGTAACACTTTTTTCTATATTTATTAAAGTTTTAAATAAGGCTTTTTTTCGAATGATTTTATTAAATGCAAAACAAGATATACAATGAATGGAGTTCAAAACATACCTTTCACTCGACGAGAGATGAGATTTAATCGAAATGTCCATAAATTTTTTTGAACGCCTCCTCACCGTAATATCAAGAAAAGAACACCACCAAATACATCCAAAAATAAGAAGTTACAATAACAATTAATCTGATTCAATTAAACATTCAAACCCATATGGTACCTATGGACTCCAGTCGGAGTTGACCAAAACACAAAATATCTCCGGTAGGAGTTCCGGTACATATGGAAATCTCTTTTGTCACCGCATTTAATCATTTTATTTCAAAGTATTACGTTTATTTCATGTAATGTCATCACATTAATTACTAAGTTCGTCTCATTTATACTCATTCAATTAAATATATGTTAAAGAAACCGAAACAAAAATAGTAATTGAAATGAAATTTCAATGTTCTGATGTGATTTATATTATTTCGAGGTGTTTTGAAATATTTTGATATATTTTCACCAATGTCTTTAGAATATTTTGAGGTATTTTAAAATATTTTGACATACTTTGACTAATATTTTAAAAATAATTATTAATTTTTATTTTGTTTTTGAAATATTTTCCAATACATCAAGTCGAATTTTGACCATTGCCTATATAATAGGTTAAAATAAAGTTGAATGAATTTAATTTTTAATTAGTGAATATAGATGGAATGAGTTTAGTAACCAATGAGGTGAGTATAGATGAGGTGAATTTAATAGTTTGAAATAAGATGATTAAAGAGGGATGCGAAAAAAGATTTAAGCGATTGGAATAGTCCCACCCAAATAAGAATAATTATATTGAGACCTAATTTATTGATTTAATTTATTGACATAATTTACTATTGTCAATGGATTGATAGTGGGCGTTAGAACTTAGTCTTAATCCAACAGTTAAAATAAAATTAAATCATGAGGTCTACAGATTAAGTTAAATATTTAAGTCTCAATTACATTAATCTTCAAATAAATCACTATTTAACTGGAATGGATTTCAAAACTTAGCAACTTTTTAGGAGATAGCTGATTTCTTGGCACCCAAAGAGAGTGCAAATTTACGGCCATGTTTGGTTTCCATTTAAAAATTATTTTTTTATTTTTGAAAATAGTTTTTGAGAGAAAAATAGTTTGACCAGTTTTTTTTTATTTTTTAAAAACTGAGACAGAAAAGTGTGTAGATTTAGAGAACAAAATAAGATTATTTTGTGTGTTTTTACAACCTTTTTAAAATTTATAAAACACCACCATACTTCTGCCCCACCACCACACTTCCGCCACCACCACCACAACACTTGCACCACTACCACCACCATCAACACCACCACCACCACCACAACCACATTTCTGTTTTAATTGTTTTTTGAGTTACACTCGAAACAAGTTATACTGTATTCTATTTCGTTAAACTATTTTTAGAATCATATAACCAAATAAGTTATGCGAGACAAAAAAACATCAAAATAATTTTTAAATACTTTTTTTTATGACGCAAATCAAATAAGGCTCAAATTTTTTGAATCTATTATAAAACGGATCCAGCCAGGGGCGGAGCTACATGTGTTACTGTGGGGGCAGTTGCCCCCACTCAATTTTGAATAAATACTACATCTGTACTGTATCATAAAAATAAATTATGTTTGGTTTATTATATTGCCCCCTCTTAAGTCTTTGAAACTTTGAAAATTTACATAATGACCTCAGTCCATTTTTTTTTTCAGTAAGTCAGTGATACATTGGCCCCCTAATTTTCTGAAATAAATATTTTATTTTTAGACTGAATAATAAACAAAATGTAAAACACCCTAACTCATATATTGACCGAAGATAACACCTTTATTATTTAATATCCCTCTATTCTTTAAATCAATTGTATAGTTGTCCATCATTCTTTTTTAATATATTACTGGCTCCTAGGTTAGTATCACGCGAATTAATGCAACTAGTAAATTGTACTAAATCAAAAGCATTTAAGTCGTTCCAAAAGATCAATTTCTCAATCACATTAAAAGAAAACTATTGAGAAATTTATGTCTTAAAACTAAACAATAATAGACGATTCTTCAGATATAATACAATGTTGTTGTGTTCTACTTCAATACATTCTTTTTTTTAACTTGCACTTTAATATATGATTGTTAGAATGTGCTATAAGAAAATAATTGCCTTTTTTGTCCATATTTTGCTAATTGTTGCATTGATATTGTTTTTAAACTTCATATGATAATTAAGTCTCCCATTGTAATACATAATTTCTCAAACTTGAACTTAGGGATTTTCTTGTATAAATATAATACCCAATTTAGTCCTTATTAATTGATATCTAATTTTTTTTATCTCAATTAATTAATTTTCCCCTCATATTCCTGCCCCCTCTTGGATAGAGTTCTGGCTCCGCCCCTGGATCCAGCAAAAAACTCCAAACACATGGAACAATAGTTTCCGTAGAAGGCCCATAAAAAACTTCGAAGTACTCAATTGACCAATTGTAAAGCACTAATAATTACCTCATTTATCTATATTTATATTATTTATAAATGTCAATATCTATAAAAAAAATTATTTTCTATTTTATTTTCTATATTATTTATAAAGCACTAAAGATTTTATGTCAATGATGCCTATATATTAGTTTCCTCTAATTTATATCTCCTATACCTATTAGACTTCTAAGTTATTTTGAACTCTTTTATTAAAAATGTTTGATGTCCAAATTTTATATTACGTTCATTCATTTTTTATTCTTTATATCCATTTGATTTCTAAGTTTTTTTTAGACTATTTTATTAATTGTATATCATTTATTAATAGTTCACTTACATATAATATTATGTATATATGTCTATATTTTATATGAAGAAATAAAATCCAATCTACATTCTATTACTCTATAGTCCTAAATATATTATAGTTGATTTTTGGGAAAACTTCATTCACACTTCTTGTAATTAGGTCTAAATTCAATGGCATCCCCTCCCGATTCTGAAACTTTACTGTCACCCCCATTCAGTGTTTGTCAAGTTACGGCGTTAACAGTGATTGTTAATTTATAGAATACCCCTAAATATTTTATAGTATAAATTTTATCCACACCTCTTATAAATAGACATAAACTCAATGATACACCTTATATTTAAATATCAAATTAATTTTATTTATTTAATTGAACCTAAATTAGCATTTTATCTCATCAAATCAACACAAATTGATATTTAATTTTATCAAATTAGTATTTAGTTATCTTAATTTAATATTTTATTTCGTTAAATTAATATTATTTCTTTAATTTAACATTAATTATTATTTAATTTCAACAAATCAACACCAAATTGACGTTTAATTTTATTAAATTAAAATTTAATATATTAAAATCCATTAATTTAATATTTATCTTTATCAAATTAATATAACTTATTTAATTTAACACCAAATGAATATTCTATTTCATTAAAACAACATTTAAATTTATTAAATTAATATTAAATTTTATCAAATAAATACTGAATATAAATATCAAATTAATATTTAAATTTATCAAATTAAGCCCAAATTTATTCAATTATTATAAATTTTATCAAATGATATTTAAATTTTATATATGAATAGTGATATGTAAAGAATGGTCAAATGATGTTATACAGAACAAACGATAGCAAAGGAGTTAAAAATAGATAAGATTTTGACATAGACATTAATCTGTGTCTCTGTCTCCACTAACAATTGAAAAAAACATCAATCTTACAATAATACATCATAACATATGGACACAACGAAAGGGAGGAATTTTTTTTAAAAAATTTGCATGAAAAAAAATTAAAAATCTACATGAAAAAAATAAAATAAAAAGTACATAAACAAATTTTAAAAAAAATCATAAAAAATAAAAATTATGTGCATGTAAAAAAAATTTAAAATATCTGCATGAAAAAAAAATTTGCATGAAATTAAAAAATCTGCATGAAAAACATTTACAAATCTGCAGGAAAAAAAATAATTTTTTTTTTTTACCAACTTATGTAATGATCGATCACTGTGGAGAACAAGTTGAAGAAGAATAGCTGACTTTAGTCCCCTATGTCTTCCAATAACACCATATCGTCTTTGGCCTTCTGCAACAATATTGGTATGATATATATAGTGAGAAAATGGTTGAAGACATTTTAGTATATTTACATAAGTAAGGGTAGTTTTGACATTTTTAAAAAAATTATAGTCAACCCGTTATTTTTTATACTGGCAGAGTTAAAAATTACCATTAATATGATGTCTTTGATTTGAAAGTATAAACTAAAAGACGGTGAAGTGAAGTTTCATAATCGGGACGGGTGTCATTGAATTTAGACCTAACTAGAGGGGTGTGGGTGGAATTTTCTCTTGATTTTTTGGTATACAACAATATCATATTATTACAATACAAATAATAATATTTCATCTTTATCTATTTTTTTTTGACAAAAAGTAATAAATTTATAATTTAGTTAGATGTGCAAATACTCAATAATGACAATGTTATAATAAAAACTTATTATAAAAAAATATTAAATATCAAAGGTGTCGGAGAGATACATAAACAAATAACATATATTAGATACTCAAAGAAGGATAGAATAAATCAATAATTAGGTTTGACAACAATTAAAATAAAAATTAAATAATTTATTATTATTTAATTAAACATAAAATTTAATTTTTTTAGAATTAATAGCACTTTTGGTCTCTAATGTATGCATTTTTTGTGAGTTTAATCTTTATTGTATCAATTTTTGATCCATAAAATATTCAATTTATATCACTTTGATCCATAATCAGATAATCTGTCAAGTTTTTTTACGAAAGTGACCACTTATTATTTTTTTAGACAGTATCACGTGTCCAATATGTGATTATTCCGTCAAAATTTTAACTGTTCATCTATGTAGAGACCAAAATGACACGAATTGAATATTTTAAAGACCAAATTAATACAATAAATACTAAATTGACAAAAAATTCACACTTGAACCAAAAGTGCTATTAACATAATTTTTTATTAAAAATATTATTTAAATATATTTACATGTAATGCATATCATACATTACTAGTATATATATAAATCCTTGAATAAAATAAGAAAAACATATGGGAAATACCCATTTTTTTTTAATAAAAAAAGATACAAAGATAAGGAAACACACAATGAGTATGAAAAAGAGCTTACCAAATAACGTACTCTTTAAGAAATTGAAGGAATTGGCTTTCAAAAAACAAAATTTTTGAACAGGTTAGTCACTTTAATAGATGTTTTTTGGAAAACCAATCCTTGTCATTATCATTTTTTAGATGATTTAAAAATCACGGAAATTCAAAGGTTATTTCTTCATTCTTTTTTTTTTCTTTTCTCCATAGTTGTCCTATGAAAAAAATCAATCTTTTATTCCTAAGACAAACCAGCCAGAAAAGATGTGTCAAATCATGCAACCATATAAAGAAGATATTATTGTCATGGATACTTCTCTCCTTGCTTTTGAATGCCATATTTGAGAATCTATTTTAGACTTATTCTCGTAAGTTTCTCAAAATCAACTTTCTCCTTTCTTGCTTTTGTTTTCAATAAGGGGCGCATTAGCGCTTTACTAATATAAAACAAATGGCTATTTTAGCTGGTATACACACACACTAGAAGTAACTCATATTTGAAAGTATGGTGTAATATGAATGGTTTTGAGAGGATGTTAGTAGTTATTAGATAAGTCTATTTGAGATTTTCGAATGGACTTATTAAAGTCTGCTCTGTTTTATATTATAAATATACACATGGGTTCTGACGTTAACTAGTTGGACTTTGTATCCAAAGTCATCTTTGTACAAAGTGGGTTTAAAAATATTATTCATCTAGGGTACCTCTCGTCTTGGCATTTATTTGCTCTATCACATCACTTTATCATGTGGTACTGTGCTGACAAGGTATACCTGAAAAAGAAGTTTACTAAATACACACTTATCGGTGACGATATTGAGAGTATATTTAGGTGATAATACCCGACCATTGGTGTATATCCAAACAAGAGAATAAATAGGATAAAATGAGCTTAGACATTATTTTATCCAATATTTCCTCTTATTGCCTGTGCCATACACACCCTAAGTAAAAACTCGAGAAAGTAGTTGCACCACCTAATCTTTGTGGCATTATAGGCATATTTGAACACTGTTGTCTTCTGATGGGCCTGGGATTTGCTTGGAGTCCAACCCATAGCCGACACTAGGTACTAGCACTAGCTTTTTTTTGAGAGACTATAAGTAAGAGTGTTAATCGAGGCCTTATTCAATTTTTGTCGAACCTAATTTATATATAAATGAGTTGGCTCATTTTACTATTTACTTATAAACGAGCCTAAAATACCGTTCAAGCTTGACTTGATTAACAGCCCTAACTATAGTGAAGAGAAAAGACAGTCCCAACCTACAATAGGCCAACAGTAAAAAAAAAAAAAGTCATTAAGTCAATTCTTAAGTTAAGTCAACCCTTTTTTTTAATCAGATCATCCGATATCCAAAAGTAACACTGAACTTCGATTAATCTGGATTCGAGCTGAGTAAGACCACAAGGGCGGCAAAACTCTCCCTACCGAACGTAGCTGCGTTCCCAAGACTCGAACTCGAGACCTTGATTAAGCTAAAACAGTCTCTCACCAACTAATCTAACTCTAGGTGGTAAGTCAACCCCTTTCCAACACAATATGTTTGGTAAAAATGTCCGGCACTTACTGGCTTCTTATGATTGTCAAAAGTAATTATGTGGTACTCATTGAAAAATATGAGTCACTCTAAAATATGATTAATAGCAACCTCCTAAGGTTATATTCGACTTCCATTACTACGAAAAAATATATATGTACTTGTGCTCGTCATTTTCATGGAAAATTCAATTTCACCAAATTAAGGTCAAAAATAACATGACAATCATTATTTGGTACAATAACTATTTTATTTGACAAGATTTTTTTTTTATTTAAAAAGGGGATGAAAGCAAATAAGAGTGTTTAGATACCACTTCAATAGAGTTCACTGGTGGGATCATGAGGCCCCTGACCACACTCATTACTCTTCTAAAAAATGAACTTAACTAGCCTAACATAGTTATTAACCACCGAGTCCCCATGTAAATTCCAAGACTCAAAACTTCTAATTTATGGATAAAAAATTTGACAAATACTCTAGTGAACCATCCTACATGATGGTCGTGCGGTCACTATTTATTTGACAAGAAATTTCGCTGGCGTAGAAGGTGGTAGTGTTCTTTGTAAGAGGAAATTTGAAAAAAAAAAAATGTTTTAGCAAACTTGGTTTTTATTTGATTTCCTCCAACATATGCATCTTACATAATTGTTTTTTTTTTCAACAATAAGGAATGTTTGAATTAATTTGTGTTCACCTTGATTAATTTTCTCATAGGTTCAATCGAAGACAGATCATTTACATCATGACTAAATTATTCATCAGAGATAATCTAAAAGTTTGCTAAAATCTAACCTAATTCTAAAAGTTTGCTAAAATTCAAACTCATCATGTATGATATCTTACTTTGGTGAGGATGAGTAACTTGGTAAGTTAATTTGCCATGGAAAAGAAGATGACTCCCGCACTATCTTTGTTAAATAATGGATCGAGGATACGAATTTGATTGCATATTTAAAAATAAATTTTAATCTAAAATCTTAATTTAATTTATTATAATCATTAAAATAATGTTACAAATAGAAAAAAAAAAGACTTTATACATATCATATTTTTTGTTGGACAAAAAAGAAGGGAATATCGCTCCGCTATTTTTTAAACCGTATGCTATTCTAAAAAAGACACTGTATCATATATAAAATGACGTTATTTTGAAAGTCAAATGATGTCATTTTTATAACACCACCCTGTGTTGGCTTGTTTCCGATAAATCCTCACTATTGAGATTATAAAACTTCTGATTGCGCCCGTTATACCTCTAACTCGGGAACGAACTAAGTTAGACTAGTATAGCGGTCTACAGGGCCGGCCCTATAATATTAAAAAAAAAAAGCATGGGTTTTAGGCCCAAATTTTTAAAAGACCCCATAATTGTAAATACATAACTAGTCCACATAAAAATTTTAAATCCATGAAAATTTTAGGCCTTATAAAAAGACCTCAAAAAATTTAAGTCAAATAATTAAAAAATTATAATTTCAATAATTTGGGCCTACAATTCAATCCATAATATTAAAAACTCAAAAATAAAATTTTTTTAAAATAAATAAATAAAATCTCGCTCTCCCTCTTAAAAAATAAAAACAAAGTATCACATCCTCACCTATCAATTAAAAAAAATAAAAAATATTTTTAAAAAATAGTACTAAAAATAAAAATGTTTCATTTAGTATTGCTGCTTTAGACCTCAATTTATCTTGAGCCGCCCCTAGCGGTCTATTACCAAGCCCCAAAGTGGACTACAAAACTTGAACCTTCAACCTCAAGATAAAAAGTTCAGTTGAACCATCCTACTCGATGGTGTCTGAGTCATCTTACATGTACTTCGATTAATCTCCTTTCTAGTCTGATCAATATAGTTGGAGATTTTTTCCATATCTTTTGCTATTTAAAGAATTTTATAATATGATAGAGATTGAAAATAGTAAAGAAAATAGAACAAGATTCAGAGAATTAAAGTAACTTGACAAATTATCTACATTCATCGACCTAACGCGCTATAGGTTACATTGATATATTATTGAAGGTACTTAATTGAGTGGGACTCAACCCTATTTCTATAATCAGAATTACATACGATAAAGATAAATATCAATTAAATCTATCATCATCTATATTTATCAAAACAACCTACATATCAATGATGTCTTTGAATTCTACCAACCTTTATTGGGTATTGATGGATTTGTTGTACTCCTGTCATATCTCTAACTACCAAACTTGCACGTTGACATCTAATTTATGTTCGGAGTTTGCCGATGACTAGGCCCTTTCTTTAACCACTAGATAATTTAAAGTTTAGATGCTTATTTAAGGCAGTGGAGCCCCCCGGGGGGGGGGGGGTACATCACTATGATGTAACGTTGTTTTCCATCTACAATTTTCCTTAATCTCTTTTATTTTGTTCTAAATCACTTCTCTGGTTTGAACTTGTAGGTTATACATTATAATTTAGAAAATGACTCATCTATTTTATTTTTGCAATTCAACGAAGTTGGGCCAATTTATAATTTTTTTAACGGTCCATGTTTCCCTCACCATTAAGAAATTTTTTGAAAGACATTAATAATTTCGGAGTAATATTATTTAAGAGAAGACATAATAATGCGATATTTTTATCACATTTTGATGATTTCCCTTTTATACTTTGAATTGGGCGTTAAATATATAAGGGTTTAACACTAATGATAGTTCAAGTGGTAACAATGACGAACTGTAAATTTAAATGTTTTGAGTTTGAATTTTGACAATCATTTGAGGTTGGGCTATAAAGAGATTTATCTCTCATAAATATTTTAGTGTCAGCGTGAATGACCTGCATTTAATCAGACTGGAGATAAGATTAATCAAAATATGTGTAAGTTGGTTCAAACATTCTGAATCATTGAAAAGAAAAAGAACATATAAGGATTTTAAAATTGTATCAATGCTTCAATATTACCTCAACTACAAATCTCCAAAATGATAGGTTATTATTGTGTCTTGGTGAGCGATCCACTTGCATAGCGTATGAAAAGAGATTTAGCTTTGAGAAAAAAATACACTAAAGAGGAATCGAAATCCTTTTTAAATGTGAACAAACATCCCATAATTAAATTAGAGAGAAGTTTTTTTGTTTTGATGGGACACCCTTGAGAAATGATGGGATCCCAACACGTGTCATTGACCCCGAGTCCTCTCATCAGACCCTGATGAAATCACGTGTCTATAAAAGTTTGGCTCATTTTATTTCATGAGTCATGTGTCCTCAGCACCGAGAGACTCGTCCTCTCTAAGGGAGGCCTCCTGCCCTAGGCACCAAAGGTAGTCTTGGCAGGAGGGGCACATCACGAAGAAAGGTGTACTAGGAGCCTTGACTCTAGTGAAACCAGGCATTACATACGTCACGAGGCTAATGGGCTAGTTATGGACACATCACCCCTCCTTCTAGAAGGATTACTAACAGTTACAATTATCAGTCTCAAAGTATTCCTAGTGAATTATTGGTTTGTCTTCTCGAAACGAAGGATGACAGGGTGAATAAGACATTCCATCAAAGAGATCCAGACGCATGGAATGAAGTACATGCTAAGGGGTAAATGGATGAAAATACCCTTGTTAACATATGGAACATTTAATGAATTTTTAGTTGATGGGACATCTACGATGGCTTGAGAAGCCGAGAAATAAAAGCATTAAATGTTCAAGGATCAGGGCATTTAATGCATCTATATTGAAGAAAGGACATTAAATACTCGGAGGCCCAAGCAATTAATACTGGGGCTCCCTTATGAAAAACAGGGGGCATATTGCTCCATCTCTATATACTACCTGTTGTATAGACTATCTGCAATGATGAGTCTTTGAAGGTATAAATAGTCCCCAAAAAAATTGCAAAGGTACGCGAACTCATCCTACAAGAGTCATACAATGTCTTCTTCTTCCTCTCTATTAAAAAACTGACTTGACTGTTGGAAGGGATACGTCGGAAGACACTCCGACGCCCTTCTAACTAGTTTTCTGTGTTCGAGGGACTATGTCAAACTCGCCTGATCGACAGGACAACCCAGAAACAATTCTTCTCCACTTCTTAGGCCCCTTTGGCCCTTTTAATCCGTTCCTTGCTGCGGAATATCCGATTTCCTCGAAAAACACGAATACACCACGGAAAAGACCTGTCATTTCAATCATTGTGCGAAAATCACCGCGCACAGTTTTGTTTCGCTATCATCTAAGTATCTTATTTTGTCAACTTGAAACTATTTATCTATGTTAATATAAAAATTAAATTAGAGAGAAGACTTTGAGAAACCTTTTTTTTTTCTATTTTTAAAATTCTTAGGTTTTTTTTTCGTACGCTTTTTAAAAAATTAATTGTACTAGATGTCTCCAAAATATAGAGTTTGTCTCATTTTGTTTTTTAATATTTTAATTACATTATTTTGGCCCTTGAATTATTGAATATGTTTTTATGTAGTCCTTCAAACATATAACATTCAAATTGCTAACAGTGTTTTATCATAAACTTGTTACACGATACCTAAATATGGATAAAAAATAATTTGGATAACTCTTGACCAAAATTTAGATAACTCATGATCAAAACTGTGTAATTTGAGTAGCTCTTTGACTAAAATTTTATCAAGAGTTATTCAAATTATATTTTTACTTATATGACAAGTTTATAATAAAAAGTTATTAATAATTTAAACGTTGCGTATTTGAAAGACCACATAGAAATATATTCAATACCTTAATGACTAAAATAATTGCACGGGATTGATCCTGCAATTGTCTCGAGACAGCGATCGCGTGGCTGGTGAACCCTGAAATGGAAAATGTCAGGAAAAGGGAGCCAGGCGTCTGCCCGGCTTATCCCCTCCAAAGCTTAAGTCAGCAAGGGAAGGAGGATGAAACTCTGATTCACCGATTTTTGGATCTGATTTTGCGTACCTTTGTTCATTTTTCTGAAGGGTATTTATACCTGGGCTCGAAATGATTGCTCTGACACGAAAGTCCTCCCAGTAATTAATGCTCTCCGGACCTGTTCAGGCGTAATGATTGATTTTCCACTTGCATTCCCATCTCATCAATGCTCGGCGCC
>CM042184.1:3261961-3297509 GCA_023539305.1 Ilex asprella
GGCTCAAACCACAACCTCACGTTCCACTACGTAGGGTTAGATGAGCCGAGCAAACCAGAAATCCTCTCATGGCTGTCAAACCACAACTCCACCACCAAGTTCCCACCCCGACGAGCCGTCGTGATCACTCGACTTAACAAACAAACCCATGAAATCATTCTCGACTTATCGACAAAATCCATAATATCCGATCAACTATACAGTGGGCATGGCTATCCTGTACTAACCCTAGAAGAACAAACAACTGCAAGTGAACTACCACTAACACACCCTCCATTCATGGAGTCTATTAAGGCCAGAGGACTCAACATATCTGAGGTGGTCTGTTCTAGCTACACTGTTGGGTGGTTTGGAGAGAGAAAGAGCTCTAGGGTTTTGAAAATTCAATGCTTCTATACAAATGGGACTGCGAACTTTTACGTGAGGCCATTGGAGGGAATAACAGTGGTGGTTGACCTAGATGAAATGAAGATTAAAGAATATTAGGACAGGCTTAAAGTTCCAGTACCGACCGCTGAAGATACTGAGTATCGATTGTCTAAGCAGAAGCCACCATTCGGTCCACGCCTAAACGGTGCAACAATTCTACAACCAGAAGGTCCAGGGTTTGTTATAGAAGGGCACACTATAAGGTCAGTCTTTACGGTGCGACTTGGATCTAATTTATTGATGTTGTTTACAAACGAATCAGTCTAAACCGTAGATTGATAGTGAAGTCTACTATTGATTGAGAATAACTATCAATTCAATGAATATGATACATTAGATAAACAAATAAGGTGAGCAAATTAAATTCAAATAATATTTTTCTTACACTGTTAAATTGATGATTATTTTTAACACTACAAATTCTAAGTTAGTCTAATCCACTTTGTTTGAATTGTAAAAGTCCATTACGAAATAGTTTTGGCTGATTTGAGTGTATATCTAATAAATTCTCTCTCTATTTGTTTTTCTTGGTGGATCATCGTTCATTTATTTTTGTGGGATCCATTATATTTAAGTAATTTTCTCATTTATTAATGGTAGATGACTTATCAAAGAAAAAAAGTGATGGAGAAATTTTGAACGGGATGAACTTAGTATAAAACTAACCTTTTTTTCACAATTATTATATGTGCAATGGTTAACATGTGCTTCACAATGGGTAAATCATCTGCTATCACTTATTTTTTTGGTTCAATCGTTAAGGGTGTTCAAATAACTTATGAGTACCTTGACTAATTTTTTTTTGGTTTAATAAAAAATAGGTCATTTATGTTGGGACTATAGTATTTACGAGAGATAAATCTCTTATAACCTTGCCTCAAAAAGTTATCAAAATTCGAATTCAGAATATCTAGAAATATAACTCATTCTTATTACCAATTAAACTAACCGTTGAATTAATCATCTCTTATCACTGTCAAGGGTCCGAAGGAGAAAACGCTTGCTAGCATGGTTGTTAGAAAGTAGCCACTCTCCTCTCTCTGCCTTAGTAGCCCGTCTATGGTGCATGAATGGCTAAACACTGTTCATATGAGCTTTATGTGAAGTCATAGTTTGATAATCCACATTGAATGTTAAAGGAAAAACTAAGACATCATTTGCTAGCATTTTTGAAGCTGTTTTTTGGTCGGAATAAGAGAGACAAGTATCTGTTGTAATGTTCACTTCTTCTTTTTCTTTTTTCTTAAATAAAGTGAAAAATAAGAAGACAGGATTAAAAAAAAAAAAAAGAAACATACGTTTCTTGACATTTAAATCATTCTCCGAAACACCCACATATGCATTAGTCCATACAGTCATACATATAAGTTATGTTGTTTTTTTTACTTTTTCTTTAAATCAAACACGAAAAATAATTGAAAGATTGATAATTTTTTCATGTAACACACGTATAAGTATAGATTGCAACATAAATGATAACTCATATGTAATGTGGCTATGCTTTGAACGAAAAAGAGTTGACTCGACAAAGGAAAAACCAAAAATAATATCATTTTTTGTTCAGAATGTATTTTTTTAAAGTATTTTTTTGTATGAACCGAACACAGCTTGTTTTATTTTTCAACTTTCTTACTGATTTGAAACTTTTAATAACAATTGATAAATTTCCTGTCTAATTAAATGCTAGTTGTGTTGTAAATTTAGAGATATATAACTATGCAATCTTCAACCTTTCATGGTGAGCAGGTGGGCCAATTGGGCCTTCCATCTGGGCTTTGATGCTCGGGCAGGTCCAATTATATCCCTGGCCTCAATATACGACCTTGAGAAGCAGAAATATCGTCGTGTGCTCTATAGAGCATACGTATCGGAGCTCTTCGTTCCATACATGGATCCAACAGAGGATTGGTACTTCAAAACATTTATCGACGCGGGCGAATTTGGGTTCGGACAATCAGCAGTGTCACTAAAGCCAATGGAGGATTGCCCGGCCCAAGCGGTTTTCATGGATGGCCACTATGCTAGACAAGATGGCAAACCTGTACGGATATCAAATGTCTTCTGTATATTTGAGCAATACGCCGGAAATGTCATGTGGCGTCACACTGAATCCGACATTCCCGGAGAAGTGGTAAGTCATTTTCCGACGTGTTTCAGTTGGATGTCGAGATGAATACGTTGTTTATGAAATGATTAATTGGTTTTGTAGATAACGGAGGTTAGACAAGAGGTTAGCCTGGTGGTGAGATCAGTCTCAACCGTGGGTAACTATGACTATATGATGGACTGGGAGTTCAAGCCCAGTGGATCAATCAAAGTTTCGGTAAGCCATAGTTAGTTCCATGCACGTATTAACAGATCTTACATATAGACGGGTGCAAATGAATTGGACTAAGTCAAGCTGTGCACTTAATTGTTCAGGCGCATAGCTAGTAGCACTAGGTTATAATTGCGACTAGCTTCAAATTACTTGTTCAAGCTCGATTTTTTGGTGTTTTGTCCAAAACTAGATCTCAGTTGAGCTTGGCGTGGTTTATTAAACAAACCAAGTGCTATCTTTTATTTATACTTAAACTCGAGTTAGAACCTCTGCTCAAAATAAAGCTCGACCCAGGCATGTGTATGAGTGAGCCCAAAGAAGCTAAACAAATCATTGCTCGAGCTTGACTTAAAATTGGACTATACTAAGTTGTTATTGAGACAATCCCTCACTGTTCATAAACAGCTCAACCATTTGAGCTGTAATCATACTTGGTTACTGCTTCAGAGATAGACTAATGTCGTTGAACTTGACATGAATGTTTCCCTTGCTCCAACAATTTTTGGTTTCTACAGGTAGGGCTCACTGGTATCCTGGAAGTAAAGGGGGTGTCTTATACCCACGCAGATCAAATAAAGGAGGACGTCCATGGCACATTAGTGGCCGAAAACACCATAGGCATATACCATGACCACTTCTTGTCATACCATCTTGACCTTGATGTCGATGGTGAAGCCAATTCCTTTGTCAAAACCAGCCTAGAGACCAGAAGGGTGACCGACAATGTCTCTCCGAGGCGGAGTTATTGGACGACCACCAGTGAGACAGCGAAAACTGAGTCCGAGGCTCGACTCCGGCTAGGGTTGAAACCAGCTGACCTAGTGGTGTCGAACCAGAATAAAAAGACCAAGGTTGGGAACCCTATTGGGTATAGGTTGATTCCAGGATCAATGACAAGTCCTCTTCTATCAGATGATGATTACCCGCAAATCCGAGGGGCCTTCACCAAGTACAATGTTTGGGTCACTCCATACAACAAGTCTGAGAAATGGGCAGGAGGATTGTACACTGATCAGAGCCGAGGAGAAGATACATTGGATATGTGGAGCCTCAGGTACCAATATGTGTTATATTACCATCATATTAAAGTTATAAACTTACAATATGAAAGTACTTAACCAAAAAAAAGAGTTATAATATAGAAGCCACATGTAGAGTGTTAATCAAGACGAGTCACTCGGACTCGGCTCAAATAAAATTCGGTTTGAGCTCGACTCATGTACTAAACGAGTTAAGTTTGAATAATTTTTTAGGCTCATTTAAAAAAATGAACCTTAGCCGCATGTTCCTAAGTTGATAAACAATTCGAGTAGTTTTAAATTCGTTTTGTACAGTAACTTAATCCAAGCCCCATGCGGCTCGAGTCACTTAGTCGGCTCGGTTCAAATGTTATTATGTATAAAGAATTTTAATTTTATTATCAAACAAATTCTGTTCGAAAGACCAATAACTTGAAACTTATTCACTAATAATCCCAGATTTTATACACTTCCCTTTCCGTTCTCAAAAATTTTTTATTTAAAATTTGTCTTTTGAGGATTGATTATTAAGTTTTACAGTTGAATTCTTAGGCATTTTTATGAGAAAAATAGGCACCATTTTAACTCGAACTCGACTCGCCAAGATTGAATAAAAATCTAGGCTTAACAACAAAACACTAATGAAACTTGAGTTCAGTCAATCACAACCAAACTAAGTTTGATCATAGTCAACCTTTGATAAGCTCGTCTTGATTTACCCCTATAAAGTTATTTGCGACTGTACATCATATTGAATTCTTAGTACTTGATTTTGAATGTGCAGGAATAGGGAGATTGAAAACAAGGATATAGTGATGTGGTACACCATGGGCTTTCATCATGTACCCTACCAAGAAGACTTTCCGATTATGCCGACACTCAGCAGCGGGTTTGAGCTCCGGCCGGCCAATTTCTTCGAGAGAAATCCAGTGCTAAAAACAAAATCTCCCGAGATTCTAGTTAACTCGATCAACCATAATAGAAGAGCCGGTGCATTTCACGGAGTCTAATTCTTCCGTTTTGTATTGTGACTCATATTTGCTTTGTTGCTATTAGTTATAATTAATTGAAAACGTTCATGGTACCAAGTTTAATATTGTATTGAAAGTTACTATAAAATAAAGATGAGATTACGATTCAATTTGGGTCAAGGTACAACTCCAAAAAATTAGATTACCGTTCCAAAAAGTTAGGGTCAATCTAAAAATGTCATAAGCAACTTCTAGGTTCAATCTCAAACCCTGAATACCAGTCTTTCCCTAATTGTGAATAAGAGAGCTTTTGCATCCTGTACTTTGGCTGTGCTGATTTGTTGGCTTTAAATTTGTTGCCTTAATGTTATCTCTACGAACTGTATTAAATGAGTCAATGACATTGCATGGTGCACTTTGTCTCTCTTGTGAAAATATAGTGTACGGAAAATGTTATTTAGACCTAATTTGAAAATCTTATTTGAGGATCTTCTGCTTCAAAAGAAAAGAGTGCTAGTGTATCTGCCGCATCATTTTGTATAAATTTTTTGCTTATAATGTTATTTTCATTTTACAATATATGTTTTCATCGTCGTCATTAAATTAATTGCATTAAAATCTTTACGGGCAAGCTTGATCTCCCTTTAGCTTGGGACATCATGGTTCAAGGTTGAAATATTAACCATCGAATTGAGATTACCAAAATGCATTGGTCACGGTGGGAGTAGAAGGATATTAGATTATACGCACAAAATGCAAGATAGAAAAATGAAATATGACAAAGTATTTAGGTTATATCACAATATTGCAAAACAATGTCAACTAATTCGATAACAATGACTATGAGACATCTCAGACGACTCAGAGAGTCGAGTTAGATTCACAGTTTACCCAAAATGTAGAACAACATCTAAATAGAATATGCTATGTTGATGTAAGGCAAGAAATAAGAGGTTGATATTTATTTTGAATAGCATGAGATGGAGCTTAGTTGAATTTATGGTTATAATTCAAATATCATTTGGACAGATCAACCAAGACCGGTCCACTTGAGGGGTTGGATAAATATTTCTATTACAACCTCTCTATACATTAATGTTTTTAGATGATCTACTGGATAAATTCTTATAAAAGCTCAAGTTGATTAAAAAAAAGGTATTGATATAGGAATCAATCAATTCCTGCACATACCGAGAAAGGAATTAAAAAAATGTCTCAAAATAATTTGAAAAAAAAACTTTAAAAATAAATAAATAAATAAATAAAGCAACATTAATATGTGTGAAATAGGGCCACCCTGAAATATTTTTTTAAAAAATATTACTTATGGATGCTCTCAGTGCCTCAACTCTATCATTTTTTGTTCTATCAATTAATATATTCTCATACCTTACCTAAATAATCATGAAGTTTTTGATGCACTTTGGATACTTTATAGATACATCTAGATAAGTTTTTTGGCATGTCAGACTCATTTTTTAAGTTATAAAGATTGTGAAAATTAGGTTACAAAACTTAATGAGTGATCAATGATTAATAGTTTAATTTGTTATATAGAGAAACACTATAATATCTTGTATACAGTTAGTCTCATTTGTTATGAAGAGTTGTATTTAGCCTTTTTTTTATATGCTATATTTATTGAGATTTGACCCCTTGCAAAAGATCTGCAAGTGGAAGTTTTGTTGGTTAAACACATTAGTGATGGTTGGTGACAAACTTATACTAGCAATATCCCTGCAAAAGAGCCATACACTTATCCATGTAAGGCCACACTTCCACCCAGGATTCAGTAATATTATACTGAACAAATTTTGTGATCAAATTTAGAGTTCAAATGACATGACAATATATTATTTAAAATATTTTGTAGGACTCAAATGACATGACATCAAAAAAATAAGTCAACTTAACTGTCATGTCATTTAGATTTAAAATTTGATCCTAAAATTTGATCAGTATAGCATTACTCTTTAAGATTAATACACGTAGGTAGGGTTGAAACCAATACATATAGGGACAGAAAGACCACACTTTTCCATACAAAGCCATGGCTCCAACGTTGAAGAAACTGCTACCCTTCTTCCTCTTCTCCATCTTCTCCTTCTCACCTATTTCAAGCCACCACCACCACTACCACCCACTAGACCCTCTAACCCCATCCGAGCTCAACATAATAAGATCCATTATTCTAAGCTCGTATGCTGGCTCAAACCACAACCTCACGTTCCACTACGTAGGGTTAGATGAGCCAGACAAACCAGACATCCTCTCATGGCTGTCAAACCACAACTCCACCACCAAGCCCCCACCTCGACGAGCCTTCGTGATCACTCGACTTAACAAACAAACCCATGAAATCATTCTCGACTTATCGACAAAATCCATACTATCCGATCAACTATACAGTGGTCATGGCTATCCTGTACTAACCCTAGAAGAACAAACAGCTGCAACTGAACTACCACTAACACACCCTCCATTCATGGAGTCTATTAAGGCCAGAGGACTCAACATTTCTGAGGTGGTATGTTCTACCTACACTGTTGGGTGGTTTGGAGAGATCAAGAGCTCTAGGATTTTGAAAGTTCAATGCTATTATACAGATGGGACTGTGAACCTGTATGTGAGGCCATTGGAGGGAATAACAGTGGTGGTTGACCTAGATAAAATGAAGATTAAAGAATATTATGACACTCTTAAAGTTCCAGTACCAAAAGCTGAAGATACCGAGTATCGATTATCTGCACAGAAGCCACCGTTCGGTCCACATCTAAATGGTGCAACCATTATGCAACCAGACGGCCCAGGGTTTGTCATGGAAGGGCATAGTATAAGGTCAGTGACTCCATCCTTACTCGATTGAATTGAAGGTTAAATATACACTACTACTTCTGAGTTATTCTAATCCACTTTGTTTCAATTGTAAAAGTTTGTTACCGAATGGTTTTGGTTGATCTTAGATTATCTCCAGGGCCTAGGGAGGCAAAGTATTCAATTATATACAATTTAATGATCCTCCAAAAATATTATAATTATTATTTTTAAGACAAAGACGTTATAAAAAGTCCCAAAAAGTTAGGTAGTCATTGATTCAATGTTATGTGTATAATTTCGTATTTTTGTCAGCAGCTCCTCTCGAATAAATGCATCTATTTGTTTTTAAAATTATTAAATAATTTTTTGAATTGAGTAGAAAAATAGGCTATTTGTGTAGTAGAGCATGCATTAAGTTATAATTTTTAGATTATTTGATGAATTTGCATTGAAATTTTTGACAATTTAATGAAACTAAATTGGCAGTTAGTAGTGAACAAGTAATTCATAGATAAAATCAAGTTCAAATTATTTATTATCATTATTTGATCAATATTTATAATTAATTGGACAAAATTGAATCAACTCTCTCGATTTAATTGAAAATAAATAATATTGTAATATGTGGTGTTAAAGTTGATTTTGATAAGTTTCACATAACTAAATATTTAACATTAGCGATAACTTATAAAATAATAATATCATTGTTCAGCCTCTCTTAATGTTAAATCTTAGTTCCGTCCCCGAGTATCTCAAATACATTCTCCTTCCGTTCTTCGGGTTTCTCACTTATTAGTTGTAAATGATTTATCAAGAAAAAAAAATCTGTATAATAAAATAGCTAGGTGTTTGAAATTTTGTCTCATACATATCCCCCCAAAAAATAATAATTTCATCACTTATTTCTATCACATTTTTAATCATTTAATATTTGATTAATTTGTAATTTAACATAATTTTTATTTCAGACATTATCTGTAAACAATAGTATACACATGTTAAGAAAATTTGTCGAATTACGTATTTTTGTCTATATTTTTAAAAAAATAATGGGTAAAAATAAATTTTAAATGATGTAATCAAATAAATGAAGGAAAAAATTATTATTTAATATAATGTGATTAATTTTTTAAATACTCAAATTTTATATTCTATTATGTCTTCAAGTATATAGATATTTTCAAACCTTGTTCATTGTTACATGTGTTCAATAAGGTTAATCAACACTGTTATAGTTGTGAATGGATTGATTAAATAAGAAAAAGGGTGATAAGTGCATTAATAATATTACTTTGTACTACTTCTGCTTAGGGGTATTTAAGATCAATCATAAAATTATGTCAAATAAATATAATTTTAGTTTACTTTTAAAAAATAATATTTTTTTGGTACGATAATGTAAGATTAGTTACCAATAGCTGTCACTCTCCAGTCACAGACAACCTTTTTTTTTTCAATGAAAGTTTTTGTCGTGGTCTGCCTACGTCCAATAATGGAACATGGCTTTGCCTCCCAGTTTTTCTTCACGTTTTATATTGCCGATTTTTGCTATTTTAAAATATCAATATATTTAAAATTATTTATTTTTTTATTTTACCCTCTAATAATACAAATATGATATTCTTATCCTTCAAAGTTAAATTACATATTACCATCGAGTGTTAGATCAGTTGGTGAGAAACTGTTCTAGTTTAATCAAGATCTCGAGTTTGAGTCTTGGGAACGCTACTGCGTTCGGTAGAGAGAGTTTTGCCGTCTTTGTGGTCCTATTCGGCTTGAATCTGAATTAGTCGAAACCTAAAATAATTTTTAAATATCGAATGATCTTAAAAAAAAAAAAAAAGTAATTGCATATTAAGCCTTATTGATAGCCTCTATTGGTTCCTTTCCTGCTGTTAACAACAATTCCCTGTCTCCCACGTGAGCATTCACCGCCCAGCAAAGAACAGTCCCTCTCCCTCTCTCTCAAATTTAATAGTCAGTAAAAACACAGTCAACCAGTTTCCCTCTTCCCACCTTCCCCATCTCCCTCACTCTCACTTTAATGCTCTCTTAGTGACTCCACAGATTTATAACTTCTCCCTAAATTGATTTAATTGCACAAATTTAGTCACAAGTTTTGGTTAATGTAAATTTAATCTTTTTTACTGTAACTATGTGTGCGAAGTGCTTACTCTCTTATTTGATCTGTCAATTACTATGATTTTTGTTAATTTCCCCGATCATGTTACCGTTGCACAACACAATGACCCATCTCTTGAAAACTCCTACATAAGTTGTAGAATATAAACATGTATCAATACAAGCTTAGCAATCTAATTTCCAACTTAGGGTTTTTGATATCATACCGAAAGATAGTATTTAATTTTCTTTTTTACTATATGGTTTTTTATCGTAATTTTTGATAGTATGGTAATGAGAAATTACTTTTTGGTAGCAAAATATTATTGTTCTGACTTGTTGAAATATAAATCCTTAAATTACACTCTCTCTAACACATTAAGGTTTCAAAATAGATGATTATTTAACATAGTATCAAAGCAAATAGTTCTATATTCGTAACTCATTGTTACCCTAATAATTAAAAGATTTTCACATGCTTGACTCAAAATATAATCTTCATGTAAAAAGGTATATTGAAATATAAATATCTAAGGACACATTCTCTAATTATTTTAAGTTTTTAGAATAGATGATTGTTTAACATGACTTATTATCCAGCTAAACCCTCGTCATTCCTTGGGGACGGGGCGGGGCAAAGCGGAGCAATGCCATACTATTTAAATGTAATTCTAAAAATTGTAATCTGAATATATATTATATTTTATATGAATGAGTTCTACCAATTTTTTTAATAGAACTCATTAATCTAAAAAATGATATGATTATAATTAAAATTGTTTAAACTACATTTGAATTGTGCAACATTTCCTGAGTTTTAGTTGAGAGATAAAAGCTTGTCGTTAGTTGCATTGAGAGATTATCACTTTCATGTGACTCCCTTGACAGTGCGGGTTGATGTGACTTTGCATTGATGGCCAATTAGATCAGGTTGAGACGTTGGTGACCCGGAACTTTAGATTCACATTGAAAACACACCAAGATAACGGTGACAGGTCCCAACAAGGAGTGGGGGGGTTCACAAAGTGTAGTGGTCCAATTCAACATGTGCTTATCTTCGGGTTAATAATTTAGTACCACAGCCGACCCATCTAGTGTATCATCACAGTGAGTAGTCATGGTCAATATATCAATAAAATTGGTACCACATCGATACCATAATCAAAATCTATGGCCGCTATTTATTTCTTCTTGTCGCTTGCTTTTGTTTGGGGGTAAAACAAGTTGTGTAATATTAAAAAAAAAACAAAATACATTTTTGATACTACAAAGGAAACTCGAATGTCAAAGAAAATGTTTAAAGAAAAACAACCAAGACATCATTTAGTACCTGTTTTCTCTCAAGAATATGCTTGAGGAAAGGAATCTTAACTCGTACGGAAAAACGTAACTATTAAGTTTTTTGTTTTCTTCAAATCAAAAGCAAAAAATAAAATAAATAAAACCAAAATTTATGACTATTTTTCAAGGAATAGATGTGTGTTGCGTAAAAATATAAGTGCATATATGTATCACTATACTTGAGATTATACTTAGGGGAAGAGATGTAACATGATTAAAGCAAATAAAAGAAAAAATATTTTTTTTTTCTTTCTTGAAATAATTTGCCGTTTTCGTTTTTTGTTTTGTAAAATGTCAATTGTGTGAGACAAACCAACCCCACTTGGTTTCTCTTTGTGCGGTTTATCGACTTATTTAGTAAATATCATGTTTTAATGATGACGTGATATAATTATTATGTGAATACATACTTCAATTTTTAAATTAATCAAAGACTTCCTCGATATTTCATGGTGATAAGGTGGGCGAATTGGGCCTTTCATCTGGGCTTTGATGTTCGGGCTGGCCCAATTATATCTCTGGCCTCCATATACGATCTTGAGAAGCACAAATTTCGTAGGGTGCTATATAGAGCATACATATCGGAGCTCTTCGTTCCATACATGGATCCAACTGAGGATTGGTACTACAAAACATTTATTGATGCGGGCGAATTCGGGTTCGGACAATCAGCAGTGTCACTCAAGCCCATGGAGGATTGCCCGGCCCATGCGGTTTTCATGGATGGCTACTATGCAGGACAAGATGGTAAACCTGTCAAGATATCAAATGTTTTCTGTATTTTCGAACTACATGCCGGAAATGTATTGTGGCGTCACACCGAAACCGGCATTCCCGGCGAAGTGGTAAGTCATTTTCCAATGTATCAGACTTGAATGTCGAGATGAATTCATGGTTTGCTCAAGATTTATGTGGTTTTTTGTAGATAACAGAGGTTAGAGGAGAAGTTAGTTTGATGGTGAGATCAGTCTCAACAGTGGGCAACTATGATTATATGATGAATTGGGAGTTCAAGCCTAGTGGATCAATTAAAGTTGGGGTAAGCCATACTTCCATGCTAATGATTATATATATATAAGATTGCCAATGAACCGAGTTTCAAATGATTAGGCAATCCACTTGGATTAAAACCATTTTAAGTTCATTCAGTTATAAAAAAAATAAAGTTCGAGCTCGGACATAATTCTAAACTTTCATTTAATATCGAAGTCAAGCCCAAATATTTGCTTGTTCAACTCATCTATGTTTGTTAACTCAAACACAAATATTAAATGTAATGATTTGCATTTTTGGGGAATATTAATCAATGAATGATGGTACAAAATTGTTGTCTTTAGAATGACAGACATTGCCCCAATACTCAATACTCGTTCTGAATTAGTCGAACTTGATCTTAAATATGAGTCTGAACTTAATTTTTAAGCTCTAATGTGTTTGAGCTTGATTCGTTTAATGGGATGAGCTAAGTCCGATAACTTTCAATAAGATGTTTGAAAGTCGTTAAAATCTTGAACACTCCTTGTAACTGAATTATAGTCTATGCAGTCTACCCCTCAGACTCGATTTGGTTCATTTGCACAACTAGGATCAAATAAGGATGTCGCATGAGAAAGATGAAATCCTTAACTCTGACATTAATGTCTTTAACATTTTTTGCCTGAAACAGGTTGGGCTTACTGGTGTGCTAGATGTGAAGGGGGTGTCATATACCCACACAGACCAAATAAAGGAGGATGTCCATGGCACATTAGTAGCCGAAAACACCATTGGTGTATACCATGATCACTTCTTGTCATACCATCTTGACCTTGATGTGGATGGTGTTGCCAATTCCTTTGTCAAAACCAGCCTAGAGACCAGAAGAGTGACCGACAATGTCTCTCCGAGGCGGAGTTATTGGACGGCCACCAGTGAGACTGCAAAAACTGAGTCCGAGGCTCAACTCCGGCTAGGGTTGAAACCAGCTGACCTACTGGTGTCGAACCAGAATAAAAAGACCAAGCTTGGAAACCCCATTGGGTATAGGTTGATTCCAGGATCAATGACCAGTCCTCTTCTATCAGATGATGATTTCCCACAAATCAGAGGGGCATTCACCAAGTACAATGTTTGGGTCACTCCATACAACAAGTCTGAGAAATGGGCAGGAGGATTGTATACTGATCAGAGCCGAGGAGATGATAACTTGGCTATGTGGAGCCTCAGGTACAACTATGGCTTAGAATATCACCATAACATATTATATAATACTTAATTTTGCCTAATTCAAGCTTGGTTAAATAAAAAAATAACTAAATTTGGTCAATATTCTAAACTCGTTTTTGGAAACAATCCGAATTTTAGCAGCGTACGGTTCAAATCGAGTAAGCTTGAGTCGGCTCGGCTCGGCTCAACTTAGAATAGGTTTGTGTTTATAAATAATTTTAATTTTATTATTATACAACTAACATATGAAACACGACCAACTAGCAACTTGTTCATAAGTAGCTATAAATTATGTACACTTTTCTTTTCTTTTCTTTTCTTTTTTCTCTTCTCCAATAGATTATTAGAAGATTTTTGTATAGAATTTAATCATTTTAAGAGTAGTTATTGAAGTTCAAGCGCTAAATTATAGGATATTTTATGATAAATTCAATTCAATTTTAAACGTATGTTCAACTCACATGTTTCTGTCGAATCGAGTTTAAGTAAAAATCTAAGCTTGATAGTTGACCTTGAATTAAACACAAGCTCGACTAGTCACAGCTAAATCAAATCTAAACATACTCAAACTCGACAAATTCGAACTCGACAAACTCGAACTTGATTTAAACTCATCATCACTGTACATGTTTGCATATTCATAGTCCTTCATGTTGAATGTGCAGGAATAGGGAGATTGAAAACAAGGATATAGTGTTGTGGTACACCATGGGCTTTCACCATGTCCCCTACCAAGAAGACTTTCCGATTATGCCGACATTGACCGGTGGTTTCGAGCTCCGGCCTGCCAATTTCTTCGAGAGAAATCCAGTGCTCAAGACAAAATCTCCCCATTATGTGCAGTACTGGCCTAACTGCACCACCAAATCCTAGTTAATTCTGTAAGCCGTAAATAAAAGAGCCGGTGCACTCAAATTTACTTGTGTTTGCTCTCAGTTAATATTGATTGGGAACGAATAAGATCGAGTTCAATTATGTACCGAAAATTATTATGAAATAAGGATGAGATTCCGACTCAATTTGAGTCAACTTAGAGCATATTCAACAATGACTCAAATTTAAACTCAAATTTAAAATTGAGTCTAAATAGTATAAAAACTTTCTCCAACATTGGACTCAAATCTATACCAAATCAACAAAAAACTTATTCTAGATTCAAATTGAAGGATAATCAAATTCTATACCAAATTTCTAACGATAATTTTTTACCTTATCCAAAGACAACATATTTCTTCAATAACTTTTTCTCTGTCACTTCTTGCCTCTTCTACACTGTTTCCATTGTCGACTGCCACCGAAACATTCACATATCCTTCGAAGATTTGTAAGTAAGTTTCTTCTTTATCATCTTTCATCATATTGATTTCTAGTATTTTTTAAAACCTTAATTTCGGTCATCTTTTATACTATATAAACTCAAAACCTAGCTATCATATTTTTCTTTGATTTTTTTGAGTTAAATATTGTCGGTAGGGCAATTGTAGGCCTCCGATTCTTCCTGAAATTTTAAACTTTCATTATCAAAAAATTTAGAAATTCATCATTTTATTTCTTCAATCATTCATTTTTCTTGAAAATGATCCATTTTTTGTGTTCTTTAGTCCAAACCCATATCAAAGTAAATATTTTTTTTTATCTAGATTTATAGAAAAAGATAAGGGATTAGAACAATCTAAGAATTATGGGTAATTTTCTTTGTTTTTTTTGTTTTTTTTATTCTCAAGTGGTGTTGTATCCATATTTTTTTTTTTGAATTACCCATTTATAGAAAGATATGAAAGTTTCAATTATTTTATCAAATTTTATGATTTGAATGACACAAAAAAAAGAGTTCTTAGATAATAAAAGAATTTTTTAAAAAATTTGAATAGATATTTGAGTTTGCCTTTTGGAACACTTTATATCAAATTAAGCTTTTTACTCAAATTTGAGTCATTGTTGGAGATACTCTTACTAGTCCAAAAGTTAAGTTACCGCTATGAAAAAGTATGGATCGATCTTAAAATATTAGAACCGAGTCTAAAATTTGGATCCTAATATTCTAGAATCAATCTAAAACATCTCTATTTTGTTGCAACTTCATCATTATTTATAGTAACTCTAAGCACGATAATAAAAAATAACTATTGGATACCAAAGTAAATCAGGTCGAATACTTTATAAAATGAGTTGAGTTTCAAAAATTGTAGCTTGAAAGGTGATTGCAATAGTGGCGCCCAAAATGCCTATATGAACTCAATTTATTATTACGGGATAGGAATGCAGAACCAAAGGAAAAAGATCTTTGGTGATGAAAAAAATAATAACTAGTTTCTTTATTTTTGGACAAATATATGTATATATATTTCTTTCCTTTGCCTTTTGTGTAAATCAGAGACCTAATACATGTTGCATATTGTAGTTTGGTTGACCACCAAGTGGGGTGATCTATTGAGGTACCGGCCGAACTTCTCATCTAGAGATTAGAGTTTTAAATTTTGGAATTTATATTGAAATTCGGTGGTTAATTGCTATGTTAACCTAGCTAAATTTGTTTTCAAAAGTAGTAACAAATGCGGTCAGAAGCCTCATAATCTCACCAATAAAAATTTATTGGGTGGTTTCTAGGCACTCTTCTTTACCCCTACCCCTTAAAAAAAATATTGCAGTTTGGTAGTGTTGTTTATTCGCTTGAAATTTGTTGCCTTAATTTTATCTCTAGTCAATGTACCTTGCATAGTGCACTTTGTCTGGGTTGTGCAGTTGCTAAAAAAATTAATTTTGTTTTACTCAACTTCTAAATAAAAGAGCTTATGCATCTTAAATAGACCATGATGTTAATTAACGGACTTTTGTTTTGGAATAAAAGACTGCTAGTGAGAATTTTTTATAAAACTTTGGTTCGTATAAGTTTATTGTCTTTCATCTTAAAATGTGTTTTTTTTTTAAATTAAGTGCAACAAAAATGAGAATAAAAAATGATTATGATGGTGCGTTTTCTCCGCGGATGAGCAGGGGGTGTGTCAACTATGATGATCGAGATGGATCTGAGCTAGATGGCTCTTGTGGTTTGCAATAGAATATTCAGGGGAGTCTAGGGGAATGTAAACAGTAAGAAATATAGTGGTTCACCGGCTATGGAGCTCGGCTAGTCCACTCTTCAATGGAGGCTCTTGCTCCTTTTTCTTTATTGATCACTTGAGTGCTTATTCAATACAATATGAAAGAAATTAAGGTTTTGTCATGGCTCTGTAGCCTCTAGGGTTGCCTCTCGAGTCTCTGGTCCCCTCTCAATGGAGATCCCGTCTAATACTTATAGCGAGATCCCTATTTTTAAGGGATACCCGGCGAGATCTCCTTCCTTCCCTTGTGGGATTTCCCTTTTAATTAGGAGAGGATCTTGATTGATTGAAATCTCATGCCTTGCTTATCGTTTCCTACTGCTTTGGGAATGCTTGCTATTGGCCAGTCGTTCATTCCACAATTCTTCCATCATCTTGCCTGGACTGAGCTCTAGGTCGGCTCCTCTTAGCTCAGGATTGTTTATCCGACCTCCCTTCTGGGATGACCTCTTTGATCTGAGCCCATGTTCGGGAATATTTTTCCTGGTATCATCAGATTATATCCGTCAAAAAATAGAGGTAGTTCCTGTCATAGATAAATTAAGAAAAATTTGACTTAGATATTTTGGATATATTTATGGATGGCCTATTACGGTACCGGGAATAAAGAGTGATACGTTAGTTATTGATGATAATCATAATGATAGAAGAAGATTAAAATTAACTTTAAATGAAATAGAAAATAATTATATGATAACTTATGGTATAACAAAAAGAATAACACTTGACATAGCACCATGGCGAGAGATGATTCATGTAACTGACCTAAAAAATATTAGGACAAGACTTTGTTGAGTTGAGATGGATTGAATTTTATTTTATAATGTGTTTTCATAGTCATCGATAGATTGCATTAAAATCGTTTAAGATCTCGAGTTCAAGCCACACTAATCACCGCTCACACCATCATACCAAAACGGGTCACACGTTATGGAGAGTAATATCGAATAAACACTTGTGTGACACTTCTGTAAAGCTTTTAAAACAAGTGATGGATAAACTCTTACAAGGCCTAAGCTGATAAAGAAGGGTCTTAGTACGAGAATGAAAAAGAAAGCGATGTATATCTCTAGCCTTTTGAAATCAAACAGCAACCAAAAAAAATACAACAACTAATCAGAAATGAAGCAGGGTTAAACCTACTTAGAAGATTTGCATCTGCTAAATTGAAATAAGTGCATTGGCTTCAAATTAACAAGCTCTAAAACAGTGCTATTGTCTGAGCAATGGGTTTCTTTCAAAAAAATTTGCCGGCCGGAGCTCGAACCCACCGTTGATTGTCGGCATCACCGGGAAATCTTCTTGGTATGGAACGTGATGGAACCCTACTGTGTACCACACCACTATGTCTTTATTCACAATTGATCTATTCCTGCACATACCCAGGAAAAAAAATTCAATACTGTCTCAAAATAATTTGTTGGTTTTATCCACCAGATTTGTTGATGGTCCGAACAAATACTATGACCCATAATTGATTCAATGGTTATTAATGATTAAATTAGTAAATAAGGGCTAATTTCACTTTATACTCTGAAAGATACTTTGATTCTTAATTTACACCTTGATATGTTATGAATTGGAAGAAATGTAGACCTCGTCCAAACTGTCTTTTAATTTTTTATTATAAATTGAAGTATATTAGTTGCAAGTGTTTCGGGCACAAGGATAAAGGTGTGTCCATCGCTATAGATATTTGTTTCCGATCAATTTGACATAATTTTATGTATCAAAAATAAGATTTCGTTAATTAAATAGAGACTAAGTCTATCATATGCAACTCACATAAGACGCAACAGTTTATGAATTTATACATAAGCCCATGAAAGAAACACTTAAAAGTTGCAATTCATATGCTTCAATTTATGGTGAAAAATTGAATGATAGTCTAGGCAAAGTCCACATTGCTACTAATTCATAAGATTGAGGGAGCAATTGAAATTTTTAATGTATGAGGATATAAACTAAGAATCGAAGCATCATTTAGGGTGCAAAGTGACATTAGCCCAGCCAATTATCTAAACAATTAAGGTAACTAATACACTTTTTTTAGGGAATGAGACAATTAGAGGCTGTTTGATTCTTACCTGCGACTCCAAACAGCAAGGCCATCATCCCCATGGCTTCTATCAGCATAAAACCCACCAGCCCACCTTTCTGACTTATTGTAGCATGTCACCCACAATTGATACTTTGTGTAAGCTGCTCGAATCGCCGGGTAATCGTCACTGGACAGCAGGGAGGTTGCTGGTTGTCCGGTGATAAGCCGATAACCAACCTGATTTCTCAGCATAGTCTTCTTATTGGGGTTCACTACTAGTAGCTCTGCTGGTTGTTCCAACCCAAGCCTAGTCCTGGCCTCAGCTTCAGTTTTGACAGTTTCCTTAACAGTTGTCCAGTAACTCTTCCTAGGAGAGAGGTTAATGTTCGTTATTTTCACTGTTTTCTGTTTGGATTTGATGAATGAATTGTGGTTTCCATCAATGTCAAGGTCTAGGTAGTATGTGAGGAAGTGATCATGGTTGATGGCAACTCTGTTGTCTGCTACCAAGGTGCCATATACTTTCTCAGTTATTTGGTCAATGTTTGTGTATGCAGTGGACTTAACTTCAAGCACACCTGTTAGGCTCACCTGCCAATCAGAAATAATTATAAACTATGAAGAATTGCAGTTTTAAAATTACTATGCATATATCCTATCACTTAGGTCCCGACCATAGATAGATACCGGGATTATAAACACTTCTAGCATCCCACGAACCGGCGTAGCACGATTCAAAATAGGATGAGTTCACGATTTAGATCGCTCAAAGTCTCGAACGTAACTTACAACTCAAACTGCAAAATGATTCATGATCTAAGTAATCCCACATCATAACCCCAACTCCAAATCATAACATTAACTTGTTATTTCATTATTTTGGTGTACTTTAAACTGATATTTTGATAATCCTCATCAGATATATAAAATAAATATTGGTTAACTATGTGTGTATGGGTGTATTATTCTTTACAAAAATTACAAAACTAACCACAACCCAAAAACATCGTACCAACTAAACCTACTTGCATCATACCATGTATTAGAAGAAGTATCGTACCACATACCTATACTCATATCACGTACCAAATCGACCCACAATCTAAGTAACATTCATCTCAACTTGTGTGTATTTTGGACCTCTATTATACAACACACGTTATATAATATGGGTCTAATCCAAAATGAACAGGGTTATATAATATGGGTCCATAAGTTACAACAATAACACTGAAAAGATTAAAACTGGAATGAAAGGAGGAAGAATGTGCTCTAAATGATTTATTGCTTGAAGTAATGGAGTGTAAATGGCTTCCCAAGTTGTGGCACTTACCCCAACCTTGATGGAGCCACTTTGCTTGAACTCCCAGTCAAGGACATAGTCATAATTTCCAACAGTTGCCACCAATCTAACTACCAGATTAACCTCTGGCTCTCCACTAGTTATCTGCAAAACTAAACAGTTCATATTAAGGTCTCACTTTGCTCACAGAAAGGACACTGCAAAAAAAAAATCAGAAAGCACTTAAACAAGCTGTTTTACCACTTTTCCAGGTACACCAATTTCAGTATGTCTCCAGCCAACATCTCCAGCATACCTCTCAAAAATGCAAATGGCTCTTGGAAGCTTCTGTGCTTGTCCATTCACACCGGCCAGATACCCATCGAGATATGCTGCATTGCCAGGGCAGTCAATCAGTGGCAGAAGCGTGCTGGCCGATCTTCCAAACCCGAATTCACCCACATCCATGAAGGTTTTATAATACCATTCACTTGTAGGATCCATATAAGGAACAAATGTCTCAGATATATGTCCTCTGTAAAGCACACGCCTGTACTTTTTCCTACCCGCGTCAAATATGGAGGCTGTTGATATGATCAGCCCGGCTCGAGCATTGAACGATAGATGGAACACCCAATTAGCCCATCTAACCTCGTTCCCAGTAATGGTGAAGCCAATGTCTGTTTTATTACAGGTGACAACATCAGGCCTTTGCCCTGATGATTGAAAATCAGTCCCCTCAGCTCCAGGCAATGGAACTCTAACCCTATCCAAATACTTGGTAATTTGCATTGATTCAACATCAACTAGAATATCTATCCCCTCAATCGGCCTTGCCCATATATCAGACGTCCCTCCACGATAAAAACACGAGAGTCTCAAAGCTCTTCTGGTAACAAGCTCCCCAAACCAACCAATTGTAAATGGTATGCAGCTGACTTCAGACAAATTTAAACCCCTTCTCAAAATTGAGACTTGGAATTTAGGGTACTTTGAGGGTAGCCTGCTGGCCTGAAAAAGCTCTTCAAATGTCAATGGAGGGTAACCCTGGCCAGTATAAACATGGTCTGATGTTATTGAACCAGTGGCGAAGTCTATAATGAGCTCATGGGTCTGACCCTCAGCTCGAACCACAACCATGGCTCGACGATGAGGAAAAGGCTCATTGTGTTTGTGTGAAGATAGCCAGTTGAGAACATCTCTTTTCTCTGGCTCTTTAAGATCAACAAAATGAAAAGTTAGATTAGTAACAGAGCCAAGATGAGACTTTTGAACGATGAGTCTAACTTGGTTGATTTCTCTTGGACTGAGAGGATCTAGAGGGTGACAAAGACCAGTAGTAACAAAGAATTGCAAGACAATAGCTAAAACTTGGACTGAAACAGCCATGGACACTGCTTTGTGAACTCACCAAAAAAAAAAAGGTTGATAGAGATGTGGTACTTCCAAATACTGTTTGACAATATATGATAGTGAATATTCATATTATATTAAATGGCATTCATTACATTTTCATTTTTTTTTATTACAATTTACAAGGGACGGGGCCATTAGGCCAACCACTAACCACCAACCTCTAACGTTTGTTAAGATGTTACTACACTATAATGATAGAGTGAACCTTATTTAGAGATTTAATGATGTAGTGTCAATGTAACAATTGGATTAGTTGTGAGTTCCATCTAATCCAACATTGGAACTCACAAGTAATCCAATTGTTACATTGAAGTCACATTATTAAGCGCCTAAATAAGGTCCTCAAATAAGATCCAAGTATCATTTTCTATTATGATAAGCTGCTTTGTTCAATAAATATCACACAAGGTTTCCCATGTTTCCATGTTACAATGTGTCAGCTTTCCTTAGGTAGGAGGCAATGTACAGCCTATGACAATTAATGTGCATTAAATTGTAAGTTTATGTTCCTTTCTTGCATTGTGGGCAAAGAATACTTGATTTGCTCTGCTTTTCCATTGAGATGAAGAGCATGCTCCTTTTTAAGCCCCTTTTCAAGAGTCACCATTTCAACACTGAGTCACAATTATTACAACTCAAAATTTTATAGATCCCATCTATGCTATCTAGTTGTAAGATAGCAGCATAATACGGGGACAAAATAAACAAATGGAAAGAACCTTTAACTTGAATTCTCCAAAGTCTTCTGCTAGCGTTGTTAATCTCGAGCTTGGTTCGAGTTCAGCTTGTTCAGGCTCATTTTTTTTTTTAAATGAGCCTAAACTTGAACAAATTTTTAGGCTCATTTAAAAAACAAATCATACAAGCTCGACTCAAATTCGATAGGCTTAACTCGTTTATATGCAATAACTTGGACTCGACTTGGGCTTGACTTATTTTTGGCTCGTTCAGGCTTGGCTCGTTTAGGAAACGAGCTAAATTTAAACAATTTTTTAGACTCAATTAAGAAAAAAGTTTTTCAAGTTTGGCTCGAGCTCGTTCGACTAACAGCCCTATCTTCAGCAACCCCAACAAAGACAAGTTGTAAATCCAAAGTCCTAATTTCAAACTTTGATAATCCCTTATGGTTAGACCGCAAGAAATTTATCCTTTATGAATACCCTAACCCCGGCGTGGATGGTCTGCCTTTGACCGTACTAGAGAGAGAATTAGTCAAAGAACGCGCAAATTGGTCCAGACACCCTAGACCGTTGAATAAAAAAAAAACAAAGTCTTAGCAAAAACTAGTATATTTTGGAAAAATGGAGGTCAGATTCAACCTAATGGAACACTGAGAAAGTGATCTGTTTAAATCATCAATATATTTAACATCTCAAAGTAGCTTTTGTTTGGTGAGGTTTCAGCTAGTCATGTACACTTTTTTCCATTTCTGGACCTGTCACAGATATTAATCTCAATAAATTCCACTAAAATGAATTACTTATCAAATTTGCACCATGTTCATTAATAGACAGTAAAATATGTTCAACTTCTGCATCTGTCCTTTCCTAAGCAAATGTCCTAACAATTTGTTTGGTGCTGCATCAGCAAGCTAAATCCTAATCGATTTAGACAAATTTCCAGAATTTTAGAATTATGAAAGCATTTTCAAAGGGATGCGTGGGTTGTTTGTGTGTGTGTGTGTGTGTGTGTGTGTGTGTGAGAGAGAGAGAGAGAGAGAGAGAGAGAGAGGGAGAGTTCAGTAACCTTTAGCATTCATCCGTAACAAATTATTACATGAAGCCAGTCATTGACATGGAGCAATTGGGCTATCTCACAACTTTGACAGGTCGGTCCTTGAGCACTGGATTATACTCAAAAAAATTGGCTGGCCGGAGCTCAAAACCCGCGCTCACCGTTGGCATGACCGGAAAATCTTCTTGGTAAGGTACATGATGAAAACCTAATGTGTACCACAACACAATGTCCTTGTTTTCTATTTCCCTATTCCTGCATTAATAATAAAGAAGAAAACTTAATAATTTAACTCAATGATATTAGTTTTCCATATTAGCCAATCAAACTTTAGACTTGTATCAAGTTAACTGTACCTGAGGCTCCACACAGCTAAATTGTCATCTCCTTGGCTCTGATCAGTATTCAATCCTCCTGCCCATTTTTCTGACTTGCTATATGGTGTTACCCACACATTGTACTTGGTAAAGGCCCCACGGATTTGTGGATAATCGTTGTCCATCATAAGGGGACCCGCGACAGACCCAGGGATCAAACGGTAGCCAACATGGTTCCCCACCTTGGTCTTCTTGTTGGGATTCACCACTAACAACTCAATTGCTTTTGAGCTTAGCTTAATCTTGGCATCAGACTCGGTTTTAGCAGTTTCACTCACAGCCGTCCAATAACTCTTCCTTGGTGATCTGTTATCAGTCACTTGGGTCATTTGCAAGTTAGTCTTGACAAAGGAATTGGCATCACCATCAATGTCCAGGTCAAGGTGGAAGTTGAGGAAGTGATCATGGTATGCACCCAATGTGTTCTCTGCTAACAATGTGCCATAGACTTCCTCTTGTATCTGATCTTTGTGGGTGTAGTTTGATCCCCTCACTTCAAGCAGACCAGTCAGCCCAACCTGTGACAATGAAATTCGATTTATAAACCTACTAATGAACGAACGACATACAGATATCTTAAAAATGCTGATAGCACTAGATCAATATGTCATTGGGAGAAAATGCTATAGGAAAGGATGCAAAAAACCCACCCATGGAGAGTTCCACGTTCACTTTGAATTTCATGAGAAGTTCATAGCAGCTACGGATTAATTCAAATCTAGCATGCAGCGAATTCCCATCAGCATTAAGGCTGACAAGGAATAGTTGCAGAAACAATAAGCAGCTCGGTCTATTTTAAAGCCGAGAACTTGGAAAAAGTAGCCTAAATGCAACCTAGACATAATTTATTGACAATGATGCTGTATGGATGCAAGAGGCCTCGGATTTATCATGCCTCTCCTCCTCCAAGACATCCCACATAATGAGATTTTCAGTCATTCGTTGCTCAAAATAATTTATAATTGTTTCCTATCATAGACATTATTAGCCTCATGGTTTACTTTACCGTGACTTTGATGGTGCCACATTGCATAAATTCCCAATCAACAATGTAGTCATAGTTGCCCACAGTCGACACCATCCTCGCCACTAAGCTCACCTCTGGTCTAACCTCTCTTATCTGCAAAACAGTTTTAACTCTCAATTCAATCCCAAATATGTAGCTGAAAAACAAGACCTCCATAAGCAATTCGAAAATTCATTTACCACTTTCCCTGGAATTCCACCTTCAGTATGGCGCCACATAACGTCTCCTGCATAGCGTTCAAAAACACAGAAAACGTTTGATGTCTTTCCTGGTGTCCCGTCTTGTCCTGTGAAGTAACCATCCATGAACACGGCATTTTCTGGACAATCCTTTAATGGTTCAAGTGGCACTGCACATAGACCGAACCCATATTCACCAGCATCAAAAAAGGTCCTATAATACCATTCTTCAGTCAGGTCCATGTATGGCACAAAGAGCTCTGATACAAACCCTTTATACAACACGCGACGATATTCACCCTTGTCAACATCATAGATTGATGCTAAAGATATAATTGGACCTGCTCTCATGTCAAAAGCTAGATGAAAAACCCAATCAGCCCACCTGATTTTAGTGACAGACAAAGACCATGTTATTCATCAGTTGATTCTCTTTTAGGCAACTATGGATCGAAATGTGATGAGGTATAGAAAATTGATTTATATTAACAAACAGAAAATGCACAAATTAAATAAGTCAATGCAGCTAATGGCATCCTATCTATACTTCCCCCAAAAAAATAATATAAAAGGAAAATGTACAACATAGATCAAGATAGCACGACCTACATCAAAAGTTTGTGCTGGTGTAAAGTCATGGACTTTCTGTTTTCAAGCTCATAGTAAGAGCATCTCCAAGGGGAGTTGCCAAAAATGGGATGCCAAATAACATTTTACAACCTTGAACAGTGTTTTAGCACCCCCGAAAACACAATCTGTTCCAATGGTAGGTGCCAAAATAGGGTGTCATTTTAATATTTTAATATTTTCAATTCTAATTTCAATTTCAAGTTGTATTTTCAATTTCAATTTTAATTTCAAGTTTATATTTAATATATAGTTTTTCATAAATAATAGCAAGATTTGCCACCCCATATAGCACTCCCATTAGAGTTGCTCTAAAGAGTTGAGTTGATTAGGCTCAATGTCAGGGACCAATTGATAAAGAAAAACTTTCCCCATCTCGTACTAGACTCTTTTAATTCATTTAATGTTAGACCACTTGCCAATCCAAACAAAACTCACATTATCTTAATTTTTTTCCCATACTAATACATGATGGTTGATATGCTATTTATAGAACTAAAAGAATCCAATACAATAGTGGATCCGAATTCCACCTCCACGAGGCATGGTAAATTGGTAAGCGAGTCTAAAAGGCAATTTGCTTTTTAGTACAAAAAATGAATCTGCATAGTCGTGAGGGAGCATTGATACAGGAGACTCCACCCCACCTACGTGGGTAGATGCTAAGGTTTCCTTGCTTGCTTTGAGCGCTTGGAATTGTTGTAGTTATGGAGACTCAATCTCATGCATTGAGCGAGAAAATCTAAGTCTTTAACTACTGAACTCGGTGGTTAAAATACCATGGTAGACATTGTCCAAACCAATTTTCTCATCCCATCCATCATGTATGTAGGAACCAAACCCATTTTAATAACAAGAACAGACATACTATAATACTGTGAAGAACAAGCCTTATATACCTCACTGTATGTCCATCTATGGTGAAACTTGGTCCTTCTGGTTGAACTACTCGTTTCCCCTTCAATTGTAGACCGTACGGTGGCATCTGCTCCGATCGTCTGTAATCAGTCCCATCGGCTTTTGGCACCACAACCGTCAATCTATCAAGAAACCCAATGATCTTCATCTGATCAAGATCAACGGTCACAGTCACTGCCTCAATAGGTCTCATGTACAAATTCACAGTCCCGTCCAAGTAATAGCACATAACTTTAACGATCCTGGCAGTCCTCTTCTTCTCTCCATACCACCCCACGGTGAAACTCCCACACACTACTTCTTCAACCTTAAGCCCCCTCTTGGTAATTGACGCTATAAATGGTGCGTACGTTAGCGGCAATTTGCTAGCAGCTGTCTGTTCTTCAAAGGTGAGTAGAGGATAGCCATCGCCATGGTAGATTTTATCAGAAATAATCGAATTAGTCGACAAGTCAACGATGATTTCATGAGTTTTAAGATCAGATCGTGCAATAACAAAGGCTCTGCGAGGTGGGTTTTTTGTGGGTTGATTTGATAACCATGATAAGATTCTTGACTTCTCTGGTTCGTCTAAGCCTACGTAATGGAAGGTTAGATTGTGAAGTGAGCTGGGTTGGGCCTGTTTGACTATGGTTCGAACTTGATTGAGCTCTGATGGAGTGAGAGGGTCTAGTGGGTGGTACTGATTGGTGGAGATTGGAGTGAAAATGGGGAAGAGAGAGAACAAGAAGAGGAGAAGCTTGAAGTTTGCAGCCATAGCTATGGTTGTGAGTGCTGAACTAACAGGTCTTCGTGATGACATCCTATACTATAAAAGAGCCGAGGCTCGTGGATCACGCACATTCTTATTTTATTTGGTAAATTACACTTTACTCCTTCAAACTATTACATTTATTTTATTTTATATCCTCAACTATAAAATTTCTTACATTGCATTTTAAAATATGAATTTTATTTCATATCACTCTAAGAGATAATGATTGTCAACTTTTTGACTGTAAATACGCATATGAGTGGTCTGTATTGTCAATAAGCAACTACTTACTGCACTTGTGCAAATAAAAATCAAGAAAAATATTCATCCATAACTTTGTCCTTCCTAAGTTTCAAATTTTATTCTTTTGGCTGACCTTCTTTTTCTTTTTAGTAACTATTTAGTTATAAAAAAAATAAAATAAAGTAATTCTAGGCATGTGGCAGGAAGTTTTTTAAGATTTTTCTCCCTCGTTTGACAAATTTATAAGTTTGTCATTATCTATTAGAATAATATGAAATAAAATTAATATTTTAAGTTGTCATATGAGAACATTTATAATTGAGAGTATAAAGTAAAATAAATATAATAGTTTAAGAGGGTAAAGTATAATTTACTCTTTTTATTTGAATTTTTTGCCCCCACCAACTCTACCACGTCATTTGCACAAAAAATAAGTAAAAAACTTTGCATATGCTATGGGAATCAATTATTGCAAGAAAATTTGGGCAGACAAAATCTTCCCCCTCCAAGAAAATTTGGACAAATTGTTTTGGCCGCATTCATAACACTGACATTTATTACTTGATTAAATAAAACGGTAAGTTAATTTATGAAGTTGCTGGCGAATTTCATTTTAACATGCAGGATAAAGTCTACAAGATATAATGTAACGACATATATAAAAAATAATCACTAACACGCTAATTTAGATCGTTAATTATGATTTTATATAACTAAGAAATATTTTTAAAAATTTTAAATAAATAAATGAACTTAAATTAAGAATTTGTTATGTGAAAACAAGTCAAATTATTATAATATAAGTTATATTTCATGTTAAAATAAAAATATCATAATGTCTGAATAATATATTAAACGAGTAATATATTAATAATATTAAATTTAGATGGAGATATTATAAAAAGGGGAAGAAGTGTCATATGAAAGGGCTAGCCATATTTTACGTGACAAGTGTGTTTTATTAAAATAAAAAAAGAAAAAAAAGACCACCAGCATAGACATGTGACAAAAAAAATTATGAATAAAATATAGCCAGCTGTTCACAATGATACAAGTTGATGATGTCACATGTGACATGAGGGATGGGGGGTTCTTGGCTAGAAATAGCCAGCACTTGGTCATTCAACCAAGGCAGCAAGAGAAGAAAAAGAGAGATTAAGAAATGGAATAGAAGAAAAAAAAATCCAGGAGATCTTGAGCAATGATTCTATTTCAAATCATTATCAAATTCAAATATTTTGTTTGAAATAGTTTGAATTTCATATCTATCGAAGTTATTTGAGGTACGAGATAGTATATAATATGCTTTTGTATTTTAAATCTCTTTGTAAAAAATATTCTTTGATTATCAGAAATTTGTATTCTTATTAATTATTTTGATTGAAACGAAATTTTATCAATTTTATCGGTTAATTTGTATTTTAGACTAAATATTTTGGGATTGTTTGATACATGTACGAAAGTGTAGTTAGGGCATAATTAGTGAAATGTGATTATGACCTCTGCGAGGTGCGATTGTGATTACAGTTCTGCAAGGTATAATTAATTATTATGTATATGAATTTATATGTTCAAGTGTCACTTGTCATGTCATCAAGAGGAATCGAGTATGTGACTATGTTTGATAGCAGTTGAGTTATGTGGCCTGTCGAATGTGATTCTTGATTTCGTTAACTATAATTCTTATCATCTTAATTATTTGACATCTGGTCGTTCATATATTTTTTTGGCCATTGAGCATAATATTTCTTGTCATATTGTATATTTTCCCGTTTTTAATATTTTTCCAGGATAATTTCGAAGGGAATAATCAAAGTTGATATTTGAGGAATCGAAGATGGATGAATCTTGATATAATTTTTTTTTTATACTTTTATTGGCATTTGAATATCAAAATTGTGATTATAAATTTATTGAGGCAATTAGAGTTTTGTCCCTGTATTCGGAGATATTTGTAGTTTATTGTGATCGATTAATTTAAATCAAGTAACGCATCCTGAAAACGCGGCATTACAAATAAGTTAAGAGTATAGTTTCTCAGGTTGTTAAGAAGATGAGACATACTTCTTACTATTTAACTCTTAAATATTTCTAATCATAGGATTACTACATGGACACTATATAATCTGGATAGATTAACATACACTATATTTACTCATATTTGATATGAGGTGACTCGTCCAAGTTACTATTGTAGGGACACTAAAGCAAGTGCGTGGGTGTTTGTTAGAGAACAAGTACACTAAACATAACCATTGATTAACGTAGAATTTTTCAAATGGAGTTTTACATACCTGTCAATGTTAAATCTTAAAATTATAGTTATGCAAACTTGAGACAACACGATTGTCTTGTGCATAGACTTCTATAATTTAACCATACAACATATTCATATACTAACTATGTAACTTAGATATGTATTGTTGGACATAGTAAACATGCATAGACTTATGAGTGTATAACATGAAATCTATCACTTTTAGTAAATAAATGAAGAATGTTGTACGTAGGGGTGTCTATGGGCTGGGCAAGGCTAGGCCTGCGAAATTTTTTTCGGGGCTGGCCTAGGTAGTGTAGGCCAAAGCCCTTACCCAAGTGAGTTATCGGGGCGGGCTTCGAGTAAGGGTAGGCTACTCACAACCCAACCTGCAAGTCTATTGGGGGGGCTTGCTAGGCGGCGGGCCTACTCGCGGGCTCTTTTATATACAAACTCTATTTAAAAATAATGAATATTTTTATAACTTAATACTTATGTAAATTATATTTTTGAATAAAAAATAAAGTCAAAATGGATAAAAATAAAATATGAATAATTTTATTTTTTATCAGGATATGAACTGTAAAACCCAGAATAAATAAATAAATAAAATTCTAATTAAATGAATAAAATAATAATTAATTGTTAAAGCACAGGTTAAAAACATAATTTTGTTTTAAAAATATAACTTTAGACTATATAATTTTGTTTTAATTGTCTTCCACTTTTTGGTTCATCTCCAGAAAGCCGGCCAGAGAGTTAGAAAAGAGAGAAAGAGAAAGAGAAAAAGAAAAAGAAAAGAAAAAAAAAATCAAATCTCTTTCATTTCTTCTTAGATCTACGAAGATTGAACTGTTTAATCGCTTCGGGCCAAAAATTAAAGTTGCTCTACTCAGCGAGAGTTATGCAACGACACCAAAGATCGTATTTTGCTAAAAAAAAAATATCGAGTACGAAAATTTAGACCTAAGGCTTAGGAAGTTGAATTTGGGCATTCTTTGGAGTCTACTACATGGGCTCACGCTACGAGAGGTAGAGTTTCCCCTATTTAGATGTAATTTCAACCTAAAATATGGCATATGAAATGGGTAGGCTAATGATGTATATCACATGTTAGGTCTTGATTAGTGTACGTAGTGGGTTAAATATATGATTTATAATTAGCCTTGTAATTAATAAAATTATATTATGATTAACTTGGTGTAAGTTAATGGTAGTAGTTTAAAGTATGTTAATTGTATATTAGCATGACTTGATGTTGTAATGACATATCAAGTTTAATAAAATTATTAGCTTGTTATATGATTATTGTAGTTGACTTGTGCTTATATTTATAGAATTAATAAACATGTCGCCATGTTGGAAGTAATAAACATGTTATTTATGTAAATTAATTATGTCTCTTGGTGTTTATTTAAATGCCTAGGTGAATACAAGTATGTTGATTATCTTACATAACATCCTTGAGATTGTGTTGAAAATGTCATTATATTGCATTTTTTATGTAATGGACATTGTAAATGGTATCAAAGGCAATTACACATTATATTGCATTATACATAGGTTGTACTACATTCATGGGCACTGACATGGGTGGGAGTGTGTGCATGGTATGAAATCAATCACCACATAGGTAGTTGATCGTGGGCTCGGGAAAGTCGCACAAAGGTACGGCGGAGTCGCACAGGAAATTAAATGAATAAATGTGTCGGGATAGCAAGAAGGGCTAGATTCTCCTTTGGGTGTAAGACCCGCTTACTTAATTTATACACTTTGTGGCGGTACAATTCCAAAAAAGTGTAACGGCGTAAACGGAGTTGCAGGTGGGATGTCTTGAAGATCCGTTGATTCTCTCCACAAAAACACAAGAAAATAAATTAATTAGTCATTGAGTGTGCATAACACCAATGACCGGGGGGGCTTAGAATGCCCGGATACATACGCATGACATTGCATATATTGTCGGAGCTCGGGATGGGGCTCGGTGTTAGTATTACTTGCGTGAGTCTCATCTCATGGCATGACATTATTTAAGACATTTGTTCATAATAAACATATTTGAATGAATGCATTAAATGATTGTTGCATGTGACATTTCATATGTATTTTGGTTGAGAGAAATTCTCTATAGATATTATCCTATTGAGCGTTGGCTCACCCTTTATGGGAACATTTTTCAGGTATCGGTCAGGCATCCACCGAAGGCGAGGCCATGGACCCTCTTTGACGACAGAGTCGATCTGTGGCTCTTATTTTGACTTTGAAGTCCCTTGTGTATATTTACTTTTGGCCTTGTATAATTTTTGTAACAAAAACTTCTTTTATATTAAAAATGTATGTATATGTAACTCTTTTGAAAACATTTATTCTTTTATGAATGAATGTTTGTATGTAACAATGATGATTATGGTAGTATCTGATACTATGAAATCAAAAATGGATAAATGGACCTCGGATGGGTTAGGTGATTGTATGATTGTACAGGTTGTATTTTTGGTAGAGTTTCTCGTACAAATGAGACTCTGCCCAAATTTTGTTAAATTATGGATCCCGGTAAATGGGATGTAAAGGCATGGTATCGAGTTATACGGTATTCATGGGTATTCTGCGGGTTGATGGGTGATTAACTGAATAATTGCAGACATCCGGAATTTGGGGTGTCACATGAACTACAACCAATAGAACGAATCACAACTAAGTTGACACATATTCACTTATCTATCATTTACATTATTCTACCCTTTAAAACTTGTATGCTTAATATATGGAAAAGAAAATAATATATTATTTTTTGTATCTAAATTTTTCAAACTTCAATTCCGATATTGGGAGACATATTTCAAAGTTTAAAATTTAATGGTCTAAAATTATAACTTTTTTTCAAAGGAAAAGTGGGCGGGCTCGGCTTGGCAGGCAAGCCCTTGAGCGGGGTTTTTTGGGAGGGCTATTGGACCAAGTAATGGGTTGGGGCAAACTCAAGCTCTCTTTTTAAGGATATTGGACTTGAGCTCAGGCAATCCAACTATCGGACATAGTAGATTTAAAGTTTATTTTTTCGAGTCGGGTAATGGAACCCATGGATAACCTGACTCATGGACACCCCTAGTTCTATGTGATCTTCTAAGATATGACTCAAAGAGTCTTTGACCAAGACAAAATGACAATTAAAAAAAGAGTTTCTAATCATTAAGAGTCGTATTCCTAAGATCAAACACATAAGATTGAATTAGGGGGTTTGACAGTAATTTATACTCTAGTAATTCAATTGGGACATTGTGTGATAGAAAAATTAAATTGCATGACAACTTTAGACTAAATGAATTCTTTACTTATTTCGTACTATCCTAAAGTTAATCATGATATGATATTAGATGTTACTCATAATTAGTAGAAGTAAGAAGAATGGAAATTAATATAAATATATATTAATTGTTCTTCATAAAAGAGAGAATTAGACGAGTTTTAATTTGAATTAAATTAGAAAGAGTTTTAATTTGAAATGCTACTTGTACTTAGTATAGAATGCCTACAAGCGGGTATTCTTGAATCTATAATGTCACACACAATAGAATTGATTGGAAGGATAAATGAGAGAAAATCAATTAAGAGTTAATTGAGTGAAAACCTAATTAAGAGTTAATTATGATTTTTATTATAATTAATGGTCAATAAATGAGTTATATATAATTATGAGATAATTACAACTACACCCAAACTAAGATTAGAGTTTTCTAAGGCTTTATAAATTTATATAATAAAACAGCTCATATTTTAAATTTTATCTCAGTCATATTTTTCTCTTAAAACCATTACCAATCACTCATATTTCCCTCCCTAAAAATATCACATCACTCATTTATATCACATGTTTAATCATTTATATATTTTCTCCCTAAAAATATCACATCACTCATTTCTATCATATATTTAATTATTTAATATTTGATTAATTTGTAGTTAATAGAATTTTTATTTCAAATATTATTCATATATGATACTATACACATGTTGAAAATTTTTAATATATTGAGATCAATTTTTTGGACTCTCAAATTTTATATTTTATCGTGCCTTCAGGCACGAGTTATGACCAGTAACTTTATATAGGAGATGGATATATAAGATACCAACTCTCTTGTTAGCACAAGAAAATATACCCATCATTCTTTCTCTAGTAATTTATCAAAGGTTTAGGTATATCTTTCAAGTTTATTAATTGAGCAATGCTACATGGATTTAAAAAGTAGACTTACAAAATAGAATTGATAATTACAACCATTGATTTCACTATGAATCCCAGAATTTATTGAAACTTACTACCTATTCAATAGTTGTGATTATCAAATCTATTTTTTAAATCTATGTAACATAACTCTTATTAATTCATGTGGATACCGATAAAGGTCAAACGATTGCAAGGCTTGGGGTAAATATCAAATTCAGATTTAAAATTTTAAAATTTTTGAGAAAGTTTGAAAATTTGTTAAAAGCACGCTTCAAGAGATAATTTTTAATCTTCTTTATAGATATAAGGTTTCGATTTCTATTAAATATGAACAAATCTTAGAATGAATAATCAATATTTATTTTTTTAAAATTTCATTGTTTTATTATATGATTCCTTTTAATATCATCTACAATAAACTTTCTCTTCAAGACACATCATTTAACATACATTTTTTTGATATTGAGAATAATTTGAATTCGCAATTTTTTAGTCTCCAAATTCTTACCTCGCAGTCCTGTTATTTCCTCTTCTTTCTATCTCCGCAGATCCTCTACCCTGAAAACCCTCCTCCTACTCTTTCGGGTTGCCTCTCCTCCCACCACAACACTTTGCCAAAACCTCCAACAAGCATAGATCCATTCCCAAAATAAGAAACTACGATGATCAACATCTCTACCTCCCACTCCTAAATCTATCTAGAATCGTTGTTATTACTAATTAAATGCATATTTCTTGGTTATTGATGTGTCTAATGTTATGTTGGTACAATGCTTGGTCAGTTTTGGGTGGTAGGGGAAGTGATTTGATGGGTTTGGGTGATAGTTCCTGTACGCGGTGATTTTCGCACAATAAATAAAAGGGACAAATCTCTCCTCTGATGAACATGGGATTTACCTGAAAATTGAGGATCCCAAAGCAAGAGGGAGTGAAAAAGGCCCTAAGGAGTAGTGATGAATGATTTTTTCAACTGTCCACACGATTTAGACGAGTCGAGAAGGAATTTGCCACTCAAAACAAAGAGTTAAAATGGCTCCGGAGTATTTTCTGACATGACTCTTCCGACGGTAAAGTTAGTATGTGTGAGAGAGGAGTGAGAAACACTGTTGTTTTACTGAGAATTATTCTTGCATACCTTTGTTATCTGTTTGTGAAAGTTATTTATACCTTTTATGAAGGAAATCATTGCATACATGTGGGTCTTCTCAAGGGGGAAGTCCCTCATTGGCCCATTTGGTAGGCAGCAGGTGATGGCGCTCAGTCGTTGAGCAGAGTGCCTCCTACTTTGCTTGAGAGGACTATGAGCATTAACTTCTTAGACTCTCGAGCATTTAATGCTCTTTTCTTTGGAATCTCCAAGCAATAAGCGTCTTATCCCTCTGAAGGATCATTAAATGTCTTCATGTGATGGTTGCGCATGAGCAGGGGTATCTTTGTCTTTTGGTCCCTGATTTTGTGATCTCTGCCATATGTAATGTTGTCATTGTGGTGGGTCTATCCCCCCCAACCATTCTAACTATTTTGGGAAGAGAAGTCAATGTTTATTGACCAAGTTTAATTCTAAGTAACGATACCCTTCATTCTGACATCTCTACCTCAGGGTACATGAGCCGAGGTGACGTGTCTGAAATTGGACCTCGAAATTAGTCTTCATGTCGAGGACACGTGTCAATCGTATATGGGTTTGGGGAGAGAATTGAGTCGAGGACACGTGCCACACTCTGAGTATTCTGAGGGGCTCTGTTGTCGAGGACACATGTCACCATTCTAAAACCCCTGAGGGACCATGGTGCCGAGGACACATGGAAAAATTTCCAGTACTCCGATAGACCTTGGAATGCCAAAGACACGTGTCAATTTTTTGTGCCTCCATGTCCCTTATGCCAAGGACATGTGTCGGCAATTGCCTGACTTTTTGAAGTGTCCCATCAGTTTCATTTGGTGGATTTGAGAGCTAGAAGGGAGTATACGGTGGCATATTTTGTGAGGGGAAAAAGTTGGGTGGTGATTTTAAGAGGAGTTAGGTAGTGGGTATTGTAGGATTTGGGTGAACTAACTAGTGATAGTAGGTGATGGGTTAATGGTGGTGGATGTTTTGATAGGAGAAAGAAATAGGTGGTGGCGAATTTAAGGTAACAATGTTA
>CM042184.1:3339243-3385581 GCA_023539305.1 Ilex asprella
GAATAATAAAAAAGAGAAAGAAAGAGAAACGAAAAAATGAGAGCAAGAGAGAGAAAATAATATATATTTATATTTACCTATTTCTACAGTGGTTCTCTAAATATAGAGAATTACTGTAACAAAAATGCATTTTAGCTATTATAAAGAGTATTTATTACAGCATGAACAGTGACTTTGATTAACTAAATTATACATATTTTGATGATTTACAACATCTGTTGGAGATGCTCTTAGGTGTTAAAAGTTTCCAACTTGACTTGTAAGAGCATCTCCAACAATGGTAGCTATTTTAGCTACCCAAAAAATAACTTTTTTTCTATTTTAGCTACTCACTTTTTCAATACACACTACAACAGATTCTCTATATTTTTAATTACTCCTTTTAAATATTATTTATCATCACTTTTGTATTATATTTTTGGAGAATAGTGAAAGGAAAAAAAAAAGAGAATGGAAGAAAGGAGAGAAAAAGAGAGAAAAAATTAATAAAAAAATTTACCTATTGCTACAGTGATTATCTATATTTACAGAATCACTGTAGCAAAAATATATTTTAGAATATCTCAACCTAATCTGTTGGAATTGAATTTTATGTTTTGAATAGCCAAATTTTAACCATTTTTATCCTTTACGACATCTGTTGGAGATCCTGTAACAAGAATCGGCATTTGCAGAATAACTTCCATCATATAACTATCTTTCTTTGAATTTCAAAAGTGATACCAACTAGCTTATCTTTTCCGTGCTAATTGAATGTTTGTCACGTGGCTTATTCTTTGTAAATTCAATTAAATGATAGTTCAAATCGTAACAGAGATAATTTATAAATTTAAATATCTTGAATTTAAATATTGGCAATTCCTTAAGATCAGATAATAAGATATTTATCTTTTATAAATACCTCGATTTTTTGCGTGGATGATCTACTTTTAATCGGACTAAAAAAATGATTAATCAATGTGCATAAGCTGACCCAAATACCGTTTCACCGTTAAACTAAAAAAAAAAAATTATCTGTGTAGATTCACTTCATGGCAAGTGTTATTCGTTGTACATTCCTATAATCACAACAATGTTTGATCAAGATTAGAGGGCCAAGTGTTGGTCATAGCAAATTCTTATGGGCAAGACTAATCCTGACCCGAAAACCCACTAACAAACTCCAAGAATAATCTTTCCCTAATAACAGGGATAAAGTATTAGAACAAACTATAAAATGTGATTGAGAAGGGTTATATTGAAAAGACATCTACTTTAAGGTTCCTTTGTTTAACAAGATAATACTAAAAAATGTAAAAATCGATAAAATTTTAAAATTTTACATGTGTTTATTTAACATGAAATAGAAAATGATAGAAAAAATAATTTTCTTCCATGCTTAGAATTTCTCACATTTAACTAATTTTTTTTTCTTGCAAAAAGCACAAGAAAAAATAAGAAAGTTGTGTTCAATGACCAAACTTCCCATTGTAGCCTTATTTTTTAAAAAATACTCAATTACTTATTAATTATAAAAAAATTTGTACGAATTAGATTAACCATATAATTTGGTATAAAGATCAGAGTTTGAGTCGATTCTTGTCTCTGAATTAGATTAGGATCTAATTTTCTTAAAATTTGAATAATAAAAATATTTTTTTCTTCTTTAGACAAAGTTAAAATAATTAAAGATAATTTAGACAATTAAAAAAAATTTCATGTAACTTTCCTTTCTTTAAAATAATGGAATGAAATTATTTTAAAATTATTTTAAAAATTTTTCATGCTAACCAAATGCGTGTATGAAAATATATTTTCGTTCACTTTTTTTTCTTTTACTTCACTTTCTATCTTTTTCATTTTCCATAATTTTTTTCTTCTTAATATGGTAATGACCAAGACAAGAATGGGGTTAGAAAATGATAGAAAAATTTGATGGATTTTATTTTTGTAATTCATATCTAAATCCATTATTGAATTCGATTCCAAAATTCAATCGATCCGAGCCGATTCAAATAAGAATTAATAAATTGTGCTTAAATTTCTATAAATAATCACTTGTTTTTTAAAATATTTATATAAATAATTCATATCAAATCACAATTGGATCGAATACAAGTATATTTGAATCACTAAAATATAAGATATAGGATTCGAATTGTCGATAAAAATATTAATCCATGTCAAGATAATTGGATTCAAATTCGAAGTTTGAAACTTGGCATGAGAGATTTTAAAATTCTCGTGAATTCTTTAATTTTGGTGTAAATGGTCCATTTTTAATTGATCATAAGAAAAAATTAATCGACGTACGTGTAAATTTTCATGGACACCCGGACCGTAATACCAAAAAAATAGAATAATTAGAGAGGAGACCCAAGATTCCAAAAACCATCGGCAATAGAAAAATTCTTTCACTAATGGAGACATATAAAGGAAGCGATAAGATATGAAATTTATTAAATGCTAAAAATTAGAAAGGAGTCCAAGAGAAGGATACCTCCAAGTTACCCAGCAAAGTGTACTGTTACTGTAGTGGAAAGTGATGATCCACTATTTAATACACAAATCCATAATTTATGTGCACATGGTCCACAGTTATTCAATTAAGCAGGCTTCAAGATATTTTTAGCCGCACCCAAGTACCAAATATGTACTAAACCCACCATGCCCCACTTGCTTCACTGAAAAGATGAATCATTATACTATCATATATATAGTTGAACAAACTGTTGCTGGGCTGTTTCGGGGAAAGGATACAATACTGTAGCGGTATCGATACTAAAATTTATAAATTATAATTTTTTTGAATTATAAGATATCGAGATTTAGGATGGATCATATTCTTAATTAATTATAATTTTATCCATAAGAAATAATAATCGAGAATGCAATACCCAAAAAAAATAGACATAATAGAATTTCCGCTGTTTCAGCGGGCATCTACGTACTCACATTTGGCAGTATGTATATGGAGAGAGAGAGTCTGTGTGTGTGTTTGGCTTTACAGCCCGTGATGAGATAGAACCACACACAGGAAGACAGGGGTGGTTTGTCATGATTTGTCTATGTGGGGTAGAGTAGTCCATAGACTTCACAAAAAACTTTGCCTCGTTGTCTATTACTTGTTGGGACCTTTTGATGGAGTCACCGAGGACTCTTCTGTCGCAAAGTACTATTTTCCAACCACACTCTTACTATTAATTTTGGAGAAATGTTCTAATGTTCTTCTCTCTCTCTCTCTCTCTCTCTCTCCCCCTCAGAAACAAAGAAGAAACATTGCACAGTGAGCAATTTGTGAGTCCAGTGACTAAATATTGGAAAAAAGAAATGAATGGTAGCACTGCCCCTGGACCAGATCAGGCTGAATTTGTTGAAGTTGATCCTACTGGAAGATATGGAAGAGTAAGCCTTTTCTTCATTACCTTCGGTTGTTGCTTTCTGTTACTGATGTTCTTAAGTTGCACAATTTAGGACGGTTTTAAGTTCCAGGTATCTATTTTTTTGCAGTACAATGAAATTCTTGGCAAAGGAGCTTCAAAGACAGTGTATGAATTTCTGCAAAAAAATAATAATTTGAAACTGTTCTGACACTAGGTGATGATTCTGTAAATGGGTGTGTTCATTTCTGTTTTGTTCTTGGTTTTTTTTGGGTGTCTTATTTGCAGTTACAGAGCTTTTGATGAGTATGAAGGGATTGAAGTTGCTTGGAATCAGGTAAAGCTCTACGATTTTCTGAGAAGTCCTGAAGATCTGGAGAGATTGTACTGTGAAATTCATCTGCTCAAGACCTTGAAACACAGCAACATCATGAAGTTCTACACTTCTTGGGTTGATACTGCCAATAGGAACATAAACTTTGTGACGGAAATGTTCACATCTGGTACTCTTAGACAGTAAGTGCCCCTAAAACTGTCCATAATCTTCAGTTTCTCCATCAAGGGTTTTTGTAAATTTCTATATTCTTTACTGGGTATGTTTCATTTTCAGTTATTGGTATAGATATAGGCTGAAATACAAGAGTGTTCATGGGTTTCTAGTAATTTTTTATGTTCTAAAAAGGGTATATTTGGTATAGGTATAGGCTGAAACACAGGAGAGTTAATATTAGAGCAGTAAAGCATTGGTGTAGGCAAATCTTGAAAGGCCTTCTCTTCCTCCATAGCCATGACCCTCCTGTGATCCACAGAGATCTCAAATGTGACAACATTTTTGTCAATGGCAACCAAGGGGAAGTCAAGATTGGTGACCTCGGCCTTGCGGCAATCCTCCGTAAATCCCACGCAGCTCGCTGTGTCGGTAAGTCCAGATTGTTTAGATTCTTAAAAATCTTACCATGATCATAATTCTTCATGTCTGAGATTGAAAAGTTTATTGAATAGATACATCAAATAGTGAACCATAAACAAAAATCTTTCCTCCAATTTTAAATTGCTTGGATTTAACTATATGAATCAATTTGGAAGACAATTTACAGTTTAGGATCCTGAAAATTTTGGGTTTTCTTAATGAATAAATTTGGAAGACAAATGACAGTTTAGGCTCATAAAAGTTTTTGGGTTTTTTTGTTTCGCCTCAGGAACACCAGAGTTCATGGCTCCAGAGGTGTATGAAGAGGAATACAATGAACTAGTAGACATATATGCATTTGGAATGTGCGTTTTGGAAATGGTCACCTTTGAGTATCCATATAGTGAATGCAACCATCCTGCTCAGATCTACAAGAAAGTGATCTCTGTATGAACTAGAAACTGTCAGTTTTGCTTAGTCTCATATATCTACCTCTGCAACTCTTTTAACAATTTTATGTGATATAGGGTAAAAAGCCAGATGCACTTTACAAAGTTAATGATCCTGAGGTGAGGCGATTCGTTGAGAAATGTTTAGCGACGGTTTCTGACAGGCTTTCTGCTAAAGAGCTTCTGAAGGACCCTTTTCTCCAAGTTGAGGATTATGGATCCGATTTGTGGCCATTAGAGTATTACAGAGATTTGGATGAAATAGTCCCTATGCTAAGACCACCTCTTTTACAAGTTCATCATAGTAATGGCTCTTTAATCAATGGTTACTCCAATTATCTTGGCTATGAACTGGAGAGTCAATTGGACTACCATTCAACAGAGTACGAAGCAAATGGGATCAGTCTATTCACGAGTCAAGAAGATGAGCATTTGGGAAATGTTGGCATCACCATCAAAGGGAGGAGGAGGGAAGATGATGGTATCTTTTTGAGGCTCAGAATTGGAGATAAAGAAGGTGTGGATTTTACTTCTTGATTTTGTTCTGGTAGTTCAGATATCATTAGTTTTCATGTGTGAATACAAACTTGATTCAACTCAACAAAGCTTTATCCCAATTATTTGGGGGTCAACTTTTCTATTAACAGATGAGGTCAATTAACTCCATCATTGTATTTCTTTCTGCAGGTCGTGTCCGAAATATCTACTTCTCTTTTGACATTGAGACTGATACAGCTATGAGTGTTGCTGCAGAAATGGTGGGTGAGTTGGATATCACAGATCAAGACGAGACTAAGATAGCAGATATGATCGATAGTGAGATTGCCTCCTTGGTACCCGAATGGAAGAGTGGACTAGCCATAGACAATAGTCCTGATTACCTATCTAATGGTTTTTGCAACCATTGTGCCTCAAATGGTTCTCTCATGCATCATTTATCCTCAAACAACCCGGGCACCAAGCACCTGCAAGTTCTTCATTGTTCTAGACATGGATGTGCTGCTGTACACGGCCGCTTTGAAGAGATCACATACCAACTTGAAGGGTCTGAACAGTGTGCAACAGAAGGTGCACCTATGGGGTCAAGCCAATCCGATGGCATGCACTATACTGATATTTGGGGGCAACATGATGGACCTGAATTAAGCTCACAAGGATCCAGTGCTAATCACTCTGTTGAGGACCACGAATCATATGACCAATCAACATGGGGAAGGGATGAGAGAATTATCAATATCAACAAAGAGAGCAAGCCTAATGAACGAGACTCTCCCTCTGCAAATCCTTCAGCAGCCCATAAACTAGCCGAGGATTATGAGAATGAGATAAGGCAGGAATTAAGATGGCTCAAGGCCAAGTATCAAATGCAGTTGAGGGTGCTTAGAGATAAACAATTGGGTGTCACATCAAAACCTTCTAGTTTAAAACTCAACTCTGATAATAGCCAAGAACACAGGAAAGATAAATTGTTGTCGATTTCATCTCCATTGAAAGAGAAGGATGATGAAGTTGTTCAATTAAAATCTTTTGCCTCTGGGAAGCATTTCACTTTGTATTTTCCTCCTGATGCTGACAAGAAATTTGCTAACCAAAGGTTCCGAAATTATGAGGCACCCTATGGGTCTTGTAGTCCAGAGCATATGTTCACTGCAAAGAGTTTCTATACAAAGGGGCCGACTCCACACTCACTTCACAGGGCTACTTCTCTTCCAGTTGATCCTGTAGATTTCTGAGATGTGCCAAAAGAGTTCTCTGTGATTCTTTCCACAAGTCCACACCCTGCCCTGAATTCAACTCACAGGTTGTTTCTCTCCATGATGGGAAAATAAGGTGATGGATTGTACTTTCACTATGCAGATTTTTTTTGCAGCTTGTAGTCTCTCAAATCCGAGTGAAAATTACTTCCTCTTCGGTCGATATGTAAATGTACATTACCAGCTAACTTTATACTAAAGATGGGCTTTTAGGAACCTACAAGCTCTTGTGTCAATTGGATGCTTTGTGCTTGTTTGTCTGTGTGTGTGAGAGAGAGGGGGAGAGAGAGCTTCTATATGTATATGAGAGAAAGACCACAGAAATAAGATTCAAACTAGTCAAGTTACGATTCAAACGGATCTGGTTATGACTCTACGGTCAATTGTGTTCGATTCTCAAATTTGAGATCGATCACAACAACTTGGATCTATCCCCCAACATAGTCAAGTAGATCCCAAATTTTTTGTATCACACTCACATGAAGGAGTCGCAACTTTTTCAATTTTTTTTTATAAGGTGTGGACTTGGATACCATAGTCTTTCCCTATTTAAGAGCTGCAGGTTACTTTGATGAATGAATTATTCAGCATGCCAGCTTTGGCAGAGTAAGAAAAGGGTCAAGAACGTTAAATTAACCTGTTGGTGCAACTTGAGGTGTCACGTGGTTGATTTCCATCCTTCATAAAGTCCATCCCACTCCCTCTTTCTGACAATTCTGGTGTTGCTTCTAAAAGGACAAAGCTAGAATGGTCCAACCCTCTTTGCAGCTATTGGGTGGTTGTATTCAGAGATCATATGAGACCTAACTAAGATGCCTACATAATGTTCTGACAGCCAAAGTTGCCAACTTTCAGGTATAGGATATTTTAGGCTCTCATGCTTTTTCTTTTTTTTGTTCAACGGTCAGGGATGTACAGTCAACTTACGCACAACTCAATTAATTTCTTCTCTGGTCTGATCAAAAATAGATCATCTACATTAAAATTAGGGTATGTATGAGGGATAAATCCCTCATTATTTAACTCCAAACAATTATCAAAATTCGAACTCAGGTTCTCATGCTTTGAGATTCAAAGCATCTGCTCATTATATTCTCTAGTACTGTTTCTCATAATTCACAGATGAAGGATTCCTTCAATTGAGCAAAAGGAATAAGGAACTGGCCCAACAGAGGGAAAAAGAGAGATGCTGAAAGTGAAATTTTGTGACATGAATTAGAGTTGTTGAAAGGATTCTCAAGTTCTGATTGAGATATTAGTGAGAAACAACATGCAGTTAATGTCTATAACGTCCTGAATCCGCATTGTACAATATTACTTCTTTTGAGCTATGTCTATAGGTTGTTAAAACATATTGTATGATAAAAATTCAAAGCTTAAACTTATAAAGCATCTCGCCCAGAGTTCACCATACATGTGGGGTCGGGTCACCACAATTCACTCATCTTAGGGCCATACGTTCTTGTGTGAGACTTATCTAGTCCCAAGTGACACGAGAAAATGAGAGGATAGTTTCCGCCATATGAGCAATCACTACCCAATACCCCGCCTTGTCGGAGCAAGGTACACATGAGGTGCAAACACTTCACCCTAGAAGGGTCAAAGGTTTTGATACCATTTGTTACAACATGGACCTGTCTTGTATAAAATTGTCCGTTTTGAACTAAGCCCACAAACAGTTCAACAAAAAAAAATGACGAAGTCTACGAGGTTGAAAATCACATAGAGGGTATGATTTGATATGGGATGAGAGAGACAGAAGGGGGGAGGGGGGAGATAGTTTCTTGTTTGTGTGATTGTCAAGCTCTCATGCTTGACCTGACTCATATTGATAATGTGATGGATTGCAACTTTTCTTTTCTGGCAACTAATGGCTTATATAAAGTCTAAACACACGTAGACAGAATCCCTTATGACTCATTTAAAAGGGACTCAACCTTCCCATGTTGAATTCAACAACCAGAAAAGCAAAGTAAAAGCTAAGCAACAGCACAAACAGCACTCATCAACCTCTCTTCAACCTTCCACTCAATACAAAACTGGTATCTGTCAGTTACAGTGACACTCAACCATAAAGCCAAGTTTCAGAATGATATTTTTTTAAATTACTCAGAATTTAATTCAAAATTTTATTTTTTTTTAATTCTTGTGGGCTGGACCCGCAACCCAGCAGAGGATAAGCACCATGACTGCCCAGAAGTTGGGGTGGAACACCACATGACCTGTTGAGCAACTGGGCTAACAAGAGTGGCAGCCTCCCACGGGGGGCAAAATGTCAGCATAAACAATTTCTTTTGAATTATCAGACACATCATAATGAAGAGAATCAATCATGATATATTCACTGTTTTCTGCTGGATCAAAAATTTGGACTTTGGCTGGAAAAATTTTAGCCACACCTCTTTTAATTGATCGTATCTTCAGGGACATCTTCTCTAATTTTTGAATCTTCACGGATACCCCTGGTCAGATTAAAGGCCTTAACTAAAATACAATTTTATTAAATTGCGATATATTTTAGTAAAAACTTCATTAACATTCCCTCTAGATAGGCATATATTCAATGAGATCCCCTCTATTTCATAAATTTTTGAAAAATTTTATACACATGCCTTCTAGTTCATCATATCTTCAAGAACACCTTTTTTATTTTCTGAATATTCACTGACACTCTCTGATTAAAGGTGTTAATTAGAATGCAATTTTACTAAATTGTCCATGATATATTTTAGAAAAAACTTCATTCACGCCCTCTAGATAGATATATCTTTGATGAGAACCCTTAAATAGACATATATTCAATGAGACCATCTCTATTTTCTAAATTTTTTTAAGAATTAAATTTTAATTGGCCCGAATTTTGATACATAAAAAAAATAAATTTTAATCGACTCAAATTTAATACATAAAAAAAAATTTTAATCAACTTAAATCAATTTTTAATAAATAAAAAATATATATTTTTTAATCTAGGCTAACAACTTAAGTAGAGCTCAAATCGACTCAAATTTTAATACGTAAAAAAAACTTTTAATAGACTAGAATTTTAATACAAAAAAAATAAAATTTAATCAATTTGAATTGAATTTTAATCGACTCAAAATTTAATATATAGAAAAAATAGCCAATTTTTAATATGTAGAAAAATAAATTTTAATCGATTTAAATTTTAATCGAATTTTATGTAGAAAGATTGTTTGAAGTTTATGTATGTGCAATTTTTTGTATTTTAGATAATTTATTTTTGTTGTAAATGGTGATTTAATGGCGGAGCAGTGTCAGTGGTGTTTTAAAACTAGAAAGTGTGTCAATTATAGTTTTGATAATAGAAGATATGGTAAATTAGAGGGGGTGTGACTAAAACTTTTCCTAAATTTTTTTACCTATTAAAATTCAAGCCGATTCGAGCCAATTTTTTAATTGACTCAAATCAAAATTTAATCAACTCTCATTGAATTTTAATCTGCCCGAATTTTAATACGTAAAAAGTATATATTTTAATCGACTCAAATTTTAATATGTAAAAAATGAATTTTAATAAATTTGAATTGAATTTTAATTGGCATCAATTTTAATTAAAAATATATATATAAATCTTAATATACTCAAATTGCATTTTAATTGACGGTAACAGCTCAGGTTGAACTCAAATTGGCTCCAATTTTAATATGTAAAAAAATTAATAAGTTTGAATTTTAATACTTTTAAAAAATAAAATTTATTAATCTCGAATCGAATTTTAATCGACTAAAATTTTAATATGTAAAAAATTGAATTTTAACATGTAAAAAATTGAATTTTAACAACTCGAATTTTATGTAAAAAAATTGTTTGTGGTTTATATAGAGATAATTTGGTATTTAGATGAATTTGTTTTTGTCAGAAATAGTGGTTTAATGACAAAGGGTGTCAGTGATATTTAAATACAAACTAGAAGGGGTGTCAATAATGTTTTGGATAATTGAGAAGGTGTTGATAAAGATATGATAAACTAAAATGGGTGTGATTGAAATTTTTCCTAAATAATTCTAGGGGGTGTGGAGAGCTGGACGAACTCTTGGTGCGTGTGTCGTGTGTGAGAAAAAGTGAATAAGAATACACAACAAAATAAGTAGTTCATCAACTGAAAAGCTTGGTTAATTAATTCTAATGGAGACTCTTACTTCTTGATCGTATATTGTTTTCTTGAAGAAAAATAAGTGTACAATAGGTTTTTTTCTTGCTTGAGGCCTATTTTTACACATTATTGTATTTTATACTCGAATATTAGGGGAATATTTAGAGAATATTTAAGGAATATTCGGAAAATATTTAGAGAATATTTTGTGTGACTTATGGTGTATGGTTTGATGGTAAAAAATTTTTTCTACCCTTTCTGGTAATTTCTGCATTGTTTGTTGTCTTCTAGAATCTCATTGTCTTTTATATATTTTTTGGTATCAACACAACCTTAACGCGCTATTAAGCCGGATTTTAACCACAAAACCAGCAGCCCCACGTATTTGGTAAACATTAAACATGTTTTATTTGTTCTTGTATCTGTTGATCATGCCATATAAAACTTCAATACTAAAGAGAAAGCAGAATCTGCCTTTCCAAGTCCTGAGCTCAAAATTCTCACCTCTAGTGGGACCAATTACTGGGTCATGAGTTTCCAAATTCTAAAAACGTGTTTGACCAAATATCATACTATACAAGAATTAGGTTTAGTCAAATACAGGGGATGGAAAATTGTTATTTCGTAGTTAAGAAAGTATCAATAACATTATTTTTCACTTACATATGAATAACCAGCGATACAAGAATTTAGATTTTGAAGAATGGCGTCGATGGTCTCTTCAGCAAATTGAAAGTGATGGGATAAAAATTGAGAAGCATGAGGCGAAAAGCTGAATAAACTCTTGGTGGATATGTCGGGTGTATAGAAAAATAAGTGAGAATACACAAGAAAATAAGTAATTCGTCAACTAAAAAACTTGGTTAATCCGGAGACTTTTGCTCCTTGGCCTTGAAGAAAACGAGTACAATAGGGTTTTTTTTCTTAATTGGGGCTCTTTTTTACACAGTGATCGTTGTCTTTTATAACAAAATATTAGAAAAATATTCAGAGAATATTTGGTATGACGTGACCTTCTAGATGCGGTGACTTATTGTCTAAAGGTATGATTTGATGGTGAAAGTCTTTTTCTACCCCTTCTGGTAATTTCTGTATCGCTTGTTGTCTTCTGAAATTTCATTATATTTTATATATTTTTTCGGTATCAACTGAAAGAAGAAAAAATATTAGCAATTCCAGAACAAATGAAATTAGTTGACCCAAATTTTGCAGTAGCTATGGGTTAGTGAGGAACAGGAAAGATGGACTATAACTCCACCTAATAAGCTTTATCAAACTACACATACTGCATTTCCAGTGTGATAGAAACCTAAAGCCAGTGGCACAACACAAGAGAGTCCAATAAAATAAACGAAAACAAAGCATGGCAAAAACTGCAAGAGATTTGAAGTGATTGAATTGGGTAGTTGGAGACACTCTCGGTCACCAGCTTGTCTATCAAAAAGAAACATGTAACATAGTTCAACACATGCCCACAGGCCACACCATACAGTTTTTGGATGAGAATTGCTCGACACATTTAACTTTTCATAGTTTGACCTTAAAGAAGGAGTTGTCAAATTTCAATTATTAGATGGCTATAGCTTGTCAATCGATTTTGTGAAAGTGAAAAATAATAGAAATTGAAGTAAAAAAATAAAATAAAATGATAGAAAATATATTTGCATGCATATATTTAGTTAGAATGAAAAATTTACAAGAATTTTTTTAAAAAAAAAATTATTTTATTGTTTGAAAGAAAGTAAAGTTATAAGAAATTTTTTATATTGTCTAAATTGCCCTTAATTATATTAAATTGGTCTAAAAAGAAAAAAAATATGTAATTACAATTGAACATTTTTTTTAAGTAGCTCAAAACCTAATTTTAAGACAATCACCAACACAAAGGTTTTTGTGTCAAATTATATGATTAATCAAATTCATACCAATTTTTTTAAAAAATTAATAACTAATAAAATATTTTAAGAAAAATAAGAATAAAATGAGAAGTTAATTATATATCACAACTTTCTTACATTCTCTTGTGTTTTTTATAAATAAAAAAAAGTTTGCTTATTTGTAAGAAAATTCAAGCATGAAAGAAAATTATTTTTTCTATCTTTTTCTTTTTCATGCTTATCAAACACATTAAAATTTTAAAAAATTTCTCTTACATTTTCTATCATTCTCTCGTTAAACAAACGAACCCTAAGAGAATTCATATAGAATATACAAGAAAATTTTCAAACGACACTTGAGGCCATGTAGTGAGCTAGGACTAGGGTATATTGTATGAACAATATAGTCTCTTCGGTTCGAGTCGTGAAAATATTTTTTTGGCTCACCGGGATAAAATTCCATACATCTAACAATTTCTAGACCCTGCAATGATGGCATTGACTATGCCCTTTAGTATGGTCTCTTCGGAAAAATACACTTAAGAGAAACCCGCTTACGCCTTTTGAGCAGATTGAATCACAATACAGCAACATTCAGATTTGTGTGTTTCTATATCGGCTTCAAAAGTGGGTAATCTTTATGCAGCTCCTCCTCTAACAATGCATCATCTTCGTTTTGGGGAGTCCATAACACATGCACAGCCTTCAGGAAAAAAAAAAACAATAGTTATCCAGTCTACCATTTGAAAGATTAAGCACACCAGTCTGTCTTCTGTTACCTCAATGTCAACAACTGTGAGGGAGCAACCCAAATATTGCAAGGCCACCTTCAAGCTTTCCCTGTCCTTGATGACAGGTAAATTGTACCGCCGATGAACAGCCACCAGAATCGTTACCTGAGGAACAAATATACATGAAATGCAATTGAGAATGACAAGGAAATTAATTGTGTCTGCTGTATATGATTCTAATCATCGAGGCTTAAAGTCATGTAAGTGACATAATTTAACTGATTTTATCAGTAGAACTTAGTCAATTGAATGCTGCCCACCCAATTCCTACTTCTGAAAAATCTTGAATTCAGTGCGTCGGGAAAGAAAATGCATGAGCGAGTGATTTACCATTCAATACATATAATTTCAGAAAATTTATTAATGAGACAAGTAGTAGTATACTTGAGCTGGTCAATAACAGTAAATACAGTAGGAAAACAATGCAGCATCAAAAGGAATCACAAGAAATGTTTCTGAAAATAGTTCTCAATACAGAAAGACTTTACCACAATGAAATTTTGTCCATGTCTGTCAACTTTTGGGATGAATTCTCTTTCAACTTTCACATTGTTAACATTTGCTAATGTTTCTATGTGGAATTTCAGTCGTTCACTGTGTGAAAGCGCATGAAAACGTTCATCTGTTTTCTCCATGTCATTTGTCCTTTCCACCTGAATAGCTATGGAAATATTAAAAACATGTTCAGCATATTGATAGTCTAATGAAACTTCACTTAAATCAAAGGAGATAGATCAGGGTAGAAGATTACAAGAAACAAGCGTTACAATTATCTTCCTTCTAAACATTGTGACTTATTATTGAAAAAAAAAATGAAAAGGATCACTTCTTATTGCTCGTACATCAACATCACTTCCGGTTTGGCATTATGTAGATGGATGAGGCACAAAGAGATGAATATGCTGGACAGAATAGAAACAAATTGTATGCAAAATCTCAGGTGAATCAGCTTCAGTAACCGATACTTAATACAAGGTAATTAAAGTCACAAATTCTCCTGAATTTTGTGTCTGATAGCCTAATCGTGATGGTTCTCTAAAGCATTGCTAAAACAATAAAGTTTCCCACAACGCATCTCCTTTGCATTTTGTCAGGCTAGGCTGGAAAATAATTATATTTTGCTGGTTGATATGAAAGTGAAATCTCGACTATCCCACAATAATTTGGATTGGAAGCCACTCCTACTGCATAAGATGAGGTTGGGAAGAGTTTCATAGGGCCAATATCATTGAGTTTAGAAACAAAAAGTTTACTCAAAAAATATCTCCAACTTGATTAGATCATAAATAACTACGGATTTTGTAAATTATAAAAATAATGGCCAATTTAGTCGCGGTTAATTGTGGTCTGGGGACTGGGAGAGGTTTAGGTACAGACCAAACATTTGGCATATTTGCACCAAGTGTCCATCTTCAGTTACAAACCCACACCTTTAACACCAAAAGAATGAGTTGACCACTGAACCAGTAGCCCCATGTTTTCGGCAAAATTGGACATGTTTTATTTACCCTTGCATCCAATGATCAAGCCATATAACCCTTCAACGGTAAAGACAAAGCAGAATGTGCCTCTTTAAGCCCTGTGCTCAAAAACCACACCTCAAGAGGGAACAATTACTGGGTAACAGGTTTGCAATTCTGAAAGAGCATTTGACCAATATCACACTACACATATTTTCAGTTCAGTTAGATACAGAAGATGGAAAATTGTCATCTGATAATTGAGAAAGGACTAGAACCAAAAAAGACAAGTCTCTTAGATAAGGGTATATATCCTTACAATTGAATAACCCGCGATACAATAATCTAGATCTTGAAGAAGGGCGTTGCTGGTGTCTGCAACAAATTTGAAGAATAAAAACATCTCATTAGCAATTAAATATCATGTCATAGAGTTCACCCAATGTTGCAGTAGTTAATTGTGACTGCAAAACAAGAAAGAATACTAACTCCACTTAATAATAAGTTTTGTGAAACTATACATAACGCATTTTCAGTGTGTTAGAAAACTGAAGCTGTAGCACAAGAGAGTCTACTATAAAAAAGGATAACAAAGCTTAGAAAAACAGCAAGAGATTACGTAATTGAATCAGGTAACTGAAGACAAAATGTAGGTGAGCGGCTTGTCTATCGTCGTTTTCACACAAGAAGAAACATGTCTCTGTTTCTCTACTCCCATCATACCTTGTTCAGTTTTTAATCCTAATCCCTTCACTTAAACTGGCACATGTTCCACCAAACTCTCTAAAAAGGAATAAGAAAGGCAAGAACATATGTCCATTAATATATCACCCCTGTATATCAAGGCATTTATGTATTGCTAAGAACATGGATTTGTTAACACATGTACTCGCATCTACCCATTGACACGCATGTAGGTGTATGAAATAGTTACACGCTAAAATATAGCATGAAGTAACCAAGACCTTAAAGACACAATCCAACTAGTGAAATCAACAGTGGGATGCCTATAAAAATCAATTCATTCAACTCGAAATGCAATATGTAAATACAATTGATCTGCTCAGCACCAGGCTGACAGACATAAGTCCTTAGTTCAAAGTACTCGACACCCATCACACCTTACTATAACATGCAAATTAATGCACTGGGGAAAATAAGTCTTTATTTATACTGAACAAGGAGGAATGAAATTCAATCCACAGCCCTGTTCTACTCAAATATGTACCAATACCACCAAAACATAAGATTTTCAAATACTTAAGAGCATTTTTACTGCAAGTGAAACAATATTAACAACAAAGTTTGAGATGTCAAAAAAAAACTCTAGACTAACCTGTCAATATTTTGTGGAAATCCTGCACATCAAATGTGTTAGCAGTTTTGGCAATTGCATTAAGATCTCTCTGAATGGAGCGTCCCTTCTCTGATAACCCGATCTGTAGAGCAACATTCAGGATTTTACATACACAGAGACTAGGGGTCCAACTCGGCGGGTCAGACGGGTTGAGAGGTCAATCCTAACCCGACCCTAGATATATAATTTTCAACCCTAATCCTAATCCTAACCCTACTTCAATCTGAGGTACTCAACCCGAGTACTGTCCGAGTTTAATTCGGGCAAGCTCGGATTAAATTCGGGTTAAAAATCGGGTTGACTTGGGTTACTTAATTCGGTTTAATTTTTTTAAATGTAGATCTGATTTTTTCAAGCGATCTGAGATGAAGGACAAGACACAGATGAAGACAGAGGGAGTGAGAGAAGGAGGAATGACAAGTGAGAGAGGGAGGCTGAGAGTCTGAGACGACTCAGACGAGTGACGATTGAGAGAGGGAGGCTGAGAAAGGAAGGAGTGACGAATGAGAGAAGAATTTGAGAATGATGGAGATGTAGGGGTGAATACTTGAAGTGAAATGAAAATTTTGACTCTAAAGAGTGAAGATAAATATTAACTCTAATTAAATATATTTATGTATTTATGTATATTGGGGTTCAACCCAATTTCATAATCGGGTTCAACTTTATTTTAATATTTGGGCTGAACCCTACAACCCGATGTCTCAATCCAAGGCTTGTCCAAATTCAATTCGGGTTAGAGTTTTTTTGTCCAGGCCCAACCTAAGTATTAAACATTCTAACTCAAACCCTTTTTTCAGGTTGGGCTGGAGTTGAATTTGGGTTGGCCCACCCAAGTTGCACCCGACACACCACACATCATATGAAAAATGCAGTAACTTTTATTATCAAGAAAAGAAATACACAACATAGTTCAAAGCATGTCGATAGGTCACACTAAACAATTCTTGGATGAGAATTGCTCAGCACCTAAACCTCACCTAGCCTGTAAACACAAATATGACTCTCACAACCCATAAACTAGGTGAACAGTCATACAATTTTAAACATCCAGAGAGACAAATATGAACACATGTCTACGATGTTCCCTCAAATATATCAAGACATACACATCCAATGTTTCCTCAAAACCAGAGGCCGGCCGAGGGTGAAGGCCAAAACATACAAAGGCATATTTTATCAATGTCATAAAGAGCAACAAAAAAGATATCTAACATAGTTTGATATATATTTTTGGTCACCCAAGAAGGAAACAGAAAAAAAAATCAATTAATTGGGTAGTTTTATCAACCCAAATATGCAAAGTTATGACCTCCCCGTCACAATCGAATAATCTTACCGATACACCCTCTTTGACCCTTGTCATGCCCAACACTTACATAAATTGGAGACATGAGCTCTGAAATTATTTTTTTCTTAGCATTCCTTTTTTTTCAATCAAACAGACTTTCAAATCAACAAGAACATCATACCTGAAGCATGAGAACACCATGCCTCCTACAGCAGCAGTAAACAACACAGATGAACAGCATAGCGAACACAGACACATTAAAGAGCACAGCCAAGAATAAAAGTTGCCCTCCTGACAAATCCCTAGACTCCGACGATTCATCAGAGCCATACCCGGCATAATATGAACTCGAAGAGGACGATGAAGAACCCGAAGAGAACGACGATCCACCCATGGAACCACCGGATGGTGCTACCGCCAAACTCAGAAGATTTGCCAGGGACAAAGCCAATAGAATTGCAAGAACAAGTTGTTTTTGTGAAGCATTGAAAACCATTGCCATTGTCGATCGAGTCTTTACCATATTGCAATCTTGTTTGAGGGATGTTCTTGTTAATCTTGGCGGGTTTGAGAATTTTTTGATAGACCGATATGGAACACAAACACAGAAGCCCCAAGAAGATTGGGATAACGCAATGTGTAGAGAGAGAAGTTAGCTGCGCAGAGAAATCCGGAAGGACTAGAAAAGAATAAAAACTGAAAGATACATATAGTTTTTGGTTCAAGCGGAAGAGGGGGGAGTTTCCCCGGCCAAAAAAAAAAATCTCCCACCCAAAAAACAAAAAAAAAAAATATTTTGATGTATTATTTATATTAATTCAATCACTTTAAAAACAAAAACGTTTTGAATATATTTTGAATTTTTTTAAAAAATATTTTTAAAATATTTTAACATATGATCGAAATATATTGAATTATCTTGAAATATTTCAAAATATTCTGAATTATTGGTGAGAATATGTCAAGCATCTCAAAACACCACAAAATTTTAAAATTGACCTTCTTGGAAAAAAGAAATGTTTCGATTGCTACGATCGTTTCAAAACTACTTTGAATCCTTAGGGCACAGAAATTAGGTTTTTTTTTTTAAATAATCTAATAAAGTGATATGTGACAGTCATTCATTAAGAATGTACAATAATTTATTAATGGTGCACACCATCCGACACTTTATGTGGTTTGTTAAACTCACATAAAAATTTCTTTTATCTTGTAGTAAATTTTACCTCTTCTCTTTCTTAAAAAAAATAAAGAGTGAGATTGGAAAAAACAGGGTCTGTTTAGTTTGCATCTCTAAAAACAGTATTCGAAAATAATTTTTTAGAAGAGTTTTAAAAAAATATTTTTTGATATTTTTGTATTACGAAACTTATTTGGTTATATGATTTTGAAAATAGTTTTGAAGTACAAAAAAATAATAAAACTTGTTTAGACAATGATCTACAAAACTAATTTTTAACTTATCTTCTCACAACAGCTCTCTCTCTCCTCCCTCTTCTCAAAGTATCTCTCTCTATTATCTTCTCACAACACCTTTCTCTCTCTCTCTCTTGTCTTCTTACACAGCAAAAACATACACACACGTTCAACAAACACACACACATACATAGCCATCACACATACATTGCACAATACACACATATACGTATACACATAGATCTGTGTAATATATTCAAATTTATACAAATTTGTTATAGAGAGAAGATGGATTGTGTGAGAGAGATAAAAGGCTATAGGTCCTTGAAGTTGCGTCTATGATTTGACGGAGCTACGTCGGTGACGTAGAGGACACCTGGTTTCGCCAGGTGGAGAGAGAAAAAGTGAGGGAGAGAGCAAGGCAGCAAAAAAAAAGACAGCCTATACACTGTGGTTAATTTTGTTGTTAAGGGGATTCGAAAGAAAAACCTCATTAAAAAATAATATTGTTTCTCTTGTATCTTATTTTTGGCTTGAAAACTCAGAAAACATCTAAATTATGTTCTCTATTTTTTGTTCTCAATTCTCACTTTTTTTTGAAAAATTGTTTTTGAAAATTGTGGTCGAAACAACATTTAAACAAAAATTTGAGAACAAAATACTGTTTTCAAAATATAAACCAAACACCAGCGTTTTGAAGGTGATAGATATTTTTGTACTTATTGAACTTTTATTGTCTTTTTCTTTTTGTGACTCTGCAATAATATTTAGATAACAAATGCATATTTCTCCTTGTATTTTTATCAAAAAGACAGGGAGACACGAGGATCAAAATATTGTTTTAAAACGGTCGAAATAATTCCGTTTTAGCGAGACCAAAATGAATCAATAATTGAATCAAAATTTCTAATATTTCAAGATGTTTCATCATATTTCAACCAATGTTTAGTAATATTTAAAGGTGTTTCAGGATATTTTAGTATATTTTGATCAATGACTAAGAATGATTTGAAAATAAATTCTCAAAATTTTAAAATATTTCCTTTTATATGTGGTTACCAAATCTCTTATTTTCATTTGTATTAGTTAAATATATTACTTACAGGTAATTAACTTGAGCTACTCGAACTTAGTTTAGGTTTTGCTAATTTTTGGTTTGTTCAAGCTAGACTCGTTTGAAAAATAGGCTCGACAAGTTCAACTTAAACTTGACAGGTTCGACTCATGATGTGCAAATACTTAGGCTCGACTCGAGTTCGACTTATTTTGAACTCGTTCAGGCTTGACTTGTTTTTTAAAACGAGTCGAAGTTGAATAATTTTTTGAACTCGGTTAAAAAAAACAAATTTTTAGGCTCGACTCGAACTCATTCGAGCTTGTTCGACTATCGACCTTAATTACTTATAACTAATTTATTTAATTTACTAATTTTACATATCAATATGGTCCATTGTTTATCTTTGGATGAATAGCATTATTAAGACTTAATTTAGAAAGCACGTAAAAGATCACCTGATTAATGGTGGGCCTCAATGTTAAATGAAATTCTACCAATAATTAGGTTCTTTAATTATAATTTTAAATAAAGTATAAACACTTTTTTTTTTGTATAAAAATAGTATTAATCATTTTTTTAAAAAATAATGTGAAATTATTAACAAAAAAAATTAATTTAAAAAGATTGTAGGAGTGATTACATAAGTCAAATAAAAGAATTTAATTAGAGGAAGTCAATATTTTTTATTAAACAATAATCTTTAATTGATAGAATTTAGTATTCGAGCTCACAATACGGCTCTTTTTTTTTATCAAACATTATTTTAAGGAGCCGATAACGAGGTTTAAATACGCGATCATAAGATCTAACAACAAACTCATTTAACAATTCTATAATTTGGAGGGAAAATTAATTAAATAAAGTATAATTATCGTTGACACTCTCTCTAAATAGATATATTTTCACTGGAATCCCCTATTATCTGAAATATTACTGATACCTTATCAAATTAATGGCATTAACTAAAATACAATTTTATTAAATTGTTCATGATATATTTTAGGGAACACTTCATTCGTGCCCTCCTCTAGATCTTCAATGAGACTGATTAAAATTCAATTTGAGGTAATTAAATTTTATTTTTTATGTATTAAAATTTGAGTTGATTAAAAATTATATTTTTTTACCTATTAAAATTTAAACTGATTAAAATTTGGTTTTTGTCGATTACAATTCAGTTTTCATTAGTTCAAATTGAATTTTCATACATAAAAAATATAAATTTTAATACGTAAAAATGAACTTGAATTTAATTTTAATTAGCCAGAATTTAATATGTAAAAAATATATAAATTTTAATTTACTCAGATCAAATTTTAATCGAAGTTAGCAGTTTAGGTTGAACTCTAATCGAATCGAATTTTAATATGTAATTTTTTTCAATATGCTCGAATTTTAATATGAAAAAAATAAAATTTAATTAATTCAAATTAAATTTTAATTAGTTTAAATTTTAATATGTAGATAAATTTTAATCGACTCAAATTTTAATCAAAATCTATGAAGAAAGATTGTTTAAGGTTTATGTATGGACAATTTTAGTTTTTTAGATGATTTTTTTTTTGGTTTAACAATAGAGGTATCTATGATGTTTAAATATAAACCACAAAAAGGTGTTAGTGATGTTTTTGAATAATAAAGGGTCTTATTAAAGATATGTATATCTAGAAGGGGTTGGAAATGATAATTATTCTTAAATAAAAAGTGCTGAAATTACACATATAAAACATCACTAATTACTATTTTTAGCAATAAAAGAAGACAAGACAACAAAGCTCTCATAAAGAAAGAGACGCACACACTCACCCAGGGAACCAATACATCTCTCTTTCTCTCTCTTCGCCGGATAATTACGTCACCGATTGACGCATTCGGTCAACAAGTCTCTGTTAATTGAATCACAGAATTCTCCGGCAAGGTACGGATCATAGAGTATTTATTCACTTTTTCGCTCCGTGGACACTTCTCTTAATAGGAGTTTCTTGATTTTTCTCTAAAATTCTAGGATGCGTTTTGCTTTGTTTCAGATCTGGTAATGTCTGATTAAGGATAAAAAGTTTGGTTTTGTGGCGTTTTCCTTTAATTTTGATGGTGAATTTCATGTGAATTTGATTAAATTTTGGGCATTTCTTGTGATAATTCCACGGAATGGAAGAGAGTGTGAGATCAGGGGGTGTGGTGAAGAAAAAGAGCTCATCTGGTTGTTTGATTATCAAAAAGAAGGGGGATGGGATGGATGGTGTTGGTTCGTCTGGTTCACAGAAGGAGAGGAAGAGGCCTAGGTTTACTCTTAGCGATTCTGGGTCGAGTGATGAGTTGTTAGAGCCTCTTCGGAGGAAAGTAACCGATAGGTTTCGTAATGGCTCTGTTGATTTCAGAAAGAATGTGGTGGAAAATAGAGAATTTGGCAGGAATGGCCAATTCGGGAGTGAAGCTGGAAATATAAGTAGATTGGATTTGTTTGAATTCAATGAATATGATGAATTCGATGGCAAGAAGATGAGGAATGATTTTATGGTTGGACGTGGTGGGAATCTAGTGGAATTTAGAAGTGGGTCCAGTAGAAACGTAATGGTTGGAAAGAGGAAACAATCTTACTTTGATGGTACAAGTAGTACGATGGGCGGGAGGAATAAAGGGGTCAATTATATGGCTAAGAGCAGGATTGAGATGCAGGAGGATGAAGCTCATATGCCCATTTCATCATTTAGAGAGAAGCGAGAAGCGTCGGATGAGCCTATAAGGTTGCAGGGGAAAAATGGTGTGTTGAAGGTAATGGTAAATAAAAAGAAGAAGATGGGTTTGTCTCATAATAGCTATGATCATCACATATTTGAGAATAGAAACATTTCTAGATCCGAGGATGCTATTGGAAAGAATGCTATGGTGCGACCTTCATTGTATCCAGATTCAAAACATCAAAAATCAGATCCATTGACCAAGAAAGAGAAAAGTAAGCTGAAATTGCGGAAGTCATCACCAACTAAGAACAGGAAGGGCAGAGATTTGGCAACAGATAATGGTGACACTCCACTGAAGCTGGGACCTCCAGATGTGAAAGCTTGTGATTCAACAAAAAGGGTAAAAAATGAAGTAAAAAGGGCTCCAGCAACTGAAAATGTCGCTAAAGTTGGCGGTAAAGAAGGAAAAATTCCACATGGTACTGGCACAGACAAACAAGTACTACGTGAGCAGATTAGAAATATGCTTGTCAATGCTGGCTGGACGATTGATTATAGGCCAAGAAGAAACAGAGACTATCTAGATGCAGTTTACATTAACCCTAGTGGGACGGCTTATTGGTCGATCATTAAGGCTTATGATGCGCTTCAAAAGCAGTTGGAGGAAGAAGGTGATAATACCAAACTTGGCTGGAAAGTATCAGATGACTTGCTCAATAAATTAACAAGACAAACCCGAAAGAAGATGGAGAAGGAAATGAAGAAGAAGAGAAGAAACGATGGTCGGAGGAAGAATGGTAAGGAAGCTGCTCGGAAAAAGCGTACGGAGGGCATGGACAGCGATCAGCATGAAGAGACACTTAGTGTTTATATGAAGCAGAATGGCAAGTCATTGAAAGGCAGATTGCAGGAAGCAGATCATATGTGTGGGGATGATTTGAATGATAATCTTTACAAAACAACATTCCAGCAAAACAGGGCTGAAAAACCATCTACTGCAACTGATTCTCATACGATTCAAGAGAGAAAAAGCAGAATATTAGGCAGATGTACTTTGTTGGTTCGTAGTTCTGACAAGGGACAAAATCCTGAAACTGAAGGTTATGTTCCATATACTGGAAAGCGAACCTTATTGTCCTGGCTGATTGACTCTGGAACAGCACAATTGAGTGAAAAAGTGCAGTATATGAACCGCAGACAAACAAAAGTACTGCTGGAGGGATGGATCACAAGAGATGGCATCCACTGTGGTTGCTGTAGTAAAATCCTTACGGTTTCGAAGTTTGAGATTCATGCTGGTACCAAAAAGGGTCAGCCATACCAAAACATAATTTTGGAGTCCGGGTCTTCCCTGTTGCAGTGTCAGATAGATGCATGGAATAGACAGGAGGATTCCAAACGCCAAGGTTTTCACTTTGTAGATGTTGATGGTGATGATCCAGATGACGATACTTGTGGCATCTGTGGTGATGGTGGGGATTTGATCTGTTGTGATGGTTGTCCATCAACGTTTCATCAGAGTTGTCTAGATATACAGGTATACTTAAGATAGAAATGGAAATTGCTTTCGTGCTTTTTTTATTTGCTTGGATATGCTCTTCTAGGCAATTTTATTGTATAGGATATGCATGCCTACATACATAAGTATATATCTGTGCAAAATAGATGGGTCATTTGGCCTGCCAATTTAATGTTATAGCTGGAATGGACAATGGGTAAAAACACAGATTTTGAAGCAACTTTGCGGAGTGAATAGAGTTTTTGACTTTTTGTTTATTGGGGTCATTGACTTTGTGTTTGGAAAAAGAGTGGATTTCGTGATACAGGAGAAAGAACGCTACTAAGATGTGTGAATATTCATTGACAAGAAAACCATCTATTTTACATCTTGCATGTTTGACCAATGATGTATCTGAGGATGTTCATGGTGTTTGCAAGTGTTAAATTCCCATATTATGGTAGAAAGTTTGAATGAGGCGAAAACTTATGTCTCATGTTTATCTAAGGTTCCTTTTGCTGAAAAGTACAGATAAAGTCAGACCCTTGCCTGACCTTATTGCTTAGCCCAACAGAGGTTATTGAAATTCAAGACTTGAAGCAATTTGGTACTTACGGCCTTACGCGAGACTTAAGCAGGATGATGCTATCAAGGTCCTAAACTAGCTTGGTTGAATGGTGGATTTAAGATCTAACACCTTGCTTGGGTGATGTAAAAGCTTTTACTGAAATTTTTGGCTTTGAAGTTAGATTGTTGAGTATATTTCTGCTATAGAGCTTAGGGCTCAAACTTGTTGGCTTAGGAGAGAAACCATATTGAATGAAGTCATTGTTGTGTTTTATTGAACTGTAGCATTTTGTGCTTTGGCTGCATTTTACATTAATTTATGACTAAGCAGTTGGGGCACTTGCTTCTCTCCTTTTGTTGCAGATGCTTCCCCCTGGTGATTGGCACTGTCCAAATTGTAAGTGTAAATTTTGTGAGACTGCTGGTAGGAGTGAGCCTGAAGAAAGTAATAGAACTGTCAGGTCACTTCTCACATGCGGCCTTTGTGAGAAAAAATGTAATTATCTTTCCTACTTTTGTCTTGGAGTTTCTTATATGTGTTCTTTTTCTCTGTTTTTAATTTGTGGATTTTGCTAATATTTAACCTCTTGCCTTTGCTAGATCACGAATTTTGCTGTCAGAAGAGGGATTCTCTACCTGCTGATCCCAATAATGCATCCACTTCCTTTTGTAGCAAGAAGTGCCAAGAGGTATTTACCTAATTTTTTTTGAAAAAAAATTGGGATAGTGCCAAGATGTTTAACTTTTCTCGAGGTTGTCTTTTTTCATTTCTAACCAGTTAGAAATTCCTGCACCTATGACCCAGCGGAGTGAGATAACGCCTCCCCACCCACCTGAATTCCCATTACACTGCCCTTAAGACAGTTTTATGCTAAGATTCGGAATGATCTCTGAACATTTGGGTGTACAAAAAAAAAAAAGGAATATATCCTTGTTTCCAGATGGATATATTCCAAATTGTGTCATCAGAAAACGGAGGGTGAGAAACTATATGTTGTATCTCATCTAATCTCAAACTCTCAATCAAGCCCTTCAACTCTGCCTTTTTTTTTTCTGCTAAGCAGATTTACTAGAACAATGAAAGTAGTGTTTCATTGTCAGGTTCAATGCTTTTCTTGTATCAGGTGTTCCTCAGAAATTTGTGAAATATACCAAAAGATTGCAGTAATGATCAGTGGAAAGATTCAGATCGAACACAAGAATTTTCTCTGGTTTATTGGAAATCAAATCATCTCTACTTGATTTCTTTTCAATATTTGACTTGGCATTCTTCAATTGGATGTGTATTGTCTGTCTCTCATATGAGATCTTTGCCGTACATTTTGTTGGAGGGCATCAAATTAATCCAATTTTGTGTGCTCCTGCAGCTGTTTGACCGTTTGCAGAATCTTCTTGGGATCAAACAGGAATTGGAAGCGGGATTCTCATGGTCTCTCATTCATCGAACGGATCTAGACTTTGATGCATCGCACCGTGCATTTCCTCAACGTGTGGAATGCAATTCTAAGCTTGCTGTTGCACTGGCTGTCATGGATGAGTGTTTTTTGCCAATTGTTGACAGGAGGAGTGGGATCAATTTGATTCATAGTGTTCTCTATAATTGTGGGTAAGCAGTTATTAGCTATATTTGTTGGGAACTATGCACAATTGTGTCCACATTTCTCTTTTTGCAGTGTAGGATTTGGTACCTGTTCCCCATTTTCTCAAAGTAGTTTATTTTCTTGAGGAGGTTATATTAGGCATCTATGAGTTACTCATTCTTTTCTCTTTTTTCCTTTTTTGTACCAATAAGTCCATTAATTAAAAGCTGCCATTGTGATGTTCATGCGTAAAGTTTCTCAGGCATTCTTGTGGCCATTAGACACATAGACCCAGGAGGCTTTTCTGATCTTGCAAACATTAAAGGCATTAGAGGTCAGGTAGTCACAATCTTGTACGAACTATTAACAATAGTATGTAGTGGATGCAACATTCCAATGGTTACTAATTATTCCTGAACGACGCAAGAAGGTAGGAGCACCCTTGTAATCAGCAGCTACAGCACAATCCACAGCAAACAGATTGCTAGAGATCAAGCATGCACTACATAACTAGCTCTAGCAGATTTAAATAATGACGCAGTTCTACCACAATTTGAGTATCCTCCATTCCCAGACCAGCTAGTTGATTAGATTTGTTATGACATAAACTTTTAGTTCGTGTGTGTGGGACAGTGATTATGTGAGCAATTTTAGTTTATTTTTCAATTGTGTCTGTGAAGGTACATGTATAGTTATTGCCGGGTGACTGTCATTTCATTTGCTAATTGCTGATAAAGAGAGGGGAGGTTGGGGTTAAGCATATCTCTGTGTTGCTGTGAATATTGGGCATACCACTTAAAATTTTGTCATGCTCTATGTCTTCCACTTCCACACTAGCATTTTTTTAATCATAATTTGTCTCATGATTATTTGGTGCACTTATATCTTCTAGTGTTCTCTTGATGATGTAGTAATGATCAAGTACAGCTGATTGCTGTATTTGTTGTTTATCATAACTGTTGTAGTTTTTTGATGGCGTGTGTGCGTTTTCTGATTATGGTACTTTTTTATTTTTCATCTGTAGATCAAACTTCAGTCGGTTGAATTATAGTGGCTTTTATACAGCAATTTTGGAGAGGGGTGACGAAATAATATGTGCAGCATCCATCAGGTATAGTGCTTCAATAATTTTAAATTCACGTGTTGCACATGCAGTTTAGACTAAATACTTACTTGGTGAAAAGAAGGATTAATGACACATTCTGGATTGTAAATGTTGAAAAACGTAATGATCAAATGTGGTTGCAATATCTTTTAACACGGGCAACCGCCCTCTTGTCTTGCACTCATAAGGGGCAGTTAAATTAATATAGGTTTTTCTATTTTATCATCTTTTAGTCACCATCTATTTTAAAAACTTAAGTTGTTAGAGATAGTGTAACCTAGGTATTTATACATGCCCCTTATGTGCATGTTAGATTTGGTGATGAGATTCAAACATAGAGCTCTGATACTATGTTAAACTACCATTTACTCTAAAAGTTTAATCTGTTAAAGATGGTGTAACAGAAATGTTTATACTCTAACATCATCCAAGTTTTCTGTTAGTGTCTCCATTATCTGAGTTTGCCATCAGCTGTACCACATTGACTAGGGGGAAAAGATCAAGAAAAAAGATTTTCCTCAATGATTTGGGAAACCGAGTGAGGTGGCTTGTAAGGTTTCTCCATACCTCTAAAAGTTAGGCCCTTTTGGTGGTGGTGGTGGGTGTAAGCCATTGAGGTCCCTTCTTGGAGTTTTTTTTCTGGGGGGGTGTAATTGAAATGAAAAGCAAAAGTTAACGCCATTAGCTCTTCCCCACATATCTTCATTAGTTGTGTGTTCTAACAGGTAATCTTCTTTTGTATCATATCATGGAATTTCATTAGGGGACAAAAAGTATGTTATTGGCTTCAAATGGGTGTTGATTCTAAAAGTAATCCATTTTTGAACATTAACTTGTTAGTTGGGATATTTTTTATGTTTTTTGTGTCCATGCATGTGTGCTAATTAGTGCCCCCACTAATTTTAATCTCTATATTGTTCATCACCTGGTTAGGATCCATGGGACTCATCTAGCGGAGATGCCATTCATTGGGACCCGCAATGTATATAGACGCCAAGGGATGTGCCGTCGGCTATTGTGTGCTATTGAAATGGTATGCTGACAATATTTATTGGTTGTTCTTGCCTCTTTAGATGAGAAAGTGTGCACATATTATTGTATCTTGTTTTCAGAAGGATTGTTATAATATGAGCCCTTGAGACCTCTACCCTGTCTTTGGATGTATGATTTACATACCAGGCTTTCCGTTCATATGTGTTCCTGCAGTTGTTGCATATCTAGACACACACTGGTTTGGTATTTTTCGTTGCTAGTTGCCATTGTCAAGTGTTTATTTGTTCATCAAATCCTGAAAAGTTTCCTTAGTTTTGTTCTTTTTCCTGCTTCTTTGTTGGCCCTGCTTTCTTACTTCCCATTGTTTTAGGCCAACGGTTTACTTCATGATGTTTCTGTTTTCAGGCCCTTGGGTTTCTCAAAGTTGAAAGATTGATTATTCCTGCAATTGCTGAACACATGCATACTTGGACTGTTGTTTTCGGTTTCCATCCTCTCGAGGAACCAGACAAACAAGAAATCAAGTCAATGAACATGCTGGTGTTTCCGGGCACAGATATGTTGCAGAAGCGGCTAGTGAAACAAGAAGTCGCTGGAAACATAGTTGCCAACTCAGGTTTGTTTTTCTGAATGCTACTTTTTATCTTGCCTTTGAGTTAATATCTGTTGTTAATTAACTTTTGAAGTTTTTCATTGTAGCTGCAAAGACCATTGAATTGAAAGAAAATCTTCCGTTGCGCGATATGATGAAAAAATCTGACATGGAATCCTCTGCCAGACATGGTTGCCACTGGCATGATGATGCCGGGGTACACCATTTAACTAAGATCAATGACAGTAATGTAAGGATTAGTTCCTTAGATGCTTCATGTGAATCTAAACTTCAATTCTCTAGCAAGGGGACTATTTCCATCAGATCTCAGTCAGTGAACAAGCAATCCGAATCCACTTCTGACTTGAAGTGCATCTCTCCCTCCGGTACAAGTTCTGCCATTCTTGAGATGGAAACCCCTGGGTTAGATCCTCTGGTTAGAGATGATATTCAATCTTCTGCAGAGGTTGTCATGGGTGATGCTCATGAAGCAAATGCCGAAGCTTCTTGTGTGGGACCTGTTGATTCTTTAGGGGGAACTTCTGCAACGAGCACAGCTGAGGAGGCCAATGGAAACCAGAATCCTCTTTCTGGTTCTACTTTCTGTACTACTGCTGAGAGTACCGTGCAATTTACCTCTGATTTGGATCATCAGGGTGCAGTTGAAATGGAAAGCAAGTTGCATAATATTCAGTCTTCTGTGAAGGGTCCCGAGGGTGATGCTCGTGTAGTGAATGTGAAAGATGCTTGTGTTGAACCCATAACTAGATCTTTTTTAGAAATTTCTGGACAGAGTACTACAGAAAAAGTAAATGAAAAGCAAAATTCTGCTCATATGGGAAATGAATTACACGAGCCTTCAGAACTTGTTTCTGATGTTGAAGTTGCTTCTAAGGCAAAACCTCGAATTGAATGTAACACCCAGTCTTCTGCTGTTTGTGATGTGGGTGATGGTCACAAAGGCCACATCAAAGATGATTATATTGAACCTGCTCTTAACCCTGTAGATGATATTTCTGCACAGAATACTACCGAAGAAGTCAAAGAAAATGAGACTCCTGTTTCTGCCTCTAGTTTTTGTGGTACTGATGAAGCTACCATGACATCTAACTCTGATCTGAAACATTGTAGGCCAGTTGAAGTGGAAATTGAATTACCTGTGGCTTCAGAATTCTGTTCTAAGGCAAAAGTTGATCTAGCTGAAAGTTATATGCAGTCTGCTGAAGTTAGTGACGTGAATGATAGTCATGAAGCAAATGACAAAGGTTCTTGTGATGAACAGGTTATTGATTCCTCTGGGTCAATTTCCGTGAAGAATACTGCTGAAGAAAGCGATGAGAAACAGAATCCTGTTTCTGTTTCTGCTTCTCATGCTGCTGATGAGAGTGCCATGCGATTCAATGCTGATTTAGATCAGCAGGCTGTAGTTGGTGGTGAAAGCGAATTAGTAGTGGTTCATGAGGAAGTTGTCCCTACAGCTGAAAACAATATTGAGTCTAATGAAGATGGCGAGGTAGTTGACAGTCATGAAGTAGGTGTGAAAGTTGCTTGTGTGGGACAGGTTCTCGATTCCTTTGGTGAAACTTCAGCAGAGAATACTACTGGGGAAACCAATGGGAATCTGAGGGAATGTACTAGTGTGTTCTGATGACAGTTCCCTACAGTGTGAAAGAGACATTCTTCATCCGTCTTGTGAAAATTGAGGTACTAAAACCTCTGTAGCATCTACTGGCTTATGCTTCGTTTTGAAATGATCTTGACACAGATAGCGAGGGTTATGCTACTGCTATGCAGTCACCACCACTATAATACTCTGTATTAAAGGGCACTCCATTGTGATGCCATACTGATTATTAGGAGGAAAACAAGCCTGGCCTGCTCTACATCTATGTTTGATTTTCAGGGTTCAGGTCCAAGCTGGTGCATCATGATTATCTGTTCTCTGCGCTTCCAAAAGTTATGTGCCTTCAATGTCCCCGGGATGTTTTCAAAGTCTAAACAGAAGTTGCCTGCCTTGTTACTTTATCTCCAACTGTTGCCAACAATTTTGTTAATCATGGTGACTTTGTGTGTGAATACTCTCATGCAGCTTCGCTTATGTACATATCTAGATTTGAGTTTTCTTCTGAGTTTCATTTAGCATTTTGTAGTTCATCATTGAAATTATAGTTTAGTCATCATATATAATAGGTCGATGCCAGTGATTTGTGTGGCTATGTCATGCTTATTCTTTAGAGTCGGTTTTAATCTCTCTAATCCTCAAATGTAGTTGTCGTGATCGAACCCGATATCTCAATGGTATCTTCTTTTTCTATTAACAGTAATTATTTCAGCAGAATTCATCTTATGGTTTCTTTCAGTCGCTTTGGTAACGTCAGGTTGCTGATATATGGTAGATGCACATTGTGGAAGTTTTCATGGTACAGATTAACAGGGGAAAAGAAGAAGAAGAAAGTTCTTACATATATATATATATATATATGAATAGGATTTGATGTACAATGGGTTTGTGTCCCTTCTATCTATTCTCCTTGTAAGAGACATTAATATTGAAGAAGAAAAGTGAATGTAAATATATACTTGTAACAGATTTTTGTAGTAAGAACCCGTCCAAAAGAGTTAGCTAAGAAGTTCTCCTGCATAAACTTCTGACGTGGGAATGTTTTAAAGATGGTAGAATAAAAAGTGTGTAATATGTGTTAGATATAATTGAAGTGGGTCCCAGTTATCCAATTTTTGGGAAGGAATAATATTATTGAGGCTTAATTTTGTTAGTATAATTTGTTCATTATAACCATTAAATTGGTAGCGTATCCCAACAAATATTGAGATCCACAGTCAATCCAATAATTGTGAGTGATTAGGTAAATAAATTAATTAAGTTCAAGTAACATTGCCGGTCTTATCATGTTCAAGAACAATTTGGTGACCATTAGTAATTTTTGGATTTCGATGTCATCAACCTGTATTGTTGAGGAAATTTCGATGGTGACCCTATGTTTTGTTGAATACAATGTTGTGATAATACTCTATTCAATAAAATTTTAATTTCAATTATTTGAGGTTGACTATATGAATCATGTTTCTTCATTGCGCTCTATCAAAAGTTAAATTCATGTTCTTATTGGATATGACAATGATTTACGTTGGATATTAGCTATCTAACGCAACCCCTCTTCTTTATTCGGCCTCAGGACATGCTGCCAAAAAAATAGGCACATAATTCATGTACCCTGTTTGTGGTAATACGAGGCAAAAAAATGATTGCATGCCTGTCGGTATTTACTTTTGGTGTTTAAGTGTTTGGATGCTGAAAATCTGATGGAAAGCCAAAGGACCCAGTTGTAGTTCTTAAGACACTGTTGGATGTTATCACAATAAGTTTCTATTGAATAACTTAGAGCCTATTGTTCCGTAAACCGTGTATTTTATGAATATTCAAATCAATTCAACAAAATCTTAATTCCAACTATTTGGGATTCACGGCTACATGAATATTACTTTTCCAATTTTTGTTATAGGAGATTAAAAAGTTTATTCTCAGTAGTTCTAGTTGAATTTAATAACCTTTAATTACATTATGTTTAGGAAAATAAAAAGAGTATAGCATGAGAATAAAAGGATTTTATTTGATTGATTTTAGCCTAACAGAAGAAAGGGCTTGCATGTACTAGAAAAAAGCTTTACTAGTGTGATCACTGCACTAATCTTCTAGTCTTGGGTTATGAATATATTATTCAAAAGTCTCAGTAAAAAAAATAGTCTGCAATACTTCTTTCAAATTATTCTTTAATTTTTTTATTTTTTCTGCCCTTTTTTTTTTGAATGGGAAAGTGGACAGAAAAGACTAATTCAAATAGTTGACAGCCATATTTTGAACTCATTTCAATAATTCCATGAGTTAGTGAATTACCAAAATCATGTAAAACAAGTGGCAACTGAATACTTGAAATAGGTTAATTGTCGTGTCTTTAAACCATAAGGAAAATGCAAAAAATAATAGTAGAGACAAAATGGATCAAACTCAGAATTCAGTGGAACCAATGGTAATTGATTTTGGATCAGACTAATGATCACAGCTCATGGCTTTGCCACAAGCTGATTCAATTTTGAATCGAATTCCACCGATTAGGCCATCAAAACCTTGTTTTTATCGTTTTAGAAAAGATTTCAAAAAATAATAATAATTCATAAGAGATTCTGAATTTAGTGTTATTAGTTTGGTTAGACTCTGGACAACTTGTGTTTTTATGTTAATTAAAAAAATCACATATTTTCATGTTTTAGTGCACATTACACATTACGTGACAGAAACACGTAGCTGTGCACACTCGTACGGGTTTTGATCTTTAAGTCTATCACGTGGCAAGTTATACTTGGAGAAAAAATAAAATTTCTCGAAATAATCAGTTTCCAACTTGCTATTTTTTTTTTCTTGGTAAGTACCAACATGCCATTAAATATTGGGTGCAAGTCTCTGTGCTGCTGAAGAATCTTACTGTCAAGATCAACTACAGATGATCTGGGGTGGTCTCAAGGTCATATCTAGTTTAATCTCATGTCTGGAAACAGCTGTTCTTTGTTTTGTTTAGTTCTGGGTGAAATTGGTCTGGCGGTGGCAGAGGTAACCCTCTCAGAAACCTATCAAAAAAAAGAGACCTCCCAAGTCCTGCCTGCTTACATGCTACTGAGAGAAGTAAATGTCCCAGCTGTTGCATGCATAGCTGTTACTTATTCGTGTAAGTCATGTCGTGTTAAAAGTTAAAAGTTCTTCGATTTATTTTTAATTATCATTAATAATTGTATGCAGTCAGTTTGTATGATATAAGATTCGTAAAATAAATAGACTCGTGTTGTGTTTAATAGGGTTCGTATTCACATATTTATTTCAAAGGTTTAGCAAGTCTCTCGATTACCAATCCAACTCTCAAAGTTACGATTAAATCTAAACCCGCTAATTCTATATTCATTTTTCTCCTTAATTTGCGGGGTGTATATAGAATTGTGAGGCAGAAACTACCCAACTCTTTCTATTTAAAAAAAAAAAAGAAAAAGAAAATCTTTAACCTCTGTCCAGTGGACGGTGGACCAAACTCTTTATTTCACCCTTGTCTCTCACTATAAATACATCACTCTTTCATTCATTTCACATCCCAACCTAAGTCCAAACCTATTTGACTTGATACATCTATTTCTTCTTCTTATCTCTCTATAAAACATGGCATTCTCAAGAGCATTTGCTGCTTCACTTCTTCTCTCTCTTCTTCTTCTCCATCTCTCTGATGTCAACCAAATGGTAATGTTTATATTCCACATTACATATATAGGAAGTATTACGTCTCTTAACGATTCATTTTCTTTGATCTCATCACATAATATTTTTAATGAAAATTTGCAGATGGGTGTCAATGCGGCAGAGGCTGACAGCCCGAGCCCCAGCCCCAGCCCCAGCCAGTGCCCGACTCCGAACCCAACCCCGACTAAAATAGGTAGCTTTTCTGAGTATAACTTTTTAGAGTTTTGATTTCTTACCAAAATGTACGACATTTTTCAACTTTATCTCAAATTTGTCATTGATTTTATCTTATTTATCAAAGTTAGGCTAGCCTTTGCATAAGTGTTGGTTATTTTCACGCTTTTCAATGTAAATACGTGTTTGTAAGACACTTTAAACACAAAAAATAACCCCTCATAGCCCTTAACTACCCATAAAGTCTTGTAAATTACACCCAACTATCGATGTAATATCACTCTCTTGATCTCTTCTCCCTCTCATAGTTCTCACCCCTAGTCTTTTTTCTATCTCTATCGTTTACGGTCACACATGGGCAGTCGTGCAAGATCTACTAGTATACATTATAAAAAAAAAAATACCCAATTTACGAATGTGATATCCCGATACGATGTTAAACAAAGTTATGAAACTCTATTTGGTTAAACTAGCGGAATCCTAGTAATGAGTCGGGGAATGGGGCATTGGTCCTCTTGGATCTTAGGAGTAGGTAAGTTGGTCTCGATTCAATAGTAGTGTGTTTATTATGAATATTTGCTTATGTTGGTGGTACAGTTTTTAATGACAACATTGATGACTTCCAAATTCAGATTGCTCAGCAGCTTGTTGTGAAAGGTGCAAAGAGACGAAGAGGCCCAATCTCTGCAAGAGGGCTTGTGGGAGTTGTTGTGACCAGTGCAACTGTGTTCCACCGGGGACTTACGGCAACTACGAGGCTTGTCCTTGTTATTACAATCTTAAAACTCATAACCTAATTCGCAAATGTCCTTGAATATGTGTATTGGCTTTGAGGATTGCTTCTTCAAGAATCAAGTGTTTTGGTCAGCAAGTAAAAATAATAGCAGAACTGAAGAGACTGCTGTGTTTTTCTTTTATTTGTTGGGGTTGTTGAATTTGAGTTGTCAGAAATATATTATTGTTAATAAAATGCTTTGAGAAGCAAGCATTTTGTTGGGATTCCAACCCCCCCCCCCCCCAAAAAAAAACCCACAAAAGAAAAGATAGAAATTGCCCTATTTCTTTTTAGATGAAGAGACATGGAGAAGGTTGACAATACACCATTTATATATTGAGCATTGTTATTGAGATTTAATTTATTATAACTTTTAGATTGACTGTGAATTTCATTAAACATTGAAATTTAATGTTAATCTGATAACTCTAATAAAATCACATTATTAGACCAGTTTTTTAGCTCTAAACAACATTTTTCTTTTATATTTATTGAAATTTATGATTTTTTATATTTAAATTCGTATTGTAATGACTTCTTGTTGTGTTTAGCCAAATTTGTTTCAACCCATTAATTTGATGAGTCTAGCTATTTCACTTTTTTATAATTTAAACTCGTTATTCCATAACTATTTTTGTACTGAGTTTGTGGGTAAATTCGCAATAGATGAGTGGCAAAAATAAGTCTAAAGCATTCTTGGTGCCAAAAATTGAGATAATCGGAACAGATTTTTATCTGATCGAATTAATATATATCTATATTTATATTCAATTTAAGATATCTTAACAGATTTGAATTTAAATAAATGAATAAAAATATTGGTTAATATCTAATTAAACTGATTTGAATTTGGTAAAGGGTAGGAGGATTTTGGTAACCAATGGTGTCAAAAGCAAAACTTTTTCAAAGTTATTCCTGGTCGAATCTAACTCTATTTTCTTTTATAAGCAGACCAACTCAGTTCAAGAGCAAATAGGTCTTTTTCGTTTTCGACATTTCTATATTTTGAAATAGTTCACAAATTCAGTGTTCGATTGGTCAAGTCAATCTTCTTGGAGAAGACTTGAAATCCATTTTCCAAATATGGTTGAGATAAAACAAAAAATGGTGAAAATCTTTATGCTGAATCTACATGCTTTGGAAGTGAAAGACCCGAGGCTTGCGAGTTTTAGGGTTTGTTTGAATGAATTTGAAAAGGAGTTTGAAGTGACTTCTCTAAATATTTTCAAATTCAAATATCTTTTTGCAAATATGAGATTCAACATTCAATCTAATTCATATCTGTCTTTGATATGCAACACATATAAGGGATTTTTGTATAATATTTTAAATGTCAAGGAGTTTAAGTGATTAAATGACAAATCTCAGAGGACTTAGGTGTAATTCTCTCCATAGAATAATAGTCTGTATCCAAGGCACCACAAAAAGCATACACTTGGAACCCATGGCCCATGGGCAATCCTGGTTTCTTCCATAAAGTCTGACCCATCTGATTGCCCTAGTAGGAAGTGCATCTTTGAAGCAAACCTCCGAACATCTGATTCTCCTATTCTTCGTCTGCTCTATCTGCATCAAATCTCTACTCCCCCCAAAACTCCATTTCTCATTCCCCAACTTTCTCAGTGTATGGCCGGAGCTAACCCCCCCAAACCCTCCTCCCACAAACCCTCCTCCTCCTCTTCCTCCCACCGCAAAACTCGTTGGGAATCAAATAACGCTAAACCCTCCACCACCGCCAACCATCCTTCACCAAAACCACCCTCCACAGCCATCAACAACCCTTCACCAAAACCCTCCAATAATCCCAGTAAAGACAACTCTTCTTCTACCCCAAAACCCAGAACAAACCCTAGCCCAAAAACCTCCGACCCAACTCCGTCCGGTCCTCCCTTCCCCTTCCCGGACCCACCTCCACCTCCGGCATATGGTTTCCACATGCTTGATCGGAGAACTATTATTCTGGCCGATGGTTCCGTCCGATCGTACTTCGCTTTGCCGCCCGATTACCAAGATTTTACGCCTCCGCCAAGGCATGTGGGCCCCAATGGCCGGTTATTGCCTTCTGGGCCGGAATTGCCCGGCCCGGGTTTAGGGTTTGATAGAGGTGGTCGGCCCGATCTTCGTGATCGGGACGATTTGTATATGCGAAATCGTAACCAAGATTACTGGAATTCACTGGGGTTAGATGGACGTGGTACCGGGCCATTGCCGGGATCACTTGAGAATTCACTGAAGAGGAAGTTTGGGGATGAGGATAGAGAAGGGAGAGAGAGGATTGATAGGCAAAGACAACAACTTTTGCAGTATGCTAATATGGGGTTGGAGATTGGTCCGGGGACAAGTGGTGGATACATGGGGAGAGGTGATGAAATGAGGGCAGCGAAGTATATGAGGACCGGTGATAATGGGGGTGTTAAGCATAATGAGGTCGATCAGAGCGCCTTAAAAAAGGCGTTTTTGAATTTTGTGAAGGTAATTTATGAGAATGTGAATCAGAAGAAGAATTACTTGGCGGATGGAAAGCAGGGGTCTCTTCAATGTGTCGCCTGCAGGTTTGACAAAAATGGGCTTAAATTTGTTTTGTTTACATTTATGATGAGAATTGAATCTAGATAGGCCTAAATTTGTTTGCTTTGGAGGAGGGTTGCTGAATATATAGGATAAATTTTGTTATATCAATCTAGATGTGTGTGCTGGTTAAGTATGTGTAGGTTCCCTGATTGTGAGGTTCTGCCTGAAATAGTTATTTGTTGCTCTAAAGTTATGTTTAAGTGAAAACGTTCCTGCATAAGATAGCATATAAGAATTTGTTGCTTACTAAGTAAAAGGATTGTGTGGATATTTAGGACAGTTTCTTGTGAACATGTCGGTCTGATGGTTATTTGTGAAATTTGGACATTGAACTATTAAGGGAGATGGTTTTGTTATAGACATGCTATTGGTTAGATGTTGATACACAGTTGAGTCTCGTCTTGGTCGTGTCCTGCCTATTTTTACTATACTTCTGCTCAGAACAGTCTTTTTTCACATGGCCTGGATAATGTTTTAAGGAGTTTTAGGAGAGGGGGTGTGGTGGTATAGAGGAAGTTTTGGTATTGAAGTAAAATTCTTTTCATGCGTTGGCTTTTAGAGGCTCCTGAAATTGGTAAGCATGTTAGGAGGTTCACATGCTTTATTCAATGCTTTGTGCATAACATATAGCATGCAGGAATTTGGTGCTTGCTAAATTAAAAGGTTGTGCGAAAATATTGGGCAGTTTCTAGTGAACGTGTCTGTCTGATGCTTATTTTGAGTTCTGTAATATTTGATATTGATCTAAAACTATTAAGGAAGATGGTCTTTCTTTTTGGGTAGATGCTGATATAAACATACGAGTCTTGTGTTGCTTGTGTCCTGACTATTTATACAAAATTTTCATCCTAACAGTGTTTTATCGCATGGTCTGGAAAGTTTATGAAGAGAGGGCTTGCTGGGATAGTTGGAGTTTTGATGTTACATAAGATTTTTTCTCGCACTGGATTTTAGAGGCTCCTGAACGTTTTAACTTGTAAGGGCTATAATTTTTTTCCCCAATGGATAGATAGAGTGGGGGATTGGAGATAAGATGGTTACCAAGCTTCAAGCTTGAATTAGAAGTTGTTTGGGCAGATACCCTTCTTCAACATAGAGGCAAAAGCAAGTAGAGTTTCTGGTCTTTTCTTTTTTCCCTTCAATTTGAAAAAAAAACAAAAGTTACAGTTCACTTGACTTAATTATTAAAAGATAAGTTCAAGATGAAGGTGAAGAAACCAACAGTGACAAGAATGCTTCCTAAATCTTAAGGTGACAATCCTAAAAGGGTCCTTAGTCTTTTTGCAATTCTATTTGATATTATGTACTCTTGTTTTTGATAGTTTTCAATATATTTTGAGTTACTTTGGTTGATGATGATTATACTTCTGTTTTAGGAATATTGCGCATTTGATGATGGTTAAACTTTTGTTTTAGGGACATAGCGCTCAGTTTGTTGTTTTTTCCCGGTCCTTAGCCCTGGAGCTATATATATATATATTTTAGTAGCATTTAAACATGCTTCTTGGGTTGTTAGCATGAAGGGTTAAAACTTCTGATTTTTGTTGAAGTATGTATATTTATTGAAGGTAGATAGCTCTATGATTTTTTGGCAAGGATTTGCAAGTCCTTTTCTTTCCTTCCTAAACCGGTATCTTCGCTCCCTTTTATTATATTGCTAATGATTAGGCTCATCCAAGGATTGTATATATAGTTAATGGAACCTCACCACCCATTGACAGTTGATTTTGAGTTGGATATTCTGGCAATGACATAACATCAAGTCTCATGCCCATTTGAATGTTTTCTTATGTTTGTTTGTTGTTGTTCGGTTTGTTAGCCCATGTGCAACCCGAATCTCATATGAGGAAGGTTGTTAAGAGAATTTTTATCCCAAGTCAAAATATTAGAACCATACAAGGTTGGATTATATGGTTGATGGTCTCTTCACTCAGTGACAATTGGTTTTGAGTTGGATATTCTAACAATATGAAAATTGTGCTATTTCTGCTTTCTTGTGCTAATTTGTTGGTGCATTTAATGTATGCTATATATTGTTGGTCTATCAGAGCTGCTAAATAAACAGTTGCAGTTTTGACTGCCTTTTGCTAATTTTAATGTTGTGAAGTTTTCTGCTAGATAAGTAGGATGCTATCAAGCTAAATATTGAACCTGAATATTTGGTTTAGGCGTCTTGAGAGAGGAGTCAAACTTGAGATTTACGCCAGTGATTTAGGATTTTCAAATGGATCACAGTTCTGTTGAATGTTGCTGTTTGATTTAGTAGTAGTTTATTATATTGTTTAGAGCAATGTTCATACAAGGAGGTGGAATTATTTGCTGTAAGGGTGCCATGGAACTGTAGGTCTTGTGGCCTTCGTCTCCTCCAGCACTGTCTGTTTAACAATGCAATGCTTTATTAAAAGGCTGATATGCTTCTAAGACGCATATGTTGGGAATCTTGCAATGTTTTTTTAGGATTATGAGATCCCAATTGTTTTTAATCACCCTTTTCAAGCTAAGGAGGTAGAGCTATGTATAAGGCTTTTTATCCATATGCTTAATTTTAATGTCCGTCAAAATTTTGCTCCCCCTGCATTTATAGTTCATAACCTGCTCAGAACAGACTTTTTCTTTGGTTTCTTCCAAGTAGAGCGCTCAAGTTGTAATGGTGTTTTCTCATTATGTTTGGGGAACAAAAATTACTGTTATTTGGGAAAATGATACCTTACGACCTTTTCATCTCATCCATTGTATCGATACTGTGTTGGTTCTAATATGTGTTTTAACGAATAATGACTACGTTTTCCTTTCAATGGGCTGGGTTTTAGGGTGAATTTGCTTTAGTTACAATTGTTAAAAGTAACTTTCTGCTCTTGTGCTTCCATATTGTTGTTCTTGTATTCCATGTAATAATTTGCGGAAGATTGTGAGCAATTTGATTAATCACGTCTGGTTGTGGTATAGAACTCCAATCTTTGTGGGATGATCAAGGGATGAAATAATGAATGTATATGTCTCGATTGATAAAATGTGGTGACTACTTCTGTCATCGTTGATTCACAACTTTTCAAATTAGATTTGTTAATAATGTGTACCTGGCTTGTGTGTGGATAGAGCATACTTTGTGATGGTCTGGTAAAATCTAACTTGTTATTTTATGATGTAATTTGTAATTAGATCATATATATAAATAAAACTAACTATTTAAAAAGAGCATTTCTTAGCAGTGCATTTTTGGTTTATTGTTTGCCATAGAATACTATTGACCTGGAAGTAACTGACTCAATTCTATTGTAGAGTCTTATTGTATACTTTTGCATCACTTCCTATTATGGTTTAAAGTCGTGGAATCAGCAATTGGCTCAGATAGTATTGAGACACATTGGTCATGGCGTTGTAGAACGGTATTGGGCAATATCCATGAAATGTTACCTGAAAGCAGTTGAACATAATTAGCGATTCAGGCTATATTGCTGCGATCTGATTTAGGCTATATCATGGCATCACATAATGTTGTAGGCTAATTTGGCGATATTGACTTGGATAACTTGGTTGACTAGGAGATAAATCAGACGACTTAGCCTAGTTGTGTGAGACTAGTTATTTATACAAGACGTGAAATGGTATTAGATCCAGAGGCGTTGAGTCAAACGACTCTACCGAGTTGATTCAGTGTGGTTCGATTCTTTGAACCATGGTTTGCGTAACCTTTCATTTTGGAACTCTTGAATGGGTCGATCAGAGTCATAAGTGGGGACACTTTATTGCAGTTGCAATTTAGTACCACAGAGTTTACGTATGCCTTAGATAGTGTTGGAACTTGGAACTGATGCTAGATTTGTGATGTGGACAGGAGAAAGCGTTTATTGGACGGACATGTTTATCGAGAACAGGTAAAACAAGCTCCAAGATTTTTATTTAAGGTTACTCACATTTGTATCTTTGAACTTGCGGTTTTCTTTTGTTTTCCCACATAGCTATTTGGAGAGCACATATGTGTTGAGAATCCTACCCTTTTTCTGATGTATATCCTTTATGGAACAGTGTTATCAGAATCGGATCAGACATCGAACAGGCAAAGAGACCGGGTCAATGGTTCAGTGGTTCAACTATTGAGTCAATTGGTCGAACCGGTTGTATTTTAAAAAATTATACAACATAATAATTTAGTTAAAAATTCACAATCATAATAAAAATTACTGTGTAGTGTATAGTGTATGGATTTTTTTTGAATGTTGATTGTCTGTATAGGTTGACGGTGTGTGTGAGAGAGATAAAGAATGAGTGCAGATTTGGTTCTTGATCTGGTGTTGGGTTGCAGATTAGGAAAAAACATAAAAGGGAAGACTGAAGACTACAGTGGTAGAACTCAGATGCGCCATCTATGGCAAGCCGAGGAGAAGAGGAAAAGAAGACTAACAAAGCTTAGGAGGAGATCAATGGCTAAGAAGGAGGCCGAGATCTGTGGTGTGGCCACTGTTCGAGTTAGATTTGAAAACATTGGAGACGAAGAAGGCAAAGACGAAAGGGTTGAAATCTTTTTGAACCAATCGGAGAAGACGAAGAGCAAGAAAATGGGCTTGTATTGTTTTGAACCGGCCGATTTAGGAATTTTCGGTTCACCAATTTTGGCAAAAAACTAGCCGGTTTTTCAGTTTTTCACCGGTTCGATTCCTTAAGCGGTCTAATTAAAGAATCAGACCATTTTAGATCCAGGTTCACGGTTCAACTGGATCGATCGGTCGGCCCGGTCTTGTTCTGATAACATTGTTATGGAGAGTTGGTGAAAAGTATCTATGCCATGTGACCACTTCCATTTTGTTTGTGTATAAGCTGTTGCCATGGTTTGTTGTGAGTAGTAGTCTAGCAGTCATTTAGTACTCGATTGAGGTTGGCTTATGGTGTTATGCACTTGTGTGATGAGCTGAGCTTTACAGGTTGATTTTATATCTAGATGACTAGATTGTTTACAGTTCTTGGTAATGATTCTTAACAGGTCTGTCATAGTGTAGTTTCTTTTGTTCCTGTAGCTAATAGCTAAGTATACATGTTGCTCTTGATTAACCTTCCATACTTCCTGGCCTGTCGTCAGTGTATTTCAGATGCAAGGGGGTGATGTTGTTGGGGGTAATTTTTTGTGAGTATTTGATACTTGCAGGATTACAACTTGGCAATGGTTTGCTTTTTATTTGCTATTTAGACGTCAGCTGAGACTGGTCACTTTATAATCTGAGTTTATGGTAAGATCAGTGCTGCTTCTGTGACATGCTCAGGAGTCTTAAAGGAAACTCATTACAATTGACCTATTGTTTGACTCCTGTGGCATTGGTTGTTAATTTGCGGCTATTCTAATTATGTTATTTGATGGATCACTATGGGCTGACTTTCTGATACATTTTTCTATGCATGTGGTTTCCCACATGAATTCACATTGTTTGAGTTTTTTAGTGTACACTGATTTTTTTTGTTGCACTTGATATCTCATTCATAGCAGTTCTACGCTGTTTTTAATATCAATGTTATCCCCATTGGCTGCTCTGCCATAGTTGCCTAAATTGTCACTTGTAGGAACCATGGCTCTTAGTGAGTCAGTAACACAATAATAATGGTTTGTGGTGTTGGAAGAGTGAGTATGTGGTTGTCCGTTAATTCTCTGAAGTTCATGTCACTTATAATTTTTTTTAAAAACTGACAGAACTAATGATGTTTCTTCTTGATGTTTTGCTGCTGATTTTCCCGTCAACCTCGTTCCAGGATCGAGGTCAAAAATAGCTATGTGCTAATATTTTAGTATTCGTTGTGTCTAGGTGTGTTCTATGATAAAATGGCTTGTTAGCTTGAAATTTCATTTGAAATGTATTTCGCTGTTCTGAAAAAATTGTTTAGTACAAATTCTCATTTATATAGTTGGAAAGCACAAATTCGTCCTCCTTGAAATGTTGTGGCTATTATGATGGGGGTTTTTTATTGCATCATTTGAGGTTAACGAACTAATGCTGTCTTTGTAAAATAGAAATGGTTTGTTGTGCGTAATTGCTATCAGGTCTCGTTTCAAACTGTTTTTTTTGGTTCAGACAGGCTTTGCCATTGTTTGATGCTTGCTATGTGGGTTGATGATTTAGGAGGATGCATATATACAGTTTGTTGTTTTATCCTTATGTAAAATTACCTTCAATTCTCCTTAAACTTGTGAAAGCTCTGTTTCAATTTTTATTGTACTGTTACTTTCTTATTGCAATCCTATAGCAGTGTCTTAGATATAAAATTGAACTCCATGGCATCTTTGATATGCAAAATTACAGGTCTTCTAAAATTTTTCCGGATATGCATGGTCTTGTCATGCACACGTACAACTCAGATACTGCTGACTTGAATGTGGATCACTTGGCCTTACACAAAGCTTTGTGTGTTCTCATGGGGTGGAACTATTTAAAGCCACCCGATAACTCAAAGGCATATCAGTTATTATCTGCTGATGAGGCAATAGCAAACCAGGAGGATCTCATTATTTGGCCGCCCACTGTGATCATTCATAATACGGGTACAGGAAAGGGTAGAGATGGGCGTATGGAGGGTTTGGGAAACAAAGCAATGGATAGTAAACTTAGAGGTATAACATGCCCTTTCTTTCTTTTATATTTTGATGTTATATGTGAGTTTTAGATGTTGTGCTACCAAGAGATATTGGACAAGTTGTTCATAGAAATTCGATGCCTTTGTCCTGCGCTTATCGAAAGTGCTTTACTACCTGCTAATGCAATAGTTTGGTAGTTTGGTAGTTTGGTGTCATCTAGCCCATGGAAGAGTCTATGTGGCTCTACTCTTTGTGATATTTGATTTGGGTTTATATGTTTTATTCTGAAATTTGTTTAGTTTTATCACAGAAATATTTCTTTCTTACAGGAATTGCGTTTTTGAATTAAGGGTGGTAATGCTTATTTTTTGCATTTACATCTAAGCCATATGCGAACATGAGCATAGACTCCTCACTATAGCCTCATCCTTGTCATAAACTCACAGCATTGCCAGCTGTTCTTTCCACATAATACATCTCAAACTGTCTTTGCTTGACAATATATTGTGAGCATGTGTATGCATATAGTTGGCACTTGTTGTCATACCTTAGTGAGTCCATTTCAATCTCACCATGGGAATTAAAATTTCTGGGAGGATGGACATTGTCTTCATAATTTTACTTGTGACCATAATTGTCAAATCGGAAGGTGTATTATTTTTTAAAAATGGTGTATCATATCGTATTGTGTATCGTAAGATACGGTGCAATTTTAAATAATTAATAATAATAATAAAATATATGTTTACAAACTTTAGGGTGCCTAGATGTAATTTATTAACAGATATATAAATTTTAGGGGGTTTGTGTGTAATATTTCAAATGTTAGGGGTCTAAGAGATTAAGAAATAAATCTCAAGGGGTCTAAATGTAATTCTTTCTATTTTAAAACATAGACGAGAGAGTGTTTGATGACTCTTATCAGGAAAAAAAAAAGGACGGGAGAGAGCGAAAGATCACGAAAGCGATCGAGAGGCAAAGAGAGAGCGATCATGGGAACGATCGACGGACGGACAGAGAGAAAGATCGTGAGACAAAGGAAGAAGAAGTTCTACTTCTTCGATGGGTTTTAGTTTTCTAGGGTTTCTTGTGAGAAAGGAGTGTTTTCTAAACTTGAAGAAAAACCAATCTAGGATTTCATCTGAAATTTACAGATTAGTGTTGTTATTTTTTCTAATTTTAAAAATTTGTTTGTTTTTCTTTTGCTTGTGTATTTTTGATGATTTGTGGGTTTGGTAGACTGGTTATTCTTCTCCTCTTCATCTTTGTTTTTGCTGATTTATCGTGCGTTCTATTTTTTTTTTTTAAATAGAGACTTCGTGTATTTCATTCTGTGTTCCGTTCAGTGTTGTCATTATCACCTGGCACTTATATTTTATTGTGGTTGGGTTTATGTTCATTTGAATGTTTTTACTTGTCTACTTCTTGAGTATGTAAATTTTCGGAGCTAAATTTTAATTAAACCATCACAAGAATCATACAAAAAGAGTGGGGTTTTGCTTTCTTTCTTTTTTTTTAAATTTCTTGTCGGTTGGTTAGATTGAATGCCCATGAATACTTCTCACACCAAGTGGCTTGGAAGACTTTTTCGAGTGCAATCAAAGAGGTAGTATTGATGGTGTTCGACAGTTATTTTGGAATTCTGATGCATCAGTTATTGTTACTTGTTGATGAATTCTATCACATGAAATTGTGAATGCATGAGTTATTGTTACCTCTTGTAGGCATGGTTCAAAGTCATAGTATCGATCACTGACTCGGATGGCATTGAGACACATCGGTCGCGGCGCGATATTGGTTGATACGTTCGCTCGAAATGCTAGATAGAAGGCCCAAAACAATTTTAAAAAATTATAAAAAAATGTAAACATCATCATTCATGCATTATATACCAAAAAACAATATTTATACATTAAACATAGCAAAAAAAAATTATAAGGGTGTTATCGGAAAGCAAGAAACCTAATTATACTATAAAGTAATTAGCAGAAAAAATAGAAATTGAAAGAAAACATAAATCAAAACTGACAAGTGGGATTGAAAAATGAAAAAGGATAAAAAGAAAATTTAAAAAGGGAGCGAGTCAGTGGGATTTAGAAATAAAAGGGCAAA
>CM042184.1:3404347-3431468 GCA_023539305.1 Ilex asprella
AACACACACCCTCCCGTGGGCCTCAACCCCTCCGCTTTTACAAGTCTAACAGCACACCATGCTGTTAAGTGAGATGGCACTGTTTTGTGTAAATGACCCCACAAAACAACACACAATTGGAATGGTGCCGTTTAAGATAAACAACCCTCCCCCCATTAAACCAATTAGACATTTTTCCCTCCTGACTTGCCACTTTTCCCTCCACAAAAATCGTGTTATCTTCGTCTTCCATAGCAGCGAACTAGTGTTACCTCTTCTACAGCAGCGAACAATCCTTCAAATTAAGCTCAAATTAGGTCTTTCTAAATTAATCTCAAATTAAGCTCTCGACAATGGCTGATCTCAATGTGGAAGTTGAGGGATCAAAACCCTAAGATCAAGAACAAGAACAAGAACAAAGCCCTCTGCTTATCGCAAATCAAACCCACCAACACCAACAACAAGAAAATCAAGAACATTGCGGTGAAGATGATCATGACACCCATTTGGATAAAACGATTCAAAGCTTAGACTCATTACTGACTCTGTTGGGCTTCAACCAATCCTCTGTTTTTAGCTTTGGGCTTTCTTGTGTCATGTTTCTGCTAATTGGGGCGTCTCTTCCTGTCATTGTACTTGTGTTACCCAATTGCTTGAAATGTGAAGAGTATCAAATTAAAGCATTTGATACTCTTGTTGTTTCATAGGCTTTTTTGGATGCTGCGTCTAAGTAAATAAGTACATCACAATCCATCACAATCTATCCACAATGAATTTCCAATTGCTAAAGCATACTTTCCAATATCGAAATCTTAATGTTTAGTTGCCATGTAAATCAGTTATACATGATTCTTTTTATTTGCTCACATAATCTCCCAGTCCATTGACCAAGAAGGGGCAATCCTTAAATCAAATCAATTCTATAGTTTTTAGGAGCAAACTTTCAATCATTATGATCATTCACCATCTAAATAATAACAAAGACAACACCTGCATAAATAGAAACATTCATTACAGATGAGCACAAGGTTTCTTTCCAAAACATCATATCTTATACATTGTGTTTCTTTCTAATAGGGGAAAAATAAAGAGTATTCAATACAACTCACAAATTTTTTGATTGTATTCGTCACAAAATCGCTCAACATGGCCACTGTATCGATCGACAAATAGAAATTTCCTGATACCATACTTTCACAGATTGTGTGAAAGGCAAAGTAGAGATGGATTGTGATGTACCTATTAACTTGTCCTGCTGTTGATCTATCATTTAATCACTAATACTTCGATATTGGTGGTTTGAGCATTCCAGAATGATGGTTGAGCATGTCATGAATGATGGTTTTGTTTTTCCGATAAGTAAGATGAAATTCCATAAACCAAAAAGGAAAATATATGCAAAGTGAATCAAAGGGGTGAATGATCTTCGAGACAGTTGGACAGAAGATCCCCCATCCCATTGCAAAAGGAACAAAAAGATTACAAAAAAGAAGCAAACAATCCAGCAGCACCAGCCTAGCTACAGTCCAGCAACCATCCAACAACACCATGCAACACCAAAACCCAGCACAAGCAGCACATCACAACCAGCAGTCTAGCACATCACAAGAAACTTCTCAGCCAAAGAAAAGGATGACAAAAACAGAGAAATCTGCACAAAAAACAGGATCAACAGTCCAGGATCAACATTGGCCACCTACTTTTTTTCTTCATTGGCCACCTCTTAAGTTGTCATTGAAAAATCCATAGACATTTTCATTCACGAAACAAGATTCAGCATCAACTGAAATTCCCTACATGAATAAAAAAATATTCAATGACGTAAGAAGTTCAATAATAAAGTAAGAAAATATAGTATAATTAATCTTACATACTTGAGCATTTTTTTGTCCATTTGATATTTGTGAAGACAATAGATTAGAATGAGCACAATGTTCACAAGACAACGAATTTTGCTCATCACTCATTGATACAATTGGTTGAGAAACCTTTAAAACAAGCAATCCACAACATAAATAAAATAAAGTAAAACAAGTATTTTAAATCTTCTTTAATATAAAGACGTAGTACCTTTGACCTATGAGAAGTTCCTATTTTCTTCTTTGCTTATTTCTCATGACAAAGCTTTAGTCGACCCCAACCCCTGTAAGCACTATCTTTCCTCTTCAAACCTTTTACCCGTAGAATGTTAAGGTCAACGTTCTCCACTAATTTACTTGCACATGTGTTTTAAAAGGAAGTATGGTCTTCAACACCACCATTGCCATCATCACCACCATTGCCTTCATTACTAAGTGATGCATACATAATTTCCACTTGTTTGGATAACTCAAGAACACCTCAGTTCACCAACTGATGGGGTAGGTTTAAGGTTAGAGCAACAAGCTGCTAATTGTACTATTTGAGGACATAACTGTTTGTAATGGGCTACTGTCATTGACTTGTGATCCTTCTCATTTGGTGTGGCACTAAAGTCATCACTACATAACTTTCTTGCATCTCGCCTCCATCTCTGTATTATGTATCTGTCAGGAAATTGTTTAATGTTCGTTGTGTCTAGCACTTTAATTGCATGACTACATAATATCTCAATCATTTCAAACTTTCGACAGCTTCATGCAATTGTTTGCTCATTAACATTGATCAACACCAAATACTGTCTCCCTTCATCATATAATTCAACGACAAATTGATGACATCTATCCATCACATTGCATGGATTCGCGATAGCGCACTGGAATATGTCATACTCATCTTGAAATAACTCAAAAATAGGAGTGTAACAATGTACTACTTGTACCAACATGGGAGCTCTTTTTAACTTCATCTTATGTAACTTTTACCTAGCATGGTATAATGTCTCCGTCTCCTTATATCTCTTGTCATTTATAACTCTATCAAAATGAGTAAAGAATTGAACAATATAATGGTTTGACTTTAAGTACCTTCATAATGCTGAGTTTAAGCTCTCATTTAGTTGGGTGCTCCTTATACCAGCTGTAAAAGTCCGCTTCATATATACATGTGCCCATTTTTTTATCAATGCCCAAGTTGAATTCATCCAAATGTTATCTTGCAAATTGTATTCATCAAGCAAAAATTTTCAAGCCTCAAATAACTCATGTTCTTCCTCGTATTCATAGATGCATTCTTTAAATTGTGAAGCAAATTTTGAACCATCCTTGTATATGTTTCCTAAATTCTTTAAAACATTTTGGCAAAGATGCTAACAGCATAACACATGACATGTCTCCGGGATCACTTGGGATACAACTTTAGTCATTGCTTGATCTTGGTCAGTGAAGATGGTAATAGGTTTCTTTCCCGACATTGCTTGGAGGAATGTCTTAAATAACCACTGAAATGATGTTGCCATCTCATCATACAATAATACAACACCAAATATCATCGTCTCCCTATAATGGTTGAATCCAACCAAAATGCATAAGGGTCGGTACTCCTTGTTTGTTCGGAACATTGTGTCAAATGTGACAATGTCCCAAATTGACCATAATCGATAATCATTCTTGGATCAGCCCAAAAAATATTTTTGATGCACTCATCAACATCCAATTGGCTTCATAGTAGAACGACAGATTCTTAGCTGCTTCTTCTTGAAAATATTGCAGCAAACTACTCGCTTCATTGTATCTCAAGTTATGTTGTCTCCTTTGGCGAATGTAATTTTTTTGGTCTTAACAGATGAACCCTAAGCTTTCTTTTCCACCTGCTTGGGTATTCATGAGCTCATACGATGTCTTAAGTAATATCCCACAATCGTCAGCCATATCAACATTAATATCTTGAGCTCCACTAACCTTTCGTTGGGATGACATTATATGTACACATTCGACAACGTGCAAAAGATGACTGTGTTTATCTTCCCATTTGACTATAACAAATTTTTCAATATCCCTTTTAAGGGATATGCACATGCGAGCTAGAAAATTCGTTCGCGTCACTGCTCGAGGCTTCGTTGTTTTCCAATCTCTTTGATCTCGACTCTTTTGCCCCTCTTGACAACAAACATATTTTCTGTAAATTAATACCCCATCTTTCAAACTCTTATTATGATAATCTTTTCTCACATTAAAACTCACTGATCCACCATAATTGTTATAGAACCTATAGGCATCTTTCTCGGAATCAAATTGCATACCAATTGGTGGAATATTATTTGTTATATCGGTCTTAAGACATTCCATCTCCATTAACGTTGTTTTGGCTACCTACAATGCCAAAAAAGTTACAAAAATTAAACATAAAACACATACAATTAAATTTATGAATATTCATATGAGACTAATGAAACTAACAATCTTATTAATTTATCAAAAGTTAATGAACATTATTTTATCGATTTAAATTATGATGCATATATATAATTGAAAACATCCATTAAAAATAACTCTCACAAAATATAGATTCAAATTTTTAGGGAACTATAATGTACGAAATGTGATGATAATTGAAAATTTTAAATCTCTATTTGTCACAATGGACTCATTCACATAGATTAAAATATTCATGTGAAACATATAAGAAAACTCATTTATAGAGTTCTATAAACTATTGATATATATATATATATATGTGTGTGTATATGTATGTATTTTTTAATGGATTTCATACAGGACAAAAAGTGTTACCTCTGGTTCGCTGTTGTGGAAGACGAAAGTAACACGATTTTGTGGAGGAAAAAGTGGCAAGTTAGAAGGGAAAAAAGTCTGATTTGTTTAATGGGGGGAGAGTTGTTTTCCTAAAATGACAGGATTAGGGATGGTAGTGGACCGGAAAAAAACGGGTATTTGTCCAAACCCATCCCGTTTGGACCGAGGATAGACTATACGTATTAGACAGTGGACGGAATACCCGTATAAACCCGTGTGGGGATGGACTTACCTTTACCCCCGCCTCGTCCCCGCTACTCATTAAACAAATATATAAATAAATAAATATATATATATATATATATATATATATATATAAATACTCTTTTTAGTCTTTTAGCCTAAATTGTGCAAATATTACTCATTTTTTACTTCTAACATAACAGACAATTGTGAATGTTATATGAATAAGGCTAGAGCTTTTACTTTGTTGGGTTAAATTTTGTACAATTTGTATCTTATACATGTCAATTACTTTTGAAAACCTTGCACACACACACAACACAAATTCAGATAAAAGATTTTGTAAAATTTGATATACCCAATAGATCATATTTAGCATGCCTAATGCCCAACATATCCTAGACAGCAAATTTGTACAGATCAATGAACTTTACATCTGTGACCCCTTATAGAGAGTTACCACCATTATGTTGTTTGTGGACATTTGTTTGTGTTTTGTTCAAATATGTAGTATTTTGAAGTAGTATTTTTGGACATTTGTTGTTTATATTTTATTCAAATATGTTGTGTTAGATTATTTAGAATGTTGTTAGATTATTTAAAATATTGGATTTATTTAGCTTGAACTGGGGGGGGGAAACGGGAGAAGCGGGGACGAGGACGGAGATTAAAAATTTACTCGCAGACCGAGATGGGGATAAAAATTATACCCGCTAACAGGGGTGGACCAGGAATCGATAAATTTTTTTTAAGCGGGTACGAGAATGGAGACTACACCCTCACCCCCGCTTCGATCCATTGACATCCCTAGTCGAGATCTCACTTAACAACATGATATTCTGTTAGACTTGTAAAAACAGAGGATCCGGAGTCCCCTCACGTGGAGTAAATATTGAATGCAACGGTGATACCATGTCACAATTGATGACATGGTATCACCAACTAATAACAAAACCCTGTATGAAAAAAGTGAACCCCACTTGGACTACATGACTGGAGGGTGAGAAGTTATTTGCTTACATGACAGGTTAGTTATTAATTTTTGTGAGATCTATATGTTTATTTGTTTTAATATTATTAATTGGTGATACTACGTTACCTTATCACGTGATATCACCGTTGTAATGAATATTTTTTCCCCCACGTGATGGTATGCCAGGCTACTAGCCACGTTCCATGATCCCTTGTAATGGGCCCTAAACCGTTGGCCTCATGCCATTTGCAGCGACTGCCGCGCGGGGGGGGGGGGGGGAGAGGGAGGTTATTTTGTGGTGGTTGTAGGGGTGGTAAAGGATCCAAATTATTTAGGGTCAGTTTATTTTGAGTTTGATTTGAGTTATGTTTGTTTAAAAAATAAATTATGTTCGAACAAGTTTTTAGGCTCGTTTATCAAACAAGTCTTACAATTTCAACTCATTTTGGGTTCAAAATTATAAAGTTCGGTTAATTTATATGTAAAATAATGAGCTTAGCTTGAACTCAATTTTTTAGAAAATAAGTCGGGTTTGAATACATTTTTAAGCTCATTTAAAAAAATTGAGCTCGTTAGGTTCGGACTTGAATTCATTTGTTGGGTTCGTTTACCATCCTAATTGCTTGCGTTTAGGGGGAGTAGAATTAAGAGTTGTGGGGCTGAAATATAATAATAAAAACATGTGGGCCACCAAATTATAATTATAATTATGATTCGATTGCTAAAAACTATGAAATACAGGACAAGCCCTTGTCTCAGTTTCTGACTCTCAGTTGGCACACCAAACTTCCGGTCTCTCACTCTCCCTTCACTGCGAGTGCCGTCGCCGGCCACCACAGCCGCCGTCGTAGTTACGAAGACTTCCAGGTAAGCCCTTTTCCTTCGCTCTTATATATTATCCTCCTTTTTTTTTTGTTTCCTATTCTTTTCTTCTCCTCTTCCTTTTATAGTCAAAACCCTCATCTAAACCCACCACGGTCGGCGAAGGCCCCAATTACGGTGGTCTGTCCCGATACCTAGCCGGGGTTGGGCTTCCCACGTCGGAAGCCTCTGGGTGTGTGCGAGTATTTAGGGCTCTCTCCGCTTCTCTTTTTACTCTTTTTAAGGATTACTCTTTTTAAGGAGTTGCGCAGAGTTGTCGGCTAGGTTTATTTCTGTCAAAAAAAAAAAAAAACCCACCACGGTCGGCCACTGATCCAATCGACCACCACCGGTGACCCCCTACTACCCCCAAAACACTACCGACGGTCTTCCTACAACTCCACCTTGAATCACCCGAATCCACAGCCCACCGCCATCACCACTGCCACAATGGAACCACAACCAGCTATAAATCGCCACCCACTCCAGGTAGCCGCTGGATGTTGATAGTTTGTATTAATTTTATGCAATTGCTTTCGGATCAAAAGTACGAAAATTTTGGATTGAAATTGTATATGATTGATTTTGCAAGTGGGTTTTGTTTAGTCTGTGTTTGAATAGATAGGATTTGAATGAAATTGAGCAATGTTGTAATTTGTTGACTGAAATTGGAAAGGAATGTGCTTGGTTGATGAACTGGAAATTGAATTTGCTAGGAGGATTTGCCCTTATCGATTTGAATGGAGGTCGTGTATGAGTTTGATGTTTTATTTCTTCTTCTTGTTCAGAGATGTATATATATGTGTGTGTGTTTGTGTGGTAATGTTCAATGGGTGTGTATTTGTGTTGTGAGTTTCTCCCCCTGTGTATGTTATTCTCTCTGCGTTAGGATCATGGGCTTGAAGTGTGGATATTATTTATTGGGCATCGTTCCCTTACCAGTCGCGCTTTCAATAGTGAGTTCTACTTGTATGTTCATATCCTTTTGCTATTAAAGCGTAATCCCTTGCAAGTTGATTTTCAAGTGTGAGTTCTACTCATGAGTTCATAGGATTTGGTATCAGAGTGGCCCAGCTCTGTGGTTGCGTCATGGGTGGGGCAATCTATGGGCCTGATTAAAATTATTGGTAGACTTTGTAGGAAAAAGTCATGTTGCCGAGTCAATGTTGAAAGACATTGAAGATCATAACATACCACCATGCTTCTGCAACAGATATCCATGGCAGCCTAGTTGAGCTTGACAATGTGTATATGAGTTTTTGAGCACCCTTCCTTGTAAGACAGTCTTTAAGATGAGTTGGGTCCGCATCAGTTTAGTCTTACATGTGCATATGTGTTTTGCTAGTGTTTGTGGGCAGTATGTATTCCTGGTGTGTGTGTTGCTGCATGGAGAGCGGCTCTTCCACCTACTGAAGAGCCGCTCTGTTGTGCTTGTCTCTGCGCATAACATATGCTCTCTCTCTCTGCGCTTCTTGTACTACCCATCTACAAAAGTCTTGCGTGATGCACATGACCCCATAATGTCCAAATTGTAAGTGCAGTTAGACGGGGAGTCTGCATCGATACAGGAATAAAACTGTGAAGACATGATTGATGCAACTGATACTCTAGAGATCAAATAAAGAGTTGGTGTAAACTGGACTAATACCTAATTTGCCTGAAAATTATAAGTAAATTGTCAAGTTATTGAACAAGAGAACAAGAATGCTTTGTAAGTACATCGAATAGGACTAGAATGCTTAAAGACCTTCAACCAATTAGGAATAAGTTGTAGGGAATCAACTAATAGAAGCAACTGCTTTTGCAATAAGAAATAAGATAATGGGATTTGGTACTGTTAATTTCACCCATGATTTAATAAAGGTTTTACGATCTAATCACTGGAACAGATATGGAAATACAAATGTAGGAATTGAACCCCTCCCAACCCAATAATAAATAAAAAGATGAAAAAATAAAGAGTTGTTATACATATTTCACTATGAGGAATAGATCTGAATTGCATCTTTGCAATCATCTCTAAGTTCTGTATTATATTGTCTGCAATCAAAACATCAAATGGCTTGTTAGGAATTTGAAAGGACAAAAATGGCTGATTTATTTTAATAGTGAACATGAATTTTGTTAATAATAAAAAGGATTTAGTACAAAATAAGAGCAAAGGTGGACAAGCTGTCCAGCCAGATTGCAAAACAACAAAAAGGCACTACATAGAACCAGAAAAGCAAAATTTATGGTGATTTCAACAATCACAAGCAGCAGTCCGGTTTGCCAAGATTCTAAACAAAATTTCAGGTTCCTGTTCTTCTCATGTTATCATTAGGAATTTTTGGTGTAAAAGATTGCTTGTTATGGATCACATTTGGGCTCCATTTTCTTGTTTTTATAAATCTTATAGATATCACTCTCTAAGGATTTTCGATTAAACATCATCCTTCTCTCTGGACAGACTACTTTAGTCTTTGAGGATTCTTAGGATCTGTCTATTTGGAAACCAGCATTACATAAAATGCTTAAGTTAATTGGTAGGATGCAGATTAATAGTTCACAATCTCCTATATATCTCGGTTTGTTTCAAATTTTTTTTTGGCATAATTTGTTGTTAAATATTTGACTTCAAAACCATGTGGTTTGCATTAAGCCTCTGCAAGTAGTTGAATTCTCAAACTGTAGAAGCATGAAAATGAAGGTTGTCACATCCATTTTCCTTTTACTCTTATAGATCATGGCTGGCAGAGCTGAAGGTGGGGAACCAATAAATGAGCAAGCAGTCGCCAACATGTATGGTGCCATGAGGGCTGAAATGAACCAAATTTACTCAAAAATTACTGAACTAGAGATGGAAGTAAGTGAGCACACTTTGGTGATCAATGCCATACAACCACTTGATCCATCAAGGCGATGCTACCGGATGATTGGAGGTGTGCTCGTGGAAAGAACCATCAAAGAGGTATTGCCAGCTGTTCAGCACAATAAGGAGGGGCTTGAAGAGGTAATTGCTCGGCTTAATGAAGCCCTGGAGAAGAAGAAAAAGGAAATTGCTGACTTTGAGGCTAAATATAAAATTAGGATTAGAAAAGGTGATGATGAAGTGAAGGATGACAGTGCCAGGAAGGAGGGCTCTGCACAGGGAGTCCTTGTTGGTCCTGCTGGTTCACACGACTAGCTCGATCATGTGTTATTTAAATTTCTTTCGACATTATTTTCTTGAATGTGGCTAATGAGAACGTTTTGATTGCATTACGTGTATCTGGATTTTGAGATATAGGCGTTTTATCGATCAAAATCAGTCCGAATGTAACAGGTATGGATTTCAAGTTTTTGATTACAGATGGTTGAGACCAATTTGATTGCATTACTAGGAGCTGGGCTGCTCAATTCTTGAGCATCTGTTGGACAGGGTTGTTTGAGATGAATTTTTTGTTTTGTTTTGTTTTGAGGATGTAATGGTTGTTTTATCAAGTGTTTACAATCTATGATGGGCAAATAGTGTAGGCCGTGAATTGTTGGGTCACTCTGTTTAATATTCTCATGTTTTTCAAGGGTGTCATCGGGGAGAATGCAAAACTGAAAGAAACCTTAAAAACCGATGTGAAATGTTACTTTGGACTTAATTTGTTAATCTTAATTGATCAACGAACTATTCTTTAATCTTTATTTAATGATCGAACCATTCCATGCTATTGGATTGATTGGAGATCTTACTACTAGTTGAAAATCTCTTCCAATTTAATGAGTTTGACGTATCACCTTAATAAATAAGATTAATAAATTATGTTTAAATAATATTTTTTAAAACCAAGTAATAAGGGCAAATTACCACAAAACCATGAATATTTTTTTTTTCAACAGTTAACGATCTCCGATCAGTTTAATCTCACCTCGACTAATTATTTTTCTGATTTAGTCAAACGCATACTATTCACGTCAGAACTAAAATATTCTTAAAACATAAATCCTTGTGATATCGGTTAGAATGTATTCTCATTTCTCATAGGTGCTTTTAGAAAAAAAAAAAATTACAAGAAATATGAATAATTGAACCTGACCCACGTATCCAGCCAAAAAAAAAAACAAACAGAAATGAAGCTCAGGGCTAATATTAGGTGCCAGCAATGTGTCCTAATGTGAGTGGCAGGAGCAAGGTAAGCAGCTAGAACCACTCCCACTGCATCACAACTCTTTGACATCAGTCATCACCCTATCCCTCATCTCCCTCACCTCAGCCAAAGAAATCTTGAACGCCTCTTCCGGCGAACACCCGGTCGGAAAGCTCAGCCAAAACGGCATTAACAGTGAGCAAAACGACACTCGAACCAGCAATAACACCGAGCACAATCCCAGTGGTGCCCAACACCTTATTGAAAGCCGGCCACTCGATCTCTCTTATCTCCTCCGCCACTCCGACCCAAAAGTCCGGCTCTTTCTGTTCTCTCTCCGCCATGGCCTTCTTGATTTGAGCACCTAGATCTGATACATCTTCACTGCTAGTATAATCGGTTGTACCATTTGTCGGCTCCTGTGGTGGTTCAGTCGGAGAGGTTTGCTGGGTAGTTATAGTTTCCCGTTCCGATTCAGAGGCGTTGCCGGTGATGGTGTTTGGGTCTTCTTGACTGGATTTGATGATGATGGTGAATTGGTTTTTTCTGCTTGTGGTTGTGATTGGGTTGTGTTTGAGAAATCCATGGAAAATGGGTGTGGGTTTGATTTGGAAGGAGATGCTTGGGGTAGTTATTTTTCTCGATGCTGGAAAGGAAGAGGAGGATGATACTGGAAATTGTGAGAAGGAAAGCGCCATTTCTGCGTGTAGCAAGATTGGGTGTGACTTGGGTTGGGGATGATGGTGTTCTTGGAGTAAATATTCATTGCAACGGTGACATCACCGGCACGTGGTGTTACCACTGTCACTGGTGTTACCACCCAAATAAAAAACTAAAAATAAAAAATGTGAATTTCATTAATCTTATTTATTGTTGATTGAATGCGTTGATAAAAAATTAAAAATAGAAAATATAAATCTCATTAATCCTATGTATTGTTGATTGAATGCGTTGATTACTGGTAATTATGAAAATAATGAGATTCACTTTTTTTATTTTTAGTTTTTTAATTGGATGATGACACTACGTGACAATGATGACGTGATATCACCGTTGTATTCAATATTTACTCGTGTTCTTAAGCTACAAGTAAATATTGAATAATGAGATTCACTTTCCGTATTTACTCGGGTGCAACGGTTATACACATAAGTACCGTCGAGATGGTGCAACAATTCAATAAAAAAAAAAAGTAAAATATAGTCCACTTCTTATCGTAGAGATGATTATATATGACATAATTAAATAGTTATGAGTTTTAATGAGATCCATTACTACTACGTGGTATAATAGTTACAATCAATATTTTTTCCAAAATAACATACAACAAGAGTTGTTAGTTTCTATATTTTTATTAATTTTCTTAGAATGATATTTCAATTAGAAATATTTTAGAGTGTTTAGTTGCATAATCGTGCCAATTTTCTTAATTATGCTAGTGTTGAACTCAACGCTGTCTCAAGTTAGGATAAAGGAGGATGATTGTGGTAGATCGACAGTCGGTGTAAAATTTCGTCAAATCTATTATGATGAGGTCAAATAATAATCAAAATGAATGACAAAATTAGATTTATATAGTCGACTCCAAATAATTGAGACATAAGAGTTAGTTTGATTTGGTTTAATTTTGATTTATTAAATACGTATTTTATTTATTTTTTGTAATTTTCGTGAGACTAAGCATTTTGGAAACCTGTTAAATTTTGGAGATTTATATAAATTATCTTATGTATTACAGTCCTATTTAATAAATTAAATAATATATTTTTTTTCGAAGAGTTTCTCTTATTGTACTTGTAGATTTAAGTTTGTGTAGGTTCCACACACAAAGAAAGGGCAATAATGGTAATTTCTTTGTATCTCCCATTTATCATTGCATCCCAAAATTATGGGGTCTGAAAACTTTGTATCTAAAAAAATATTATTTGAAAATTATTTTTGGAAAGAGTTTTAAGAAGGTGTTTTTAAAAATTTTTAAATTGCAAAACATGTTTAGTTATATATTTTTGAAAATAGTTTTAAAGAACAAAAATTATAAAATTTATTTGGACAATAATCTACAATTTCCACCTCTCGCTTTAACTCTTTGTCTCTTTCTCTTTCTCTTTTATTGTGCATCAAGACCCACAAAGCTCCAAAACCCATAACCACCACCAAAACTTACAACCGCCAAAATCCACAACCACAACCCCCGAAATTCACAGTTACCATCAAAACTCACAATCACTATTGAAACCTACAAAGTACCACCGAAACCTACAATCACCCAAAATCCACAACCACAACCACAACCGAAACACTGAACCCACATGCAGAAAAAAAACAAGCCTTGTCTTCGTCTTAGTTAAAGAGTAGGAGCTGCAAAGAGAGAGAAAGAGAGAGAGAAGAGATGGAGATCTCTGTTTTTGTCTTCATCTTCATCTTCGCTGAAGATCTTTGGAGAAGAAACGCTAGAGAAGGAGAAGTTGGAGAGAGAGAGAGAGAGGAAGGGAAAAAAAGAAAAAGGAGGAAGTTTTTTGCTGTTAAGGGAAGTCGAAGGGCAAACTTCATTAAAAAGGTTTTTGCCTATGTGTTTCCAATGTTTTCAAAGAAAATTCTGAAAACAAACTACACTTGTTTTGTATTTTTTTTGCTCCAATTCTTATTTTTTTTTCCATAAAATTAAAAACAAAAATACTAAACAAACATTTTTAAGGTGTTTTTGAAATTTTGAGAACAAAACCAAACACACCCATGATTTCTATATCTCGGTGTTTGTAGGGTATGGGTTAAAAAGAGGTTTTAAAAAGAAAGAAAGGAAAATAACATTTTCTACTCAACACATATATACATACATTTAATGAAAGATCCCATTTTCTTTTTTATTATCTTTCGATGTTTTTGTCAAGTAAGGTTCGATTCACAAAAATAATGCGTTTTATTATTTGGTTTTAGTAGTGCTAGAGTGATAGACTATTTTTTTGGATTAGTAGTTATGATTTAAAATAAACATTCCATGGTGAAAAGGTCACGTCCACAGTCACCCCTCTGGCCTCCCCCTAACACTAAAAAAAAAATGACCAAGCATCATTTGTTGTATTATGAGGTTTTTTCACTCATGCGATGAACATTTTTTAGTGGTTTTTGGCATTAATTCAGAAGATATTTTATCAGGTAAAAGGAGAATAAAATACTTGAAACTATTTTTGATCTTCTAAAAATTTGAGAAAGAAGAAGAAAACAATCTATTAAAAAAAAATGCTTTCTGCTAATGCGGCTAGATACAGGAAGTCAACCACACATACCCAATTCACTATTCTCTCACATTACTTTCTTTATCCCCTGGAGTTCCATTTCTTTAATTCGAAGAATGTGATTTCAATGGTTTCAGATGAAAAGTTAGGAGGAAGTGGAATTACTGTAAACATAAGGGGGGATTTTTTTTTTCTTCCTGAATTTGTGGGGAGTTACAGTAACAAGCTTTCTGAATGTGTGCCCAAGAACTGAACAAGGATCCAAAGAAAGAGCTAAGGACATGGTGAGTGAAAGCCACAGTCTATTCAAAATATTTTCCAGATTTGGAAGAAAGCCATTCCCGAGGAAGAACCCAACAAAACTGAAGCAGACAATGAAGTATCCATCACTAGACAAAGGCCAATGGACAGATGCTACAAAACCTCGGCACTGTTTCACCAACAATTTTCACTTGCCGTTCTCTCTCTGCTTCTGTCAGAAAACTGTTTAAATGCATTCCATTGATAATTGAAAGTCCTGTCCTTGAGTTGATTTCTCTGTGACTCTTGATTTTTCGGGTTTCAATTTGAATGTTTGTACATTTTTAATGAGTCGAGTTTAAACAATGATCCAAACTCTCTATTTAAATTCAGCTAAAGTTTAAATTCCATTAATTACAACCAAGTGAAGCTTGACCATATTCAAGGTTGAGTTTTACTACCAAATGCAATAAATTGGTAATTAAACTACTCTAAATCACCAAGACAAGATAATAATAATAAAAAGTTAGAATGTAGAACCCAATTCGTGGTACGTTATGGAAGACGCTCACTTCAAAATAAAATATCACTATCACTCAATTGCAAATAGCCACCGGCATCCTACTCTCAAAATACAACGAAACAAACAAGAATTCTCAATCTGCATTCACACAAGAAATTTAACAAACTTGAATAAACCCTTAAGTGCCTTCTTAAAACAGAAACTTCTTGGATACTCAAGGGTCTCGCACGATTTTATTCACAAAAAGAATCTTATTGGTGAAAAATGAAATACGAAAGACAAGTGAATGAAATCCTTCCTATCTATAGACAAATAACACCTTTTCTAAAAAAATCATGAAATGAATTTTGTAAAGTCAATGGCTATTTACAAAATTGCAATCATTCGAAAACTAAGAGGGGTGATTATTCACATCCAGAAGGGTATGATTCTTGGATTAAAAGTTGTGTCATTTAATTTATTTTTTGTTATTATTTAAATTTTTGAAGCATATTAAAATACATAAAAATCAACATGGGGGTCCATTGAGAAGATCCAATACAGATCATGAGATAATGTTTGAGTTGATTGAGATGACCCATATACGTAAAACTCACTATTAATCCAGTTGGGCATATGCTATACTCGGTGCTTTTCAATTTTTTTGCATTGCATGTTTCCAATTATTACATGTACTCAGACAGGCCGACGCACTCTTTTACTATTTGATTTTGTTATCTTTCACTCTCTTTTGTGTGTGTGTGTGTGTGAGAGAGAGAGAGAGAAGGGGGGGGGGTGCCTTAGTAGCTGAATCTTTTCAAATTTTGAATTAAAACTGACAATGTCTTGACTTCATTTTTTGGCAAAATGTTTTTGAGCAACATGCATGGTTTCGGATTAAACTCCCCTCATGTTTACATTTTTTTTTAAAAAAATTCTCTCGGTAGGTAAAGATTATCATTATCTTTTTTGTAGTAACAAATCTTGTATGTGTTCTTAAGAAAAAGAATTTATCCCAGGTCTCAACAAAGGGGCGTGAAAATACATAAAAACTCTTGAATTGAATGAAAATGGAAAAGATATAACTTTAGTTTTTTGAAATTGGAAAGATCTTTGGCACATGAAGAAGGGGTTGATCCGTATCATCTTGACTTAGTTCTACTTTATCTATTTTTTTTTAAAATTCTGAGTCGAGTTCTTCTTTACCTGTACCGAATAGAACATGTTGAACCAAATCTTCAAGTAAAACTTGTTTGATTTAGATTAAGAAAATTGTGTGATTTTATAAAATTATGTGCTATGGCTTGAATCCGTAGTCAATTCTATTTTCGATAGGGACAATTGACAATTAAATCTCAAATGGGATTCACTAGCTACACAAAAGTAAATCCGTACTCATACATGATGGATGATTAGTCGTTGAAGTTTAAATGAAAATGTAATATTAAAAGAGATTCAAATCCGATAAACTCGATGTCAAACTCATAAAATCTTATGTGAAACATCTTGACAAACACGTAGAAATGCTCTAATTGTGGATAACACTGATTAGATAGGGGGCGTTCCACATCAATGTCAATAATAAAAGTAAAGACAATGGCCATGGACAAAATCAAGCTTCCTTGATCTTGTTATGTATTTGGGCCTACTTGCTTATACTTATTTGTCCCACAGCAAGCATTTGACCTAACCTTTGCATTAAAGCACACATTCATTCGACTCTCTATCTTTGTGTGGACAGCAGCTAATTTGATAGGCAAGCTAACCGTTAAAAAGTAACTAGAGCACAATATACCAGTCAAGTTAATTTGTCATAATATTCCCACTCCCCCGAAAAATAGCACGACTCACAATCAATCATGTCGTACCAAATATTTAAGTCTTATCATGCTAAAACATGGTGTCCCATATACGAATTATCTATTAAGCAGACTTTGATGAGTTAACCCAATTATAATTCATATCTTTTAAAACTAAATTGATCAAAGTCTAGTTATATTTTGTCTGGTTCTTTTTAAATTATTTTACTAATTTGTGTACTGTTATAAGTTCTTGTCATGTCTAAATCGTGTAAGCCATGATATCTCAAAACTAGCTTATGCCATTTAGACCCACATACCGGCTAACTTTGTTTTTATTTTATATCAGATTACCGGCCACTTTAAAAATTACAAACCCTAAAAAAGGTCATAAAGAGATTGCTAATGTTGGATTTTTGGCAAGCACAGTCCAACAAATTTCTCAACTAAAGGAGGATCAGATCTTCAAAGTGGAGACTACTTACAAAAATTAGGTGTAATGTTTTACCTAAGCCAACTAACTATAGGAAGAATTATCAGATATATATATTATACAAAAACTATATCTTGTTTATTGGTAGCAGTTGTTGATATCTTTCTTGGATCCTCTTTGTCTGTCTCTCTTTCCCTCGTATAAAATTATTTAGAGTACACCCATCCACTGATTATTTTCTTAATTATTAGCCCTAACATTAGTTTCTGGTAGATGTTTCTAAACATTTATTGGATGTGATGGCTACACTGCTGGAACAGTATTTTGTCTTTGATCTTTGGATACTCCTTTTCTTGGATGATATAGTTGAAGTAGCTTAGTGCTATAAAAAATCGATTAGAGAAGAACTATCCAGTTCTCTTGAATTATGCTAAGGATAGCTATTCAATCCGCATAGTACATTCAATGATCGAGCAAGGAGTGAGTTGTAAACACATATATCATGAGTTCGAGTTCTATAGTCACATAAAACTTCGATTTAACTAATGAATCATTGCATGCATCCGAATTTTGTGTTCTATCTGCTAGTTTAATGGTGGATGGTTGGAATGAATACCACAGCGTCTGCCTTCTTCTTTTTCTTTCTTCAAACATTCACGAAGAAGTTGACTCTGAAACTAAGGTAATCTTAATGCTATACAAGTCCTAATCGTAACAGAGGGAGTATAATGACAGAATATCATACACAATGTGGTGCATTTTTCAGATTTTGTGCCTAGATACTTGATTTGAGTGCTGTAGTGCTATCTACTTGGGCACTCTAGGTAAAGGTAGAAATCATACTTATAAAATTCCAAAGGATAACTCAAATGGTAATACGGACGAGTATAAATTCATTCGTTCTGAGTTCGAATACTGACAATTCCTTAGAATCAGGTTAAGAGAGATTTATCCCTTATGACTATTCTAATTCCGACGTGAATGACCTGTCTTTGAAGTGTGCGTAAGATGACACGAACACCCCTTATCCTTGAAAAAAAAAACAAGAAACCATTACTATTAGTTCATTAGGGACAACCAGAACTACTGCCCTAAACTCCACGGGACAGCAGAGGCATAGACCTCTCGTGATTTTATGCACAAAGGTCACCAACCAAAAGTTGTCTGGACCACAAACAAAATGGAGGACACAATCAACCATTTTAGGTTGTTACTGTGCCCTAATAATTTTGTAATCAACTAAAAAACAACTGAGACATCAACACTTCCCAAGAAGATTCAACGAGGCAACACATTCACCCAAACAACAAAAAAACATTCTTACTAACACTACATTTCTTATATTACATAATACGTTAGAAAAATTACATTCATCGAGGCCTTAACTTCCCACGCTTTCCTTGGTTTTGGCTATCAAAACATTTTTGCCTTTGTCTTTGTGGAAAAAACTTTATTTATCTTTCTCACCAAAGACAATATCGTCCCAAGAAGAATCACGCACGAGTTGGTTCGATGGTTGAACAAGAAATGAGATATAAGCCTATATGTCTGAATTTGAGTATTTTGACAGTTATAAAACTTGAGTTTAAACCATACGCATGATTTGAAAGTGATTGTGTGCATAACAAAACCCGACTAGAAAAAGGACAGTGAGAAGAGGAAATTATACCAACGGGCATGATGTGGTATGTTGGTGTTGCTCCTTGGATTTCGGGCAATGGTTGGTGGTTGTTGATGACATTAGAGAAACTATAAGATCTGCAAAAGCACTGATAATGATCTTGTGGGTGTGTTTAGGGTTCAGGGTTAGGTAACAGGACAGAAGCTCATGCAAGAAGTCCCAATCAGCCTTTATATCCACTACCCCACGTGCTTCCACCATCTCCTGCATTGATTTCCGGAAGTCACTATAAGGGTCCGGAGAGAAGGTGTGAATGGCGACGCCGCCGGCTACAAGTGTGTCAGACTCCGGTTGGGAGTCCGGCAACTCGATGATTGAGTTGGACCGGCCGGGGGAGGAGAAAAAGAACCGATGAGAGGCGAATACAGTGGTGATGTCCGGTAAGGAATCAGTATCAGAATCGTCGGATGAAGAGAAGAAGTCATCAGTGGAAGAGGTGAGAGACTTGGAGGTGGAAGAAGAAGCAAGGTCATAGAGGGAATTGAAATTTTTCACTAGGGTTGATGTGGTGGGGTTAATAGGTGGTGGGTTGTGATCTTTCTCCGAAGGTGAAGTTGGGGATAGGGTTGTGGGTAGGCACATGAATCTGGAGAAGCAGAGATTGAAGTTCTTCCAGAAGATGTTGGACATGCTCACTTGTGGGGAATGAAGAGAGAGAAAGAGAGAGAGAAACTTGTTGTATGATTGTAGTCTTTTGTCTATGGTCTAGAAGGAGACTATGTGGGAGTGAACGAAAGATAAAGGAGAGAGGGATGGTGGTGGTCTGGTGGATTTGGATGTGTCTTTAGTGTGAGTATATGTAGAGGCATAAAAAGTGCCCCTTGATACATTTTACTGTTTAGTATGTAGAGGCACAGTGCCTTTTTGTACACCCGCTTATTTTGAATAGATTATTATTGTCAATTCCACCCCGTAAATAGGTCTAACTTCGTAACATCTCTTCCCAATGCTGAAATTTCGTTGCACTCCAATTGCCTTAATCAGAGAAGTTTGTGAATTTTTTTTTCCTAGTAGGTGACCAAATTAGTTTTTAGCGTGGAGTAAATATACTATCATTTCGTGCCTTTTCATCAATATTTTCAAAACTTGATCAAACTATCCAATAGTCGGTAAAGTGCATAAGAATTCGAATTTTCTCACTTAATGCTTAAGTTCGAATCTCCACAACTACAACAATTTGGTGGAGTTAAACCTACTCTTTAACACCTAAAGCACGAGATTCAGGCCTAACATAAGTGCGGTGGAATCTTCTGCAGATGGATGTATAATGTTGAGGAGCAATGTTTCCTAAAGGATATCTAGAGCAACCTTTCGGTATATCCATTTCATATAAAAAAAGAAGAAGGAGAAGAAGAGAACTTGATCAAGCACCCTTTACACTCTAATGGGCCAAAATGAAAGCCTTTTTTGGGTGTGGGCTGGGCCCTTAACGATAAAACCTTCCTGAGTGACTGATTCTCTCTCCTCCGATCCCTACTTTTCGCGCCCTTGAACCTTAAATTTGTGTCCTAAAAAGTAACAGTAATGCTCTCTCTCTCTCTCTGTGGAAATCGGGCTCCCTGCTCTGGAGAGAGAAACAGGGCAGAGGAAGGAGAGAGAGAGAGAGAGATATTTAAAATCTGCTGATGGAATCTGTTGTGGCAGCAGCACATTCTGGTGGTCTGAAATCAGTATTTCTCTGTCCTCTCCATGAAGGAATCTCAAAGCTCTTGTCTCAGTGGACCGGCCTTCAAATGGCAGTTCGAAACGAGTGGGGTGGCCGCGATTCCATCAAGAAATCGGAGCAACTGTCGTCTGATATCCTCTCCTGGTTCTCTCAATCCAAAGGTAATTAATAAGCTCTTTTCATCTTCATTCATCATCATTAATGGAATAACAGCATTCTAACAAATCTTTCTTTTCAAAACGAAGAACTCCAACGAATTGCAATTGCAAAATTCATCAACTTGGGGGGGAGGGGGGGCTTTGGACAATTCAATTAAAAATGGAATGACAGACTAATGTTTTTTTTTTTGTTGATTTTGATTTACAGAGGTGCTTTATGTGGAAGATTTAGAGAATTTGTTATATGAGAGCTTGCTACTTTCATTTAACACAGAGATTGAGGATGGAAGCATCGAGGAGGTAATGCAATCCTGATTGGCTATTTCCAGTGGTCGAGTTTGATGTTGATAAATCTGCGAAATCTAGAAATTCATTTCGGATAACTGAACCTTCTTGTCCATCATAGTATAATGTGATTTCTCCCAAAGTAGTGTTTCACTGTATTGTTTGATTCACTGTAGATGTAGATTCTTTATTTTTGGGGTATTTATTCTATAGAGAGATTAGTCATATAGGAAAAATAGTCTTTCTCTACTTAGTTTCGCTTCAATTGATAAAAACAGGGCTACACTTGAGACTAATCCCATTACATGACTTACATGATTCATGCATATGTTGAACAAATTTTGACACGATATGCTGAAGTGGAGCTACACTCAAGCTTGGGGGGAGGGGGGCAGTTGGCCACACTGACTTCGTCTAGGCTTGGTATGAAGAGTGCGAAAAAAATCCAATTTGACCCATTGCCCGACCCCTCTTGTATTTTGTCACACAGCCTTGGTCTTTTTTTTTTTGGTTTATGTTTATGTGACACGATAAATTTTTTGTTTATGTTTTGGCCCCCCTCAACTAGAATCCCGACTCCGTCCCTGACAACATGAGGTAAACCATTGTGCACCGGAATTGTAATCAAGGTTATTCTCTACTGTTTCACTGGGGGCATAGGAGCCAGGTTTTTCTGAATTGGCTACGAAAGAACCCTATATGCTTTAGAAGTCAAGCTTATATTAGTAGTGTTGTAAAATTGTTTGTTGAGTTGTGTTGTTGATGCTGTTTGATACTCATGATTTTTCTTTTGTCTCCAAACAGGTTGCAGAACAGTTGATGATAATGCACGATGAATACTTACAAGGAAACCATCAATTCGTAAATGAACTCTGCATTGGAAGCTTATCGCGGATATGACTATGGTACTCACCTACAACCGCACACCCAAATTTTAAGTAATCATACTGATCGTAAGGTTCGTTTGAGTAGCAAGTTGGTGGGCTTTGTTTCCCCTCTTCTCGGAGAGCGAAAAGTCTATAGCAATCAAGGGTTGTTTTGCACCTACCTATAGAACAACATTTTTGATTAAGAAAACAAGCAGAGTTTCTTGGACGAAAAAGTGAGTGATTCATACAAATTTAAGCTAGATGGTTGCAGAGCTCAAGCTTGGGTTTTATTTTTTGGCAGTATTTAACATGCAACAAAGACTGCTTTTATTGCAACAACCTTCACCTATTTTTCCAACAAATCCTGCAATAGAAGGAATTTTTGGAGTATATTTTATGAACATATTATTTGGAGACAGGGAAGCCTAATAATCCAAGGCCTAATATACATGTCTGGAACTCATATCCACCTAAAAACTTAAGTCTGTTGGTGGTTAACCCATCAATAGTATATTATGACTCTTTAACTTATTTTTTTGGTCTGATGTGAGATTCTCGCACATGTAACACTCAACACATATCAACGTTGATCTTAAGTTTTCCATGTCATTATATAAACAACATGAGAGTTGTAATGAGTTAACATGATTGTCTCTCATCATGAATGCCAAGTTGGTATATGTAGGAAATGAATGAGTGCTAAATATAAGAGCCTACCATAAAAATTTAGGCAAAGTCGAACATACGTAGAGTCATAGAGAGAACAGAAAACAAGTGTTATTGACACAACTCATAAAGCCGGATCATCTAGACAAGGGTTAGTAGCATTTTTTGTCCCTAAAATATGTATTTTTTTTTTATCAATTTAGTCATCAATTAATCAATTTTGTCTCTAAAATATCCAATTCGTGTCATTTTAGTCTTTACATGGACAGACCGTTCAGTTTTTTGACGGAAATGACTACGTGTCATTTTTTTAGAAGGTATCACGTGCTCATTTCATAAAATACTTAACTGTCCATTTATGTGGGGACCACAATGACAAGAATTGTTTACTTTAGGAATCAAATTGACAAAATTGATACATTGAGAACTAAACTGAAAAAAAAATGTATATTTTAGGGACTAAAAGTGCTATTAACCCTCTAGACAATTGCTTAATTGTTGTGTTATTATTGGACGGTTACACCACGTGACAATGTTGACATAGTGTAACCGTTACACCCAATATTTACTCTAAAAATGGGACCCTTAAAAACCTTACCATCAAGCTTCTGTTGGACACATTGATTTATCTGCTGATCACATTATACACTAGCTCAAACACAAGTTTAAAATGCCTTAAAAACAAATTTAAGAGGCAACTATGGCCTTTATTTCCTATGTAGAAGAACAGTATTAGATCCAATCCTATGTATAAATTGTTGGACCAAAACAGGTTTTTGGTCGACTTTGAGCCAAAATTAAAGTAGGACCCAATTGTTATTTCAAATAAATTTTTGTGGGTTCATATTCGACTCCGTGAGGAGTATAGTGTAGTATATTCACTTGCTCAAATCGAATAAGAAATGAATGAGAAAATAGGCTCCAAAGTGACCCTATTGAAAAGATAAAAATAAAGGAAGTGCAATGTGAGATGTGACACCAATCCCACATTGGTTGAGGAAAAAGTCTAACATGGGCATATATAGTCCAAGTTTGCTCTATGAGTTGGGCCCCAAGGGGTACCATAGTTTTGTGAGCGGAGCGAGCGCCTACATGCCGCTGGTTCGACCACACGCGCGCTGCCCGCTTTGCCACGACCACGACCCGACCCGACAGTTAATTTCGTAACTCGAAATTAATTTGTTGGTATCCGTGGGTTGTGCCTCTTCATGAAGAACAATTATTTAAATGTGTCTACTGGCTGTTAAAGGTTGTGTCCTTAGTATTTCTGGGTTGTGTCTTTTAGTATGGTGACTGTCCGGAAAGTCACCAATGCGTCTATAAATATCCAGGTTCATTTACCATTCTATATACAAGAAATTCGGTTATACATTAAGGCTTTAAGGCATATATTGCAGTCTGTATTTCGGCATTAGGCAGTGCATTTGGAGAGTACACAACATAAGTTTGATTCTCTAGACGGGGAGATTGGAGTGCTACTTCTGCCCGTGTAAAGATTGTTGTATCCTGGGAGACAGACGCTCGTGATTCTATAAGCACCGTGTGCGGGGGCGAAATCTGTCTGAAAGACATAGTGTCAAACACTAGCCTTGATCTAATTGAAGTTCAATCACAGTTTCTAGTCGGCAAACCGGTCAGTGTTTATTTTATTTAGACAGTATAGTTACGTGTAACTGTGTGCTGTAACTCTTTCGTGAAAGCTTGTCACTGTTACTATTTACTGTAACTCTTTCGTCAAAGTTGTTTCTATGTAACTGTTTTGCATTTCATTGTTACTGTTCTGTTTTACTTTAAGTTACATAATATCAGAAATATCAATAGGTGATTTTACTATTTTAGAACACCGCCTCCAACATAAATATGAAGTGATCAATTTCCAGCCACCCTCCTTCTCCCTTATAAACTCATACAAGTATTTTTTTTTCTGCAATTGAGTAATCATTTTAACTGTGACTTGTGGCCTCATCGCTACAACTTGAACCTCATATGCTCCCTATCACTTGTATCGATTAACTTTGGATTATATTCGAATATGGAGACTTGAACATAGAACGTTCATGCTTATGACGAGAACACACCAAACCGGATCAACAAACTAATAAAAGTAGACTATAAATACTTAGATTACACATGAAAAGTGGCCTAAAGAGCTGCCTCTCTATTTATTTATAAAGCAATGCATGTCAACAAAGCTTATTAAGAAGCAACATGATTATTCCATATTAACTTAAGAACTATAGTCTCTTTGAACCTCCATAGTCATAACTCCAAAGCCTTGTAAGCTTTTAAAGGCGACGATGTTTCAATCAAGAGGGCACCATTTTTCTGAGGTTGGTTGAGGCAAGAGGAGGAGGTCCAATAGGAGGACCTAGAGGTGAGCATGCACAATAACCCTTTATACATTTGGCCTTCAACTTTCTGCATTCTAGGATGCATAGCAGCTTATTACATCCACCTTCTACCTTTGGAAATGGCAAACCTGTCAATAATTTACTGGTCAATTTCGTGCATCACAGCAATTTCAAACGAGATCAAAAGATGGAGTGGGGAGAGTGCTGGCGGCAACAAGTCATGTTTGTACAATTGCCATCAAAATTTCTTAAACTAAACCCAAATAGCTAATTTTGCGTCGATTTCTTATTGGATGGTCTCTAAAGTTGTCAAGTTTAGAGAGAGAGAGATGGTGAGAGAGACTAACCCAACCCAGTAACTATGAGAACCAAGAGGATCATCTTGAATGAAGCCTTCTCCATGTCTATCAATAATTCTCTGTCAAACTGCTGAGCTCTGTGGCATGGTATTTATAATGGGTAATGTTATGCTTATGAGCGCCATAATGACATTGTTTCGTCCTTAAGTTTGAATGTCAACTTTTTATTAGGATCAGATTGAAAGATTTATTTTTGATAAATACTCTAATTTTAACGTAAATGATATGTTTTTGAGCAAATTGAAAAAGAGATTAGTTGAGACGTGCGAAACCTGACATTATATTAATCAAGTACACACTTGAATCAATACTAAATATACAAACCATTAATTACTCCCCCAGCTCTCTTCTTGAGAAAATATTTAGTGTCCTAGTGACATCATATTATCATCATCACGTGGTGTTGTTATCCAATATGGAGAAAAAGAGTATTAATTGATGAATTAATACAGTAACGGTTTCATTGAAGGGCATGTTGGGACATCAACTGGGAAGATTGCAGTAATCATATTTGAGCAATCTTCCTACCAGATTTGGATGCTCTCAATTTCAACCCACCTTGAATTTATTCAAGTTCACTCATTTGTTCATGAATTTATTGAGTTGTATTGTATTTTGTGGGACTTGTGAAAACCGACAAGATTTGTAGGAAAAGTTAAATGTACGTAATTTTATCCTTAAAAGTGGAGAAACTATTTTCATAGTATGAACTCGTGATTTCTAAATTACAATGTAGCAAAGTTGCACCAAAGCCCACAAATGATGTTGGCAACGCATCTTCAAATAACTAATTCTACAGGTAAGATAATAACTGACACATATTTTAAAAAATATGATTCACTTATTTACTTGTTAAGTTATCATTATACAATTATCTATATAATAAAGTAGTTAGCTTGATTTTTCTTGAACTTTTCACGGCTTGGATCATTTCAAGACTTTTGATCCGACAATCCTCATAGTAAATTTTCCTATTGATTAACCATCAAAAGTGTTATTTTATTATATTTAATGATTGGTTAATTGCATATTATTTGTTATTAAATGAGTTAAATTCCTTGATTTTCTAGTTTGATACTTTTTCTAGTTGTTTGATTTATTTTGCAGGTAAATTGATTGATTTAAAGTAATAATGGATAATGCAAGTGAAGCAACCACTAGAGGAAGAATCATAACTGATAAGGATTGAAGATTCAAGATTGAGATAGGAAGACTTGAAAATAAATCAGCAATTCAATCCTTATAAGAGTCCAAGTTTGAAGAAAACTCAATTAAAGTTGGATTTGGAAAGTATTCTAGAAGATAAGGATTTGACACGTCTTCAGTATTTTGGTCATAACTTTTGACCCCGATATCCGATTGACCTGATTTTTGAAGGATTGGAAAGAAGACTCCAAGGGCTACAAAAGTGTATTTCACGAAAATTTCGTGAGTCAGCCTCTAAATATGCGAAATTTCAGCTCGAAGTCTGGACAGATTTTATACCCGCGAGGCAAAGATTTTATGCACGGAATTTGACCTAACAAGACTTCTATTTGGAAAAGGAATTTCTTTCAAGCCAACCTCAGATCTCCTACCAATACCTAGAATTTATTTGATTATAAATAGGGGTTCTCATCTTAGGATTAAGGATCCTTTTTTCCATATTTTTCTTTGCATTCTTTCTATTATGTCTGGCTAGAAAGCTCCGCTAGGGCTAGGGAAAAATCTCTCAACGAAGTACGGTATTTTTATTGACTTTTGTACTTAATGATTTATGTTATTGTGTTAATTTAATTCCTAATATTTTAGCAAAGTGTTTATGCTATAAAAACTCCTGAGTTGTTGTGCCACGTACATCGATTGCTTGAGTTTCCCTGCGTGTAAATCACTGGTTATTCCATGCTGGTAGAATTAATATGATTTCATAAAATAATATGATTGAATGATTATTCAGGTTCTTGGTAGTCTTTTGATTATAACCTTTGGATTTATCACTTGATTTGTTAATTGGGTTAACCGACATTTAATTCCTATTTCAAGTCAAGTCTTCAAGTCTTTAATTATTACTGTATGAAGTTGAGAGGGAGTACCTGATGCTCTAGTATTTTCATTATTGTTTCAATACCAAAAT
>CM042184.1:3436468-3461573 GCA_023539305.1 Ilex asprella
ATTGAGATAGGAAGACTTGAAGATAAATCAGCAATTCAATCCTTATAAGAGTCCAAGTTTGAAGAAAACTCAATTAAAGTTGGATTTGGAAAGTATTCTAGAAGATAAGGATTTGACACGTCTTCAGTATTTTGGTCATAACTTTTGACTCCGATATCCAATTGACCTGATTTTTGAAGGATTGGAAAGAAGACTCCAAGGGCTACAAAAGTGTATTTCACGAAAATTTCGTGAGTCAGCCTCTAAATATGCGAAATTTCAGCTCGAAGTCTGGACAGATTTTATACCCGCGAGGCAAAGATTTTATGCACGGAATTTGACCTAACAAGACTTCTATTTGGCAAAGGAATTTCTTTCAAGCCAACCTCAGATCTCCTACCAATACCTAGAATTTATTTGATTATAAATAGGGGTTCTCATCTTAGGATTAAGGATCCTTTTTTCCATATTTTTCTTTGCATTCTTTCTATTATGTCTGGCTAGAAAGCTCCGCTAGGGCTAGGGAAAAATCTCTCAACGAAGTACGGTATTTTTATTGACTTTTGTACTTAATGATTTATGTTATTGTGTTAATTTAATTCCTAATATTTTAGCAAAGTGTTTATGCTGTAAAAACTCCTGAGTTGTTGTGCCACGTACATCGATTGCTTGAGTTTCCCTGCGTGTAAATCACTGGTTATTCCATGCTGGTAGAATTAATATGATTTCATAAAATAATATGATTGAATGATTATTCAGGTTCCTGGTAGTCTTTTGATTATAACCTTTGAATTTATCACTTGATTTGTTAATTGGGTTAACCGACATTTAATTCCTATTTCAAGTCAAGTCTTCAAGTCTTTAATTATTACTGTATGAAGTTGAGAGGGAGTACCTGATGCTCTAGTATTTTCATTATTGTTTCAATACCAAAATCAATTATTCTCAATCAACCAATTCTCAACTCAATCTTTTCCTTTAAATTGTTGTTAGTTTTTGTGTAATTGCTTCTTTGTTACAATTCCTCGTGGGATCGACCTCGGACTTTCCGAGAATATATTACTCTGCTCAACCTGCGCTTGAGTTTACACTTTTAAAGTTGAAGCACCTGTCACTCCTATCCTTCATATAACTCTCTTTCTTTATCTTATACTAACTAATTCAAACTCTTATCTCACCTATAATTTTATTTTCCTATCTCATACAATAACTCTTTTTCCCTCTTTCCCTCCTCTCTCTCTTTCTCTCTCCAATACACTTTCCTCTCTTCCATTTTTTAATGATCAGCAACCCATCTGGTTTACATTAGTGTACATTGAACGTGTCTATATGGGCAAATTCATGTATAAAAATAGAGGAGGAATGATTGAAGGCAAGAACATGGAACCCCATAAAACCCATTTCTATTTATCCACCAACCTCACAACTCCCGGCAACTCATCTCTTCCATTTTCCCACTTACTCTCCTCACTCGGCACCTCCCTCTCTCTTCCTTATCTCTCAAGTTATCCTCACCCGACACCTCTCTCTTTGTTCCTTATCTCTTATCTAAATCTCTCTCCTTATCTCACCCACCAACTCTTTCTCTTTCCCTCTTCCTTATCTCTCATCTAACTCTATCTCTCATTTTTAAAAACAAGCTACTTTCTCTTATCTCTAACTTTGTCCCCCACTGCAATGCATACCACACCAAAGTAACACCCTCTCCCTTCCTGTCTGTCTCTACCTTGAGCCTCCAATACACACTGAATGTCTCTCTGGATCTTCTCTTTCTTTCCTCTCTCTCTAACTGTGCGTGTGTTTATTTTTCGTGTGTGTGTTGCTGTGTGTTCATGTGTGTGCCTGCATGTGTGTGTGGTGTTCATGTGTGTGCCTGTGTTTGTGTTCATATATGTGTGTGTTCATGTGTCTGCCAATGAGTTCATGTGTGTGCCTACATTCATGTTTTTTTTTTTAATTTTTCAAAATGCGTTCATGTGTGTAGTATAGTGTTTTCCCCGTAAGTATTAGACCCGGGGCCAGTCGATGCAAAAAAAGGTAATGCAAAAACCAAAGACAAAAAAAAACCTTCGTCTTTAAGTTAAATATAATACCCATAGAACCCATATTGGTGGCTTGCAAGTCAAACACAACAAATGAGATCAGAAACACATGAAACAATGGCAGTACCCACTGACCACAGAGGCAGTAAGGGGCCATAGCCCTGATGCTATGTTCATGTGTGTGTTCATGAGTTCATGGGTGTGCTTGTGTTTGTGTTCATGTGTGTCTGCCAGTGTGTGAGTGTGCCATTGTGTGTTTTGGTTTTTCTTTTTGTGTGTTCATGTGTGTGTTTTGGTTTTCAAGTTTCTTCTCTCTTTAAATTTTTTATAATTATAAGCACCCCCTTTCATGCTTAATTATTTTCTATTGTAATTGAATCTATTTCAATTATGGTGTATGTGATATTTTGACTAATTGTTTATGTCAATTTAATTATTATTTTCTTACAGAGCTACACATTACCAAAATACATATTTTTTCTTATCCAGGTAAGTAGTAATGAATTTGTTCTTTTTAATTCATAGTAAAAATTTGTTGTGTTTTTATCATTAAATACTAGTTCTTTTAAATTAATTTTTGTCTTGGTTTAGTTGTGCATGTCAAAGAATTAAAAATTTGTTTTGTTTTTATCATTAAATACTTGTTCTTTTTAGTTAATTTTTGTCTTGGTTTACTTGTGCATGTCAAAAAATTAAAAATTTGTTGTGTTTTTATCATTAAATGCTTGCTCTTTTTAATTAATTTTTGTCTTGGTTTAGTTGTGCATGCTTTGACATGAATTTATCATTATACAAAGATGTTATATGTTAAATGTGTATTGCTATTTTTAATTGCTTATTTACTCAAGATTTGCATGTTTAACAAAACCACAATTAGTATCCAAATGAGAAAAATATATATATTTTTTTTATGAACACACAACCATAGAAAATCTTAAATATAAATATAAATTAATAGGTTCTATACTTTTTTTTTAAAGTTAGTTGAATTTCTAATAGAAAAAGTTGACTCAAAATAAAACTCAATCTAATCACCAATATCTAATCCATAAATTCACCATTCAATCTATTATTTATACCAAAAAAAAAATCTACTACCTGCAAATATATAGTTCTCAAAATAAAAATAAAACAACTCTCCCAAGCTCTAGAAAAAAAAACAAGTGATCGATAAAAACAAAACAATTCTCCCAAAAAATAAATACACAAAGCCCAAGTTAATCACCAATAAAAAAAATCATATCAATTACACCAAAATAACAAAAAAAATATATACAATAAAATTCAACCTAATTACTAATTCTTCCATGCAAACAAAAAGTATAAAATAAAAAAATAACAAGTGACCAGTAAAAACAAAACAATCGAAACCAATTACAATCACACAAAAAAAAAGGTGATACCAATTGCATCAAAAAAAAGATAAAGTTGCAAGAAACAAAAATATAAATATTCTTCCAAGAAACAAAAACACAAAGTCCAAGTTAATCAACAACAAAAAAAAGGTGGTACCAATTACATCAAAAAAAAATCCAAGCTAATTACTAATTCTTCCACGCCAACAACAATATAAAATTAAAAAAAAAAAAGTGACCAATAAAAACAAAACAATTGAAACTAATTGTAGTCGCAAAAAAAAAAATCCAATTCCAGTGTAATCGTCATCACCACTTGCACACAAATAAAAATTATAAAATAAAAAAAATAACAAGTGAACAATAAAAACAAAACAATTGAAACCAATTGCAGTCGCAAAAAAAAAATATTCACAATCAATCTAATCATCATCACCACTTCCACACAAACAAAAATATAAATATTCTCTCAAGAAACAAAAACACAAAGTAAAAGTTAATCGCCAATAAAAAAAATAAGTGATACTAATTACTCCAAAAAAATAAAATCCAAGCTAATTACCAATTCTTCCATGCAAACAAAAAATAAAAAAAATAACAAGTGCCCAATAAAAATAAAACAATTGAAACTAATTGCAGTTGTAGAAAAAAATTCAAAATCAGTGTAATCGTCATCACCACTTCCACACAAACAAAAATTATAAAATAAAAAAATAACAGGTGACCAATAAAAACAAAAAAATTGAAACCAATTGCAGTCGCAAAAAAAATAAAAATCACAACCAATCTAATCACCAACACCATTTCTACACAAACAAAAATATAAATATTCTCCCAAGAGACAAAAACACAAAGCCCAAGTTAATCACAAAAAAAAAATAATAAGTGATACCAATTACACCAAAAAAAATAAAATGCAAACTGATTACCAATTCTTCCATGCAAACAAAAAATAAAAAAATACAAGTGCCCAATAAAAACAAAACAATTGAAACTAATTGCATTTGAAAAAAAAAATCAAAATTAATCTAATCGTCATCACCATTTTCTCACAAACAAAAAAATAACAAGCGACCAATAAAAAAAAATACATGAAACTGATTGCACCAAATATTAGCGGCGTATGTTTTGGTAAGATTTTATTGGTTTTAATATTTAATGTTGGTGCTGGTTTAGTTGTGGATATTTTGACATGAGCTGATTGCTGTTAAATGTTCTATGTTACAATTTATATCTTGATTTAGGTTGGTTTTATTTCATTTCTTAGTTTACGATTCAACTTTGCATAAATTTTAAATTTTCTATTAAACACACATAAAACACTCAATTTCTCTAAGTTCAGTGTTTTGTTTTTTAAGATTTGAATATTTAACATTTGACACCAATAATCGCATACACATAATCACTTCAAAATCAAAACCAATATTCAAATGGACAATGTCACCATTTTTGGACACATAAGTTGTTTATTATATAGATTTTATCAAAATCTTTAGTATAATATTTCAGTAAAAAACATGTCATACTTATTATATAATTTTTCCTCCTCCTTATTATAGACTGATTCAAATCTAAAGTACACCGTAAGTTGATTTTCTTATCATGCATCTTATTACCAGTGCTTCATGTTTACTTCTTACTTCTTATCTATCAATTCAATTTAAAATGTCTACACATTTCTAGGTCAATTTGCTTCGACAAAATAATGTATGCGTTGTGATTTGTGATGAACGTGATCTTAATCACATAATTATGGTGGTGTCATATCACATTTCTTGATTTGACGTTACTTAATTTATTATGTGTTCATCCGTATTTTATTTTTAAAGGAGAACAAAAAATCAAAGACAATAGAGAATGGTAGCAATAAAAGAAAAGAAAAAAAACAAGTTATTCAAGCAAAGGAAAGGAAAAAGCAGTGTGTGAAGTGGTATGATTTATTGATTTTTCGTGTAATAAATAAGCAATTGTTTCATATTATTATTAAATTCAAAATTTAGGAAAACATTGGTGGTGTTATATCAAACCGCCAATTGACACAACGTGCACGTCATGAATGTGAGAGGTCATCACATCCACCCATTCAGCCAATATTTTTTCTTTCTGTAACACCGAGTCGTCGTCATCAAGCTCAGTTAGACCTAGCAACAACTAAAAGAGATTGCAGTCAAGAAAATTTGGTATCTACGAAAATTTTTGAATTTGTGCCAAAACAAATAAATGTATCTGGGTCATCATCTAGGTGTTTGTTATAAATTATAATGCTTATGCAATTAAAATGTTACAAAAAAAATATTAAGTACATAATTTTTAACTTAGTCATTTGAATTTGATCTATGTAGTTCTTATAAATTAGAAGAAAGTTCATTTACGAGTTTTGGAGTTGCTTCTTAAACATGTGTATCAGAAGTTCGACATTCAGTCGAGAGTATGACGATAGAATGTTTTCATTGCTTAGTCTTACACTAGAAGGATGAAAAATTAGTTATTTTAACTTCATCACGTGTTTTGTTTGGAACATGTTGTTTGCAAGGAAAGATTAGGTTACCTTTACTTTTTACACCCCATTCAGCACTTAAAGAGTTGTATGATGACAATGATGATATATCAAAGTTGTTTCGACAACATGCACGAGAATATAATGCAACTAATGCTTTTAAGAGTCTTGGTGCTACATTGGATCCAAGATTACTAAGTGAAAAGGTCCTACATCATTCAGCTTTAGATTTTCGATGTAGCAAAAATCCCCAGTTGCAAAGGGATGTTTTGAAAATTATTCAAGATTGTTTGTCTCATGTAAATACATTCTCATATAAATTTCATCAAGCTTATAAGAATTTAAGTCAATCAAAATTGGCAGGTCAACGTTTACCTGCTTATATTTGTTATAGTCCAGCACTTGATAGACGTCGATATAATCTCCCTATAATAGATGAAGTTGCAGTAATATTACCCGGACATGAAAGTGAGTCAAGTGACATGAGAGATATTGTTTTACATCTGAGAGAAAATAATGAATTGATGCATATCAATGAATGTCACCTGACATATTTACTATTGAATTATTTGTTATTATTTCCTCACGACGAGTTTGGATGAGAACCTGAGTTGAGGCAGTGGGATCCTTCTTTTGATAGACCCTCAATTATTTGATTGACTCAGTTGCAATATTACTGTTATCGTTTGTTTGAACGTCCAACTGAATATTCAACAATTTTGAGGGGGGAAAATTATTCCAAGAGTTTTTAGTGGATACTTGGGCCTCAACGGAACAAAATCGATTGACAAACTATAAGTTTAATCAAGCAAAACTCCATGCAAAACTTTACAAAGGTCTTACAAATGTTTGTGTAGATGAGCTCAGTCCTAAACAAATTGGTCAATTGATGATTTGTGTTATCTTCCTTCACTGGAAGTGCAAGACATATGTTTGAAATCTTTCAAAATTTCATGGCTATTACATGATACAATTAACACCCAGATATCTTTCTCACAATGACTGCAAATCTCAATTGACCTGAAATTTTTTCAGCTCTATTATCGCATCAAACAGTTTATGACTGCTCTAATTTAGTTGCCTGAGTTTTTGAGTTAAAGAAAAAAAAATTTATGAAGGAGATAGAAACGAAACAACTATTTGAAAAAAAAAGTGGCACATATTTTTACAATTGAATTCCAAAAACAGGATTTGTCACATATGCATGCACTTTTGTTCTTTCATGGGCCGGACAAAGTACGAACATGTGCCCAAATAGACAATCTGAAATGCGCTGAATTTCTAAATCCTAACGATAATCCTATTCTTTTTGATACAATCAAGAGTTGCGTGATAGATGGACCATGTGGTACCCGAAATCCGAATGCATCATGTATGAAAAATGGTATATGCACTAAGAGGTATCCTCGAACATTTGTAGAATCAACCAGTATTAACGAAGATGGCTATCCTATCTATTGTCATCGTCAAAATGGTTGCATGTATACAGTGTGGGGGGGTCATCAAGTTGATAATAGGGATGTCGTATCATACACACCCTATCTTTCTAAAATGTTCAACTGTCATATCAATATGGAAGTTTGTGCGGGAATAAGATGCGTAAAGTAAATTTACAAGTATATTTACAAAGGTCATTATCGTACCATTACGGTGTTGGGAGGAGAAAATGAGATCCAACAATATCTGGATGCTAGGTATATTTATAAGTTGTATTTGTTCTTTTGGAAGTTAGTGAAATTTCAAAAAACAAAATTTATTTTTTTGACAGCATTTGTGAACTTATTTTTATTATATAGATGATTGTATTTGTGGACAGTTTTTTGTTTGAGATGTTTATTATATGAGCAGATTGAGTTTATAATTATGTTATGTTATTGAATTGGATTATGATAATAGTGACGAATTCTCCAAAATTTTTATTGTATATTTGATTTAGTTTTGTCAATATTTTTTTTTCTTAATGTATTTGTATATGTAATGTTGTTTTGAAAATTTTTTTGTTCATTTTTTACGAGTAACACAATTCTTTCATACACGAATAATTATTAGTATTATAATAACCATGTCAATACTTTCACAATTATTGGGTTGACACGACTACATTACGTGGTAATGTTGATATAATAATAACTGTGTCAACCCAATATTAACTTGAAAGAAATACCCAACTGTATTTCCCACCATATATTCCTTCAAACCCCACCCTAGACCCTGTCTCACAGGCCATGGCCACCATCACCCAACCCATCTCACCTTTCCCATCGCACCTAACCCCCACTACTCTCCACCACCACTATACCCAACTCTCCACCGTCCTCACCTCCGCCACCTCCCTTTCCCATCTCAAACAGATCCACGCCCAAATCATCCGGTCCCACCTGGACCGGTCCAACTCCCTTCTTCTGAAACTCGTCCTCTCCTCCTCCACATCTAGCCTCGACTATGCTGTCTCCGTTTTCAATACAATGTACAAACCCGAAGCCCATCTCTGCAATAAGTTCTTGCGCGAACTGTCGCGTAGTGATGAACCTGAAAAGACCCTTTTGGTGTATGAGAACATGAGGAGAGAAGGCTTGGTTGTTGACAGGTTTAGTATTCCGCCATTATTGAAGGCGGCGTCGAGAGTTTTGGGGTTGAGCGAAGGGATGGAAATTCATGGGTTGGCTTCGAGACTGGGTTTCGATTCGGACCCCTTTGTGCAGACTGGTTTGATTGGTATGTATGCTGCTTGTGGGCAAATTCAAGAGGCGCGCTTGATGTTCGATAAAATGTCTTACCGGGACGTTGTTACGTGGGATATAATGATTGATGGGTACGATGTTAATGCTATTAGAATTCTTGTTAACATCATGCTATAAGATATGTCTACGCTGGAATGAATTTTTACGTACCTCTCCTGTAAATTTCTTGCTTTTGGTATTGCTCCTTTTAAGAGAAACATTATGACCATGACAACTTCAGAAATATTTTTATTTGTCATTGAAATTTGAGATGAATGTTATCTAAATGTTGACTGTGCCTCTTTTACTGAAAACTTTTAGGTACAATTCTGATTGAAATTCTAATATGAGTGAATACCAAGATCATGCTATAGTTGAAAGCATTTTTCATTCGCACATCCATACTTTTATTTGGTGATTGAAAGTGTTTCGATTGCTAACTAATTATGACTTGTTTAAACAGGTACTGTCAAAATGGCTGTTTTGATGAAGTCTTGCTACTATTTGAAGAGATGAAGAGATCCAGTGTGGAATTGGATGGGAGGATTTTTTCAACAATCCTCTCTGCCTGTGGCCGTGCCGGAAACTTGGATTTTGGGAGAGTCATCCATGAATTTATTGTAGAAAATAATATTGGGTTGGACTCTCATTTGCAGAGTGCTCTTGTCACCATGTATGCAGGTTGTGGCTCTATGGATGTGGCCCAGAGTTTGTACAATAGGTTGTCACCCAAGAATGTTGTTGTTTCAACTGCCATGGTTTCTGGGTATTCCAAACTTGGACAGGTTGAGGCTGCTCGTTTGATTTTCAATGAAATGGATAAAAAAGATTTGGTCTGTTGGAGTGCGATGATCTCTGGTTACGCAGAGAGTGATTGGCCTCAAGAAGCTCTTAAGTTGTTTAATGAAATGCAAGTTTCAGGAATAAAGCCTGACCAGGTAAACATGTTAAGTGTCATATCAGCTTGTGCTAATCTTGGTGCATTGGATCAAGCAAAATGGATCCATATGTCTGTTGATAAGACTGCGTTTGGAGAAGCTTTGCCTATAAACAATGCCCTTATTGATATGTATGCCAAGTGTGGGAGCTTGGAGGGAGCAAGAGAAGTTTTCAGTCGGATGCGTAGGAGAAACGTGATATCTTGGACCAGTCTGATCAGCGCGTTTGCCATGCATGGGGATGCCGATAGTGCCCTGCAGCTCTTCGATCAGATGAAAACTGAAGATATTGAGCCCAATTGGGTTACATTTGTTGGTGTCCTCTATGCTTGTAGCCATGCAGGATTAGTCAAAGAGGGCCGGAAAATTTTTGCATCAATGGTTAATGAATACAATATATCACCTAAACATGAGCATTATGGTTGCATGGTGGACCTCTATGGCCGTGCTAATCTTCTTAGAGAAGCTCTTGAGGTTGTAGAGAGTATGCATTTGGCGCCAAACATTGTCATCTGGGGATCCCTTATGGCTGCTTGTCGAATCCATGGTGAGTTGGAATTAGGAGAGTTTGCTGCAAAACAGCTTCTTGAGCTAGACCCTGATCATGATGGGGCACATGTCCTCTTGTCGAACATTTATGCCAGAGAAAGGAGATGGGACAACGTCGGGGAGGTGAGGACATTGATGAAAGACAGAGGCATATCCAAGGAACGGGGTTATAGTCGAGTTGAATTGAAAAATGAGATACATGAGTTCTTGATGGCAGATAAAAATCATCAAGAAGCAGAGAAGATCTATTGGAAGTTGGACGAGGTGGTTAGCAAGTTGAAGCTGGTTGGTTATGCCCCAAATACCTGTGGTGTTTTGATTGACTTGAATGAAGAAGAGAAGAGGGAAGTAGTTTTATGGCACAGTGAGAAGTTAGCACTTTGTTATGGGCTAATTAGAGCAGAGAGAGGATCTTGCATCCGTATAATTAAGAACCTTAGGATCTGTGAGGACTGCCACAATTTCATGAAGTTGGCATCTAAGGTTTACGAGAGAGAAATTGTTGTCAGAGATAGGACTAGGTTTCACCATTACAGAGATGGTGTGTGTTCCTGTAAAGACTACTGGTGATCGGTGATCCTATTATACATTCTTGTTGCTTAAAGTTGTATGTGAATATTAAATATGAATATGGTTCTGTTTGGCGTATTTTTTTATTGCGGATGTACCAAAGTTCGAGTAGACTTAAAGATCCAAACATGTATGATCTTACATTTTCAAAATGATGTAAGATTATGAAATCATGACTATTCAAGAAATTATAATGAGACTTCTGATTTTTTTTCTATGCCTTAGGGATTAAGGACTAAATAATTTTTTAACTCGTAACATAATGCATTAGAATGTAGAAAGACAACTAGAATGTAAAGTAGTAGATAAACTAAAGTAGTAGAATGTAACTAAAGTTGAAAGTTAACATTAAATGAAAGACAATAAAGATCACCAGAGTGATGAGTTACATATTAAAGTAGAGCAAAGTTGTTGGGAAGTAAAATAAGTAGGAGATAGGTTGGTTCTATTTAGGGTTTTCTTTTGTTTGATCGAAGATCATTCTCTATAGCCTTACTCTTGTTATTATAGGGATGACCTTCAACTGGCGAAACCATCTTTCTGGCCATAACTGTAATCATGGTCTTTATTGTACTGAACCGTTTCTAACTAGCAAATCACAATGTCATGTTACCAACTTCTTGGGTTAGAGTCCCACTTCTTTTAAGTATGACCTCTCATAGACTATTTCATGACCGTCAAATTGTTTCCACATGTTACCCAACAAATTTTGCTATTTTTGGGTATCATCAATGAATTGGCATATACATATTGATCTTAGCAAAGTAAAGCAAAAGAGAAATTTAAAATAGTCGTAAAGAACAAAAAAACAGAGGGATGGAGGTCTCCTTATACAAATACAACTAGGCTAAAAGCAAGAAAATTATCAAAAGCTTCTCACAAGGAATGAGAACTGGCCAACTGCTTAGGGAAGATGAAGAGACTCCAGTATCCATGGAGTTTTCTCAAGTGGGGACTCTGAAACTTTCCCCTGTAAAGTCTCTGTACTGGCTTCCAAGCGCATACAACAACCAGAATTCCTGCTTCATCTTTTTAACCTCTCTGGTCATCCTGAATTTCAAGAATTCTATTGCTGCTGAAATCAATCTTCCATTTTCCATTAAAGAGCTTCGTCGATACTCAAGAATCCATGTACTGCGATCTAGTTGCACAACAGAGCTGCTCCATTTTTCTTGTACCCAAGAACTATTTGTGTGTCGAATCTGATACCCGACCTCACCATTGAACCACTGTCAAGCAGACAGTATTGCGAACTCAACGCAATGGCATGGATTACAAATGTTTACAGGATTGTATATGTGCAAAAACATCATCAACTAATTGGATTGAATGTAGGGAAAATCAAACAAAGATTGAATTAACTTTACCAAAAGATTTAGATTTACCTCAGTGACTCTTCCGGATAAGATAGTGAATGATCGTGAAGAAAATTCAGCTGTGAGCAATCCAGCAGTCTGTAAAGGCCATCCCCATATGCTCACTTCCTCGATTGCGGATTTGTACAATGTACAATGCGAATTCAAGAGCAAACCATCCTATAAAGACATTTTATACAAAATTCGACTTTAATTGATGCCCAAAACAAATTGCCCAACAAATTTCAAAAGAAAAATTAAAGTGAAATCAGAGTCTTCAGGTAAATTCAAGATTTAAATACACATTGTGATGCTAAAAGGCTCAAAGTGTACCTGATTGATGTCCCATACAGAATTACCAGAGCTACAGTTAGAAGCCTTCTCTTGAACCAAACTTTCTATATCTTTCTTCAAGAATGATAGTCTTTCATTCAAATCTTGCAATACCCATGCTTTCTGCCCCACGTGTCTTATAATATCAGGCGACAATTTAGGTTGAAAACCCCCAGAAACCACCCAAGAAAACCCAAACTCCGCCAGAAAAACCAAGCTCAGAGTCTGAAACAGTCTCATCAACATAAACCCAATACCCAACTCTCTCTTCTTCCTCTTAATCTTCTCATGAAAACCCATTCTAGCAGTAGAATTCAGCGGCGGAGACATCAAAACTGTTGGAGTACTCGATCTGGGTGTGGAAAGAAACGAGGGATTGAACGAAACCGGGCTTCTAGGAATGGGTTTCGAAACCGAGAGCTTAGTGAGTGAGCTTCTTTGGATGCTTTGCGGCATTAAATCAAGGGTAGCGTTGATGCTAGCTATGCAGATTTCGCACCCACAATTAGCATCTTTTCGGCATCCCGGAAAGTAACAACTGTCTCGGGATTCAGATTCCATGTTTGTGCTGGCGAAGGATTTTACAGACGACTCTGAGGTTAGAACTACTGTTTTCATGGCTTTTTTGGGGTTTTCGTTTCTGTGCTTGTTGCTCTTGTTGGGTTCTGGTTTGTTTTCTTGGGGGTTTCGGGGGATTGAGGAAGACGACGTGGTTTTGAAATTTGAATGCTAACGGTCACTTAGGAACTAGTCAAATGGAGTTGTACCTTGGAACTCAGTAATGACCGAAATAACCCCCTGCCCTCCTTTTTCTCTTCTTTCCATTGGCTCCCCTCCAATTTCCCAAGAATCCAAGGATTCTGAATTCAATTTTGAATGGTTAACATTTGTATCACTAGTAGATTTTATTTATTTTTAATTTGGAAAATTCAGGAAATTTTTTGAATCAACTAAATCTATTTATAAGTATAAATCTTGACCATTTAAAGTGAACTGAAGAATCATCAAATTCTTAAGAAATCAGAGAAGAGTCGAACTCCTGAAGTGGGGGTCAACTCGTGTCATTCACCTGTTTTTGGGTTGTGTTATTGTAATTCATGTTATTGTAATTCATGTTATATTTGTGTTAATACTCACGAAAATATATATTTATTATACGTATTTATCAATTGTGTTAATTTTAGAGTCATGTCGTAAAAAATTAAAAAAAAATAGAGAAGGAGAACGGTACCTCTGAAATTTATTAAATTACTATCACTTGTGACGAAAGAATACTATAATTACAATTCGACGAAAACAAAAGATAATACAAATCACACAAACTAACATAAAATAAACCACACAAACTAGGACATAACGTGAAGAGATTGACACCCATACTCCCTCTTCCTTTTTTGGTTATTGGTTTTTTACTTGAAGGTTTGGATAATCCAATCACTGAATAAAAGAATGTGGAATGAACATTGTGAGGAAAATGAACAGATTAAGGAGTGAAAGTTGAAACTAAACTCAGAATAGTGAAGTGGTGGTACCAGGGTTATTTTTTACTTAGAGATTGGGAGTTCAAGTTATAGAGTCTTCATTAGAGTTAAGTGGTTGGTCGTTATGTTAGCTTAGTTAAGTCTAATCTTAAGAGGTGTTCCAAGTAGGTCAGGGACCTTACGATCCCACCAGTGAGACTTATCGAGGTGGTCGTCGAACACTCATATTTGCCCCACACCTTTTTTAACCAACTTAAAAAAAAAAAAAAAACTCAAAATAGTGACGTTGTGACTCAAACGAGTAAGACTTTGTACAAAAATATTGTTTTTCTGTATCATATATTTTTTATTATTTAACGAGACACATGTAAAATGTTTTATACATTATTATTTCTACAACCACCGGCTATAAATAACTCGAAGGAAATTTATCCTTAAAATGATCTCACCAAAAAACCACTCTCTAATTGGATAGTTTTTCACATGCTTGTATGAAAACAATGGCTAGTTATCCTCAGAAATCCCAGCTCAACTGGCTAGCTATATGAGTCATAGTCGACAATTGTACTCCTTCGTACATGCTAATGGTTGTTCTTCTTAGTAAAAGGTTTGTATGTTATACACATCTAATCATTCTTAAACTCCACAATAATGACAACCTCGGGTATTATACCGTCTTTTTATCTTATATTTTTCGCAAATTAAACAATGTAGAGAGACAAAAACTCAGCCCCAAATAGTTGGGACGTGGCTCAATTGAATTGGGTTGAAAGGTTAATTGTACAGATGAAATGAAACCATTATACTTAAAGGTTCTGTGTTTGTTTGTCAAAAAGAACAAAAAACAGAAGAAGGAAAAGGTTGTCTCCCCGGAAAGCTTAAGAAAGTGGAGAAAAAAAAAACTCATAAAATTAAAGTGCCCTTTAGATCTAACCTTAAGTTGATTGGCCTGCAAATTTGGTGATATCTTATCAAGCATCAAGACCAATCTCAATCCCAGAATTCAAGCATGTTTTAGATTCTGCTGAAATTACACTTAAAAGAAGCATCAATCCCCAAACCAAGAACAACCATCCTATCCATTCTTTTTTCAAAAATTTTCTCTTTTGAATATTGAGAAAAAAATTCAGTTTGGAGACATTTTCAGTTCAATTAGTAGGCACCATTGTTGAAAATTTACCATCTATCATTTCTATTCAAAGTTACAGCTGTTCATTTGAGCAAACATACGTCACGAGTTTGAGTTCGAAAATCAATCTTTTTAAAACTATACTATAATCGAGAGTTTTATAAATTGGGTACAACTTCTTTTTGAAGTTGTATGATCTCGCCCTGGCAGATTCTATTAGAGATGAGGACCTCTCCCTTGTCTCATTGCATAGAATCTAAGAAAGATGGTGTGAACTTATTTAATTCTCGGTTAGCACTAAGGTACAATTTTTTTTTTAATATCATACGAAAAATTAACTAAGTTATAATTTTAAAGGTAAAGTTATAACTAATTGAGGTTACTCATGGTCGATCGTTAAATATTGTCATAGATCATGAATAACTTCAAATATTAATAATTTAACCTTTAACAATTATATTTTTTATGATCGATTACAATATTTTATGATTGCACTTGCCTTTCGGTTCAAAAACTTATATATTACTTGAACTTAAAACGGTGTAAATTTTGATGCAATAACTTAGTCTGTTGAGTAAGACATTTAGGGGTTGTTTGGTAAGGGGGTATGTGAAGGCTGAGTCTATTACCAAAATACCGTCCATTTCAAACATATATACTAATCTATAGCTGTTTTAAACTTATTTACCAAAATACCGTTGTTTTAAAAGTGGAATTGACAATTCCGATTTTATAAAGAAAGCGGATTTGGCAAATCCGATTTCATGGGGAAAGCGGATTTGCCAAATCCGACTTCATTTGGAAAGTGAATTTGTCAAATTCGACTTTATAGCAATAAAAGAACCCAATTCTAATGGTATTTCGTTAGGAAAAAAAATTCCTTACTCTTAAAGAAGGAAAGTCCATACTTTTTTTTATTATTTATTTATTCATCTCTACAGTAAAATAGGAAGGAAGTTGATTTTTTATTTCTTAAATATTTTCCTCCAAAAAAGATTACATCACTCAATTATATTATATGTTCAATTATTTAATATTTAATTAATTTATAAGTTAACATAATCTTTATTTCATACATTGTCCATATATATTAGTGTATACGTGTTAAAAAAAAATTATCGAGTTATGCATATTTTGAAAAAAATTTGATTGCTATTTTTTTAAAAATAATATGTAAAAATTAATTTTAAATGATGTAATTAAAGAGAAACAAATGATGTAATTATATATAAGTCAAATTGGCTTGCACCTTAGATTGGAATGTCTATTTGCCATATAAAGACGGATTTGGTATGTCCACTTTTCATATAAATGCGAATTTGGTATGTCCGTTTTTCCTATGAAGTCGGATTTATCAAATTCGCTTTCCTAATGAAGTCGGATTTGTCAAATCCGCTTTCCTCATAAAGTCGGAATTGTCAATTCCGCTTTTAAAATAACGGTACTTTGGTAAATAAGTTTAAAACAGCTGTACATTGGTAAATATGTTTGAAATGAGCGGTATTTTGGTAACAGATTCTGTGAAGGCTTGACAAGATGAGTTTGAAAAAAACAGTCTAAAAAACCCTCAAATCTCATGTTTGGACTGAAAATTCAATCCTAGATTACCAAACCCGGCCTATAACTGGTCTGAATATTAAACTTATGATCATGAGTTTCGTCAAACCTAGGGGGATGTGAGTTTGGAAAGATAAGGATACAAAAGATAATTGTACCCCTAAGACTTGTTTGATTGAATTTTCGAGAACTTGTTTGATTGGATTTTCGAGAAGGGTTTGAATTGACTTTCCTAAACACTTCTAAATCCAATCTCCTCTTTACAAATATGGAATTCAACATATTGAATTTAATTCATACCCATGTTTGGTATGTTCACTGCTATATCACTATTATAATAATATATTTATATATAAACGACTATTTTACCCATTCGTCAATCTAATCCAAACGCATGTTTTTATATGTATAAGGTATAATTGTCTTTTTGTATCATAAACCCGTTAACCCTCATCTGAAAGCCACCCTTCCCCTCTGAGTTTAATGAAACTCATAATCTGGGATTTAAGGTCTGGGCTAAGGAAAGACTAGGCTTGGTAACTCAGGCTTCAATTTTTTTGTCAAACATATTTTTTGTGTGTCATTTGGACTATTTTTCTCCAATCCATCTTCCAACGCCCCCCAATCCCACTTACTAAACAGCCCCTTAGGAAATGTCATAATTCCCTCTGTGCACAGACACCCTCATGGCTCTTGATTGGGATCATAAAATCAACGAATAATGTTATTTGAATTTAATTTATCAATTTTATTTGTTAATATAATTATTTTTTGTCATTGGCCCAACAATATAAGGGCCTATTATTGCTAAAAACCCACTATCAATTTAATAATTATAATGTATTAAATCAACAAATAAATTTAATAAATTAAGTTGTAGTAACATTTTCCGAAATCAACTCCCCTGGTTATTCTTTGCTCCACATTACTCTATTCGAGATATATGATGCAGCAGCATACTTTGTGGTGAAGAAATGTTTGGACAAAAACATCACTTCGGAAAACAACAAAGTCTAATAATGAAAAAAAGGGTGTCAATCCCACAGGGCACAAAGAATTGAACTCCTCCACCATAATTGGCTCATTACTTCGAAGAGAAGTGATAGATAAGACTCGTGCACTAAATAACAAGAAAAAATAAAAAGGCATTGGGCTATTGAACATTGTTCAATATGAATTCTTTATTACTATAATTGATTGCATGCAAGTGGTGCAATTTTGTGCAAGTGGTGCAATATGTGCAAGTGATTGTTTTTTCGAATTCGGATATCCATCATTATAGTTCGAACAGATTTAGATTGTATTCTTTGAGGAACGAGGATGACTGAGCCTTAAGAGGTCTAAGAAGTGTTGAATCTAAGACCTTTAAATTACTAGAAAACAGACTCAGTCACTGAACCACCACTAAAGATTCTGTAATATGTCTCTTTAATTGGAAGATGATAAATCTCTCATGTCAAGTCGGTTTTATAACAAAAAAATAGGAGATAAATTATGATTAAAGAGATCGGATTTATGAATTAATGAGGTTTAATGTAAGATCCAATTAGGTCCCCAAAAAAATTTTTGGATCAATTTTGACAAGTTTAGATCAATCTAAAGTTTTGGTAATTCGATTCCATTGAATTGAATTGAATTTTATCTTTTTGGCACATGTTTTCAGCACCAGGGAAATCACTTCTAGTGCCTGTCATTTTTTTGGTCTATCTTGGAAGTGATATTTAAATCATTACATCAACTTGGGATTAATTTTTCTTATCTCTACTTATTTTTAGTTTTATTTTATGGGTTTTTCATATTTTGCAGTTTCAAAAATGTTAAGATTCTCACTTTGAATTTTCAAAGATTAAATTATTCACATTATATTTTTAATATATCAAAAATACTGTAACGTGACTCTTCTGTCAGCTTTCGTAATTTTTTTTATCACACTGATGGGAAAAACTAACAAAAAATTAACAGAAGAGTCACATTACAATAGTTTTGATACATTAAAGGTGTAATATGAAAAATTTATTCTTTAAAAGTTTAAAATGCAAAACTTAAAATTTTTGAGGTGCAAAGTATAATTCGTCCTTTGTTTATTTGACCAAGTTGGTGAAATAGTACTGTAGCTCATTATTCAGAGGAAGTAACATAATGGTCAATTGGCTGAGATATAAATGCATAAAATTGTATCCCAAAACAAAAGACTAATTTGGCTTCTCTATTGAGTAATGTTATGTGCACTAAAACTTACATCAAATCATTTACAGCCGTTGAATTCCATCACCGATCCAACAGCTGCAGCAGCGGGTTTAGTGCATAAAGAATTAGCTTTCTCTATAAGATTACAAGGCAATACATACATATTAAGACAGAAAGTTTTAAGTAGAATGAATTCCTTTTGTGAAAAGCTGATCACAGTGGAAAATAACAAATAGCATTTCTGCTTAAACAATAACCCAAATTTCAGTTTCAATTGCTTCAACAATTGAAACATGTATATTCTTGGGTAGTTCTATCTGGTTTAGATGGGAAGTTGACCCCACCTATTGGATCTTAACATTATTGTTATTAGTGTGTATGATACGTTATGGTATATAAAGAAAACGATACGGACTTCATTTTTGTATCGTTTTTCCTATGACACAAGAAGTTTCCTTTTTTTTTTGGAGGGGGTTTCAGCAGCAAACCGACTGCATGTGGGGATTTAATTTTTTTGGGGGGATTCCTTTTGTTTTCTTTTCTTTTGGGGTTCTTACCAACATATTTTTTTTAGATATCTTCTTCATCTTGTGGGTTATTAATCTCAAAGTGTGCACCAAAGAGGGAACAGGGTTTTATAAGTTCTGCTTAAGTTCCATCTTTTTCACTTTTTCAACTAATTTTTTTTCTTCCATTGAAAATTGGTAGTTAAAGAATGATAAAGGGTAAGTCAATTGACTCTGATCATTTTCTTTTCTGCAATTTTTTTTTTCTTAAAACAGTGATTTTGTGGTCTGAGAGAGAGAGAGAGCGCCTGCTGGCTAATGGCTTGCATCTATTTCTGCTTGGAAAATCACAGCAGAAATCCAAGGGAAACAACCTCCCCCTATCCCCACCTGAACATCTAGGGATAAGCATGGTTTCGGGGTACGGGCCAGCCGCGAGAGTTGTGTCAAATCGAGACAAACTCCGAATACTACAACCTTAGAAATGTTAAAAGCAACGTACAACCCCAAACCAGTAATGTCTTCCTTTTGCTATGTATTAGAAAAGTAATAGACTAATTATTTCAATGAAGTCAAAATCTAACTCAGAAGAAGAACATACCACATTTAGAGAGAGAAAAGAGTAGAAAAATTAGGAAAAAGCCTCCATTAGACAAACATCCTCTGTACAAGACAACATGAGATTAGCCATGATAAAAGGCTGTTAATGTTGAACCTTATTCTAAGCAAAAGATGAAGAGGCCAACCAACCTTTCTTTCTAACTAGTAATAAGATAATGATGAGTCATCTCCTATTAATTGGGATGTGCTTGATGATTTTGTGTACTTCTTACCGGAAGACGGCGACGACGATGACGACAAGTCGCCTGATCTTCTCCTTAGCATCTGCCTCATCCCGTCGGCCACCCGAATTGCCGGATTCGATTTATATTTCCTGCAAAATGACATGTGAGCCTTCACAGCTTCTTCCATACCAGATGGCTTCTTCCCTCTGTTAACTTCATCTCTAACAGCTTCCGAGCACAACCCACATAGCCATTTGCCTTCAAATTTTGCCTTCACTTCAGTGATATAGTCTTGTGTGCAATCTTCTTTCAATCCACAACACTCACATTTTGCCAATTCAATGTCCATCTCTTCCACTTTTCTTCCAAAAGTTAAAAAGAAAAAAAATATATATCTATCTTCAATGAAGAGTTTTATTTCAGGGTGTGAGAGGATTCAAGCAAAGTGATCACATAATTACTCTACCCATGGTCGCTTTTCCACTAAGATAAACTTGTAATCATACTAAAAAAAAGTGGTGCCTTTTTTGGCTATCATTTCTCTTTCACTTTTATGGCTTTGTTGCAATGAGAACTAAGAAGGGTGGTGTTTGAGAACTTTTATTTGTGGGGCATGAGAGAGAAAGAGAGTAGAAGGGAGAGAGAGACAGAGGGTGGAAGAAGGAGATCAGAGAGAAAGAGAGAACTTATAGTAGGGAAAGCTGCATAATTTCCTCCATTTTTCTAAGAGACATGGGGGGTGGGTCCCTTCTAGCGTTTAAAATTAAAGTGAGAGGATGATTCATAGATATCAGAATCGGACCAGTCATGGAACAGATCAATGATTCATTATTTTAATCGGTGAGTTAATTGGTCGGACTGGTTTTATAATAAAAAAATAAAAAATTATAAAAGATAATAATTTAATTAAAATATGAAGCATATATTTTTCTAGAACAAAAAAATTGACAAATTTCTAATTAATTTGGGAATTTCATTCAACAGCCTTCAATAGGATCAATGCCCACTGCCTCCAATAGGACCAATACCCACCCACTACCTCACTGGATCAAACTTATCTACATCCCCTTTTCTTTTCTGTCTTCCATCGAGTATATGTTGTGTGTGTGTGTGAAAGATAGAGAATGAGACAAGAGATTGAGAGAGTGAAATAAAGCAACGATGAAGAGAAGACGAAGCTCAGCTGCAGAGAAGGGAGAGTTCGAGATGAGCTACTGGTCTATGCCTGTGCATATGCGTCGTCTGGACTGGAGAAGAGCGGACGAAGCTACCTAGGGCTAAATTTGCCCCAATTTTTCTTTTTATTATTATATATGAGGAGTTATTTGAAACGCCCGAGTAATATTACCTGCGTTCACTTATTTTCAACGAAAACTGACCCATTTTATGATTTTTTTAACGGTTCAAATGCTCAAACGGTCTGTTAAACAAATCGGACCGGTGTAAAGCCTAATTCACGGTTTGACCGATCGATCCGGTCCAATTTTAATAACACTGGAGGATATTAAAATGGATTCTCTAAAATTGCCTCAGTCATTTTCTTTCTGTATGTTAATTATTGCTTAAGGGGGGTAGTTTTTCATTTTGGTTGATTGACTGACAGTTACTTTTCAGTAGATGATTGAATGGCTTGAAGTTAGTTTCACTTAGCTATGGCTGGCTTCAAGCTATGGCTTGGGTTTTGGGTTTTGATTTTTGGTTTTTTTTTAACGGTATTTGAGTTAATTTACGTGTATTTTAACTAATTTTTTTCTCAGTCCTCTTAAAAACTGGTAATCTACGTCGGAATTAAGATATTCATAAGAAATAAATCTCTCATGACCTGATATCAAGTAGATATCAAGATTTAAACTCAACAATGTTATGTACACCAAATAAATGTGAGCAGTTGAATGGCAGTGGAGCCCACCAATCGACAGCTCACATCAACTTGATATAAAATTTTGGTACACATAATCTTTTTTTTTTTTTTAGCAATACTTTTGTGACTTAAAATACTAACCTAATTTGTTGACCTAATTTATTATGATCTTTTGATTGATTGTGGACTCTATTAAATATTAGAACTTTGTGTTAATCCAATAGTTTCAATAAAGTCACGTCATTAGGTCAATAAATTATATCAAATTTTTAGGTCCAAATAACACTTTTTATTTTTTTTTCTAGTTGGCTCCATTCCTTGGATGTGTTGACCAGTTGACTTTCATAGTATGAGTTAACTTACCCATACAGGGCTAACATCTCAACTATCCTTCATTGACCAATTGGCATTGGGTGGTTCAGGGCCAATGATTGACATAAAGGATGAGGATGGAGATGAAAGTTCTTAGTAGGAAAATCAACAATACTGTTTTAACAACATAAATTTCATACATAACTTTGTATGCAGAATTATCTGTGTCAATAACATTCTTTTATTTCAACACACTTATTAGTACTACCAAGGTATTCCTAAAAAACGTCACGACACATCATTATGTATGAAAATTTTTTGGCAGAGACGTTGTTTGTTAAGTATTTTTTCTATTGTTGAAGAAATTTTTGTTGTGACAAAGATGACCTAGGCACAAATCTAACATTTCATATTGGTTATACGAAATTGTTATCCTCGTATTCGAACTCGCATCCGATTTAGCACACGGTGAGTGAAGAAAATTATACACTACAAACTATATTTTTACATATTTCCATCACAATCATTTTGCTCTTACATGGAATACCTCTCTAGTCATGGACAGATGAATGAGAAATAACAGAAAAGTTGAATACATGACAGGAGCTTTATCATTGTGTCTTGTAGTGATATGTACAATTTGTTGGCCATGACTGACCAATTCAGACAACAAATTTTCAACAGAGAAGGTGTGGGATCATGAAGTTGTTTATATGTCTGAAGTACTTGTTTGTTTCTATGTCTTGGCCCCTGGTTTTGAATCTAAAATTTCTTTAGGCTATCTTTTTGGCCCAAAATATAACTTCGACAAAGTTGTATAATTGAAAGCAAATCTTGGCTAGCCTTGAATGCCATAAAGCAACTTTATAGTATATTAGCAGACCTTTTTTTAAAATCTAGAATGTTGGTCCACACTTAATTTTTTAAAAGTAAATTAAGTTTGTGATTATGATATTCGAGAGTGCTAAAGGTTGTACTGAATAAAAAGGTAACATGACAGGACATGGTCTGTTAGATCAATCGGTCACAGACATGGGACTCCTACAGCCCCGTTCCATCAAAAGAGTGATGATTGCACGAGGTATGATGTCTGGAACAGGGGGCATGCTAGGTCCCGCAGAGGTACCCCGGGTGACTCGGCACTCCTAGTTCGGTGTAACTCATTTTCAAGTACAATGGCAATAGGGAAACAATGATGACAAGAGCCGAGGAGACACTCTCAGTTTATGACCGTGTATAGACTCTCTCATCGACATTATCTTGAGAGATGTGTCTACCTTGGAGTAATAGAAGAAATGTTTGTTGAAGATTCGTACTCAAACGAACAACAGACAAGGTTCTAGCTCCCAAATAGTCAGAAAAATCAGAAAAGTACATTGCAATCAATCATGAGAAGTGTTCTTAAATGCTTAGTAAACGTTCGGCCCCAAGGCTTCAATAATCAATAAATGGTCCTCATAAAACACATGTTTGTATCTAAGAAATAGTTAACTCTTATAGAGGCAAGGCAAAGGGCACTGAATGCACAATAAGTGCTCGGAGTCAATCAAGACGCCGAGCATTTAATGTCATTAATGCAGCCTAATACGCTCATGCATGAAGAATGTCACAGATCAAGATGAAGCAAGTGCTCTGTTCGAGGCCTGCCCATTTGATCAAGTCAAAGGGAGATTCTAGTTGTTTTTTGTACGGACCGATTAGAAACTTTTCGGGTGAGCTGGATGACCTGGTATAACTCAACAACTCTCCCAGAAGATATAAATAATAGACTAATCCAAGAAGCAAAGGTACGTAACTTGAACCCAACAATAATCTCATGTCTCGTCTCCCTCCTCAAAAACTGACTTTCACATCGGAGGGATAACGCCAAAGACATCTCCGACATGCCTTCTAACATTTCTTTGTTAGTATCAAGTTGCTTATTCCAAGAGTGCTAGGTCTAAGTTCGACTGCGAACCCGGATGCTACAATCAAAAGTGTTGTGCGAGAAATCTCCCACAGATAACCCTTGGTACTATTTACATAGATTGACTGCATTATACTCAAACTTCTATTACACAATTGGCAGCCCGACATTAATATGAATATTTGAAAACATTAAAAAATTTCAACAGTATTGCATTGCCCCCACCCCCTTTTTTTTTGGTTTGTGGTACAGTTACTTCACAAATTACATACAAATGCAAATTGCTTTAATCTTGATGTTTTTATTTCTAGGTTAGTGTTTCTTTGTAACCTCTAGTATTTCTTTGTAACCTGTTCTTCTCTCACCCTTTCTGATTTTTTTTTCAAATATTTAGAAGGCCGCTCTCATATATTAATTCCTGAATCCGTCTTTGACTACTCTAGATGCTTGTAGTCGTAACCTTACTTATTGATATTACTTTGCCATTTTTTTTTTTGTTTAAACAAGAAAATATGATTGTGTATCATTATACTTTATACGTTACAACATTTTAAAGACAATATCGTGATGGGTGCTCCCATTTTAGTATAATAAAGTTCACATAATTGGATTTTAAATCAAAGAAGTCTCTCATAAGTATAAAATATTACACACAAAAATTGTAAGATCAAATTAGATGTACTGTTGGATTATCTCCAGAGCCTGGTGTTACACAAAAAATTAGTCCCTATTAGCGAGCGTGTTGGTTGGGACAGGCTGAATGCATGCCTAACCTGTATTATTATTCGGACTCCAACTTGTTCAGTTTCAAGTTGTTCAATAAGAATGTAAACTCGATAATCCAGCTTAGCTTATATACCTAATATTGCAAAAATTGGCCAAGTCACCAATAAGACCAATTGAAGCTATGGTCTGGCATACCCACTAATAAGATCAATAAGACCAAAGTGTTAACCTAAGATTCTAGCTTACTAGGAATTGCCTTCCTCCATGTGAGCTCTAAAAATGCAGACAAATCTTTTTTTTTTTTTTTTTTGGGGGGG
>CM042184.1:3478929-3506357 GCA_023539305.1 Ilex asprella
GGCCATTATTCAGATTCATATTGATCCATTGTTTGAGTAGTTGGTTGGTTTTTATATATATATATATATATATATATATATATATATATATAGTTCTTTTTGTTCATATAAATTCAACCCTCCTGTTGAATAATTGACTGAATATATTTCCAACCGTCCTGGTGATTTGACTTCGAGAAACCCTACTATTACATAGCAATAAGACAATTAATGGTGCTAAAAATATTATTTATTCGAAAATTATTTCTACGTAGCAGAATATAATCCATTGCATTGAGTCTTTCCCCCTCCCGAATTGTCATATCAAACTGTTCTATAAAACCACGAAGCCCTGAATAATCCATTCTAAGCTTTGACAAAATGGCCAATTTGATCATGACAGGAGGAGATGCGGAAGAGACAATAAAGAAAAGATAACTCCAACAAGAAATTTAAGGATTAATAGAAATGAGTTGTACATTTAAACGTCTTGAATTTAAATTTTGATAATATCTCAGGACCAAGCCATGAAAAATTTATCCTATTCAGACGTAGATAACTCTACTTTTGACCAAACTGAGAAAAAAATTAATCGAAATGTGCTAAAGTGACCTAAACACTCCAAATCATTGAAAAAAAATGAAAGAAAAGAATCGCCTCAATTAAATTCATTGGTCTGATGATGTGTGCTTAGTCATGAAAATTGGCAAATAATAAACAAAGATAACATAAGCTTGAGTATAACATCATCATCATGATCATCTTCGTCACCACCACCAATTTTCAAACCCAATTTTTTTAAACAAACCCAACAGCAATTACCTAATTTTCACTGTTGAACAAAATTTCTACAATGCCCAGCAGTGCACGAGGCTGTTACAAGATTAGATGTACGTAACTTTGTCTCGTGTATACAGATTATACGGAGAGACTGTTCCCACATACAAGAAACCAAAATGAAACACAAAACAGATCAAATCATCTAACATATATTACCATCTTTGTCACAGTAATCTTCTTCGGTTCTCTGTTGTCTTAAACTCACTTCTCTTTGGATAATCAATACCCATATCATATGTAGAAAACCGATAAAGATAGACATTGCCCCAATGGAGATACTTATGAATGTCATCAGACTTTCAAATTTTCCATTCCTTCCTCCAATATCATCTCCTTGTGCCGGCATTCACTGCTGCAAAAAGCTTTCTCACCCCTGGAAAAAACAGAAGAAGAGTTCAATCAATCTGAAACATGGGGTTGAAGAAGTTGACTGAAACTAAACTGATGGTGTTGACAAACAATACAGAATTCATCTCAAACAAAAGCATGAAACAAAGCAATAGTCACTGATCACAGGCAAATTACAGATACTGATCTCAAACAAGTATCTGCAAAATACATAAACAAGCATGGTTTTTGGAAATTCAATGGGAAAAGTCATGGTCACGGGTTCAAGTTACAGATACAACTCTCCACAAGCTGATAAGGATGCACACATCTAGCCCTTTTCATTTCAAGTGGCCAATCCCGATCCCAAGTAGTTGAGATAAAGGAGAGGGTCGAAGACTAAGAAGTGAGTTATCTATACTAAGCATTCTTCTTACAGTTAGAACCAATCTCTCGGTCAAATAATTTCACGCTTTTCAAAGAGAGGATTAGAGAAATCTTATTGAGTGCAACTTTCTCTAGACCTCGTAAGTCGAATTTAATGTGGAAAGTTATAGCTGCTTTGATTGATTAAACATTCTCTAAGATTTGAGGCAATACCTTTATCTTCTTAAAAATGCTAACAGAGAGATTGTAATGCATCAAAATCACGTAAGTTATTGACATTCCAAAAGAATGAAGGCAATTTTGAGCTAACCTGTACATATAAATGTCATCTCCTTCCCCAAGCTTTTTCTTGCAATTGTGACAGAAGCTAAGAAAACTCTCAGAGGGATAACTAATTGATTGATTTGCCAAAAACCCATTTTCCTTTTTTGATGCAGAGAACTCAACAACTCCACAGCAGCTCTCCACTATGCAATCATCAAATATATGCGTAGTCCTCGGATTCGGACCATGGGAAATCACACAAGTATAATCTTCAGAAAGCTCCATCTCAGTAGCAGAGAGACACCCAGAAAAAACCAGAGAAGAATTCGAGTTTTCGATGCCAGAATTAGAGGACCCAAATGGGGATTTCTTCATAGAAGTTGAGGATAAGCCAAGTGAAAATGAACCCAAATGGCAATTCCTTGTTTTCATACCAAAATCTCCAGGAGATTTGGGTGAATCAGCAGGAGGGAGAACAGATTGAGACGGGGGAGGGATTTGAATCTTCAATTGTGAACCAAACAAAACCATTCGGCTCTCGGCTTTTGATAATTTTGGGTCAGATTTATCATCGGTGAGAACATCAACTAGACCAAGAACAACCCCTCGTGAATCCAATTTATCCCAATGGATTTTATTTTCTGGTTTTGGGGATTTGGGGGAGTTTATATCAGGCCAAAAGGGGTTTTTGAATGCAGAGAAGGGTTTGATATCAAGTGTTGAAGTTGGACTCATCACAGATTCAGTGTCATTGAAAACTTTTGAAGTGAAAAATCTAGGAGAACTTAAGAAAGATGAAGTGGGTCTTTTGCATTTGTCTATTGGCGATTGTAGAGAATCATGATTCGCCATTAGAGCTTTCTTATTTGCAGTTCCTCTAGATCTCTTCCTCAGCATAACTTTTCCTTATTCTAATTAAAAAAAAAATGATCCTCCTAGATAGAAACCAAACAAGCCATACTAGAGAGAGAGAGTACAGACCTGAAATGATCAGGGATTTCAGAAACTGCCATGGTCTGTCTATGTGAGTTGTTCTAATCCGCTATGACTTCCATTTTCATATTCACTGAGAAACAGAGAGAAAATAAAAGCTGCTAATTTTTGCAAGATTTTCTCGCTCTTTCTATTCTCTCAGCAAGAATCCATCACCTCTCAGAACTGGACATGCAAACAAAACCTCCATAGTCATCATCAATATCAGACATCAACTGCATTCAAACAAAAAAGCTTCTATTTTTCACTATCTTTTGTTTTTGTTTCTTTTCACTGTTTTGTGTGTGTCGTTTTCTGATATTATTGATTGATTTATTTCAACAAAAATTATTTTTTTTAATCACCAAAAAGATTCAAAACTCATGCATGTTGACAAGACACATACATCAAAAGTACCTGAATAATTAAAACATAGGAAATCTAAAATGAAAAAAAAAACCCAAATGAATACAAAAAGTTGATATATATATATAAAAAAAAAAAGAATACGAAAAAGACTATGTGGACTGCGCCGATTACTTTTTGGCCATCTCTCACTCTCTTTATCCACCTTTTTTGCCCCTATTAGTGGGTTTTCTTTTCTTTGCCTACCCACTACAGTTCAGTTTTTTCCAGTGCCTGAAAAATAGCCTTGGAGTTGCAGAGATACAAACAGGAGAGAGAGAGAGAGAGAGAGAGAGATGGGTTTGCTGGGAGTGATCTTAAAGACGGGAGTGCATGGGAATCAGTGGTTTTAATGAACTACCACTGATTTGTCTGTATACCTGGCCTTAAATGGTAGTTTTGTTCATGGCGGTTTTTACTAGAAACTATTCTCTCTCTCTCTCTATCTCTCTCTCTCTCTATCTCTCTCTCTCGCTACACTGATCTGTAATCCGTATAATTAATAATAAAATATTATGATGGTTATCATTAATTAATAACAAAATATTAAACATATAATTTAAATAATTATTTATTTATATAAAAGAATAGTAATTATTTAATTACATAGAAGATCCGTTATTAATTTTAGAATGATTTATTTATTTTAATATTATTAATTAATGATATCATGTCAACATTATCACATATTATCACCGTTATAATGAATATTTTCTCGTAAAATTGAATTAATTGATTAGATTACTAAATAAAATAAAATTAATAATATTTTTAATATATATATAAGTTTAATAGCAATTTTTTAATTAATAAGATAAAAAGTAATTTGTTCTCACATAATTTTAAATTTTTTTCTTATTTTTTTGTGTGTTGTACACTAATTCTTAATTATCCTTCGGTTTCATTTAGTTAGTGTCAAAACACTGGAATAAAATAAAATAAATTTTTTGTATATATTTAATGAAATAAAATTAAAATTGTGATGTATTTTTTAAAACTCAATTCAAGTTATTCAATTGACTCGGGCTTTTGGATCGAGTTTTAATTTTTAATAAATTCAAATATAAACTTTGCTAATGGCAGTTATTAGATTTTAAAAGTTAAATATAGTTTTTAATAGTAAATTTTAATTTATTAGATAAAAAATAATTTATTCGCATACTAATTTAAAATTTTGGGAAAATTTTAACCACACCCCATCTAATTTACCATATCTTCAAGGACACCTCTTTTATTTTCTGAATCTTCACTGACACTCTTGTGAGATTAAAAATATTAACTAGAATGTACTTTTACTAAATTGTTCATTATATATTTAAGGACAAACTTCATCTACACCCCCTCTAGATAAATATATCTTCAATGAAACCACCTTTTGTTTTTTAATTTTTTTTACGTATTAAAATAAGGGCCGATTAAAATTCGATTCAAACTAATTAAAATTTTTTTTTTACATATTAAAACTTGAGTAGATTAAAAATTATATTTTTTACGTATTAAAATTTGGGCTAATTAAAATTTTATTTGAGATAATTAAAAATTATTTTTAATTGACTGAAATCAAATTTTAATCAACTCGTATTGAATTTTAATCGATACAAATTATAATGCATAAAAAATATAAAAATTTTAATTGACTCAAATTTTAATTGACACAAATTTTTATAAGTAAAAAAATATAAATTTTATAGACTCGAAAACGAATTTTAATCGGCGGTAACAACTCGGGTAGAGTTCAAATTGGCTCAAATTTTAATACGCAAAAAATAATTTTAATAGGTTCTAATTTTAATACGTTAAAAAAATAAAATTTAATTAGCTTCAATTAAATTTTAATATGTAGAAAAATAAATTTTAATCGGCTTGAATTTTAATAAAATTTTATGTAAAAGAATTACTTGAAGTTTATATAGGAGTATTTTTATATTTTAGATGATTTTTTTTTTGTTAGAAATGATAGTTTAATGGTAAAGGGTGTTAATGATGTTTAAATATAAATCAGAAAGGATGTCAGTTTTTTTTTATATAATAGAAAGGAGGTATACTTAAAAATATAATAAATTAAGAGGGGTGCGACTCAAATTTTCCCTAAAATTTTCTTCCTTTGTGCTCTAAGAAAAAAACAAAAAAAAAAAAAAGAAAAGGGTAAAGAAAGAGAAAACCTCGCACAAGTCAGAAACTGATGGGCCCCAACGGTTAGGTAATCTAATGGAGTTATCGACTAGTGGGATCCACCAAAAGGTGGTTGTACTGTAATGGTGTGTACCGAGTACCATGATTATCAAACGCCAAAGTCATCGGTTAACGTAAACCTTGGGACCCACTAAACTCGCAGTTCGACTAGAGCTATGATTCGCTGCTCGGACCCACATAAAACATTTTTTTTTTTTGAGGTCACTGGTCAGGCAGTATTATTGGGTACAACGAGGTTCACCGCAAGGTGAGTCCAACCATAAGAGTAATCTTAATTGTAATTAATTTATTATTTATAATTATTAAATAGATAATGAACCACAGTATTTGTTACACAAATTTAAAATAATTATAATAGATTACATCAATAAATTAAATTCACATATTATTCTTAAGAATATCAATTTTGTCGTGTTATCTATGAATTCGTGTGGAGTACTAATTAATTCTAACATAACTTATTTAACTAATCATGTCATATCAACCTGTTCTATTTATTTTTCGTGTCGTATTCGTGCTGACCCATATACCCATTAATAAAAATTTTAATTGAATATACACTCATATTTTTTTATAAACTAAAAATAATTTAATAAATATGATAACAAAAATAAAAAAAATATTTTTTTTGTATAAGAATTAGTTAATACTTGATAAAAATTAAAAAAAATTGATATTTTATTCTTATAACATTAGTAGTTAAACTTAAACATGATGGTCCCGTTTGGTAACGTTTTCGTTTTTCGTTTTTAAAAACGAAAAACGAAAACCAAAAACGACTTTTTTTTAGTTTTTGAAAATCGTCCCTCGTTTATTAAACGATGACAGAAACGAAAAATATAAACGGTTACCAAACGAATTTTTTTTTCTTGTTTTTTGTAAATATCAAAATAAAAACGAAAAATAAAAAATTTAAACGTCACCAAACAAAGCCGATAATAATGGTGTTATTTGTGTTTGACACTATTCTAAAGGTTTAGCTGCTTAATTATGGGTCCCATCTATCCCATTTAACCAAGAGTTCTGGGGCCAACTGAGTTGGTCTTCTTGGATTATAGTAATAATTGCCATGTACTATGATTGAATTAATTACAAGGTGCTATGATATGTCCATATCTATAACAATCAATCAATTGTCCACTTACCCACATACCCCTCCCTCCCTTCAAGTCCTAACCTCAATCAGAAAATAGAGTAGAATTCTGTCCATTTCATGTTTAGCAGCATAAAGGGCCCATCTAGGAAGCACAAATATGTGGTATGTGTATACGGGGCGGCCCAACTTAATTTAGAATCCTAGACGAAAATGTTATATGAGGTCATATAAATATTTATTCAGTAATAATAGTAATATTAAATATTTATTAAAATATGTTTATTTATAAATTATTTGTTTTGCCTTTTAAGATATAACATACTAATTCAAATTTTAAATTTAAATTTTACAAATAAAATTTGTGTTAATCGAAGTCAAATATGAAGATCAAACATAATACATACTATTTGTTTAAGATAAAATAGAAACATAATTGAAAATTAGTTTGACTAATAAATATATTTTTTTTCTAAATGTATATAAAAATAAAAATTTAAACAAGTTGAGTAGTCCTAAAATAAATGAGACGTTGATAATATAAAACATAACAAGTTTCAATAAATACATCAAATGATCTCAAATAGACTTATTCAATAACTATCAATATTTCTCTTAAAATCATTCAAATTGAATGTTTTCCTTAAATCTATTATTTCTCACTTGCGTTGTACCCTGCTTTCAGGCAAGGGTTACCCTTAATTGTTAGATATTATAGAGAAAAAGAGTTAATTTTAAATAAAAAAGATAGATAATGCACTATTTCTACTCATTCTAATTTATAGTCATCTTGTGCATTAAACAAACTTATTAAAAAATGACCTCAAATTTAATTTATACAAATTCAAAATTATTATCTATATCTATTATACGATAGACAATTGATTTTAATAATAAGACTACAAAGTGATAATATATATAATATAAATATTGGGTGAGATAAAAAATGAGTAAAACTTTAGGGCCTTAAATTTTTTTGAAAGAGGTTCTAAATTTTTTACGATAATACTAGTTATATTTAATTTGAGGTTCAAGTACATTAGATCTACAGTGAATTTTGTTTAAAGTCAGCACTCACTATTAATTCAATAATTAAAATATATTGAGTATTTAAATTATATTCTAAAATTTTAATTATATATCATTGTTTATTTTATTTTGGGACCCCAAATTTTTCTTCCAATTTGGGAGTCTAGGCAATGGCCTAAGTGGTGGGTCGGCCCTGCTTATATAATATGATACAAATATTGTAATATAATGTTTTTTTAAAAAAAAATATGGATATTGATGATGCACAAAATCGTCCTGGTGCGAGTTCAACAGTCAAGTATTCGTACGGTCGCAATCAAAGGACAATCACCAAGCAATTAATAGAGAACAAAAAATAAAGAGTCAACACAGGGGTTTATAGTAGTTCGGTCTCGGATGACCTACGTCCACTTTCTCGAATGGCAGCGGTGGCTAACGATCTTTATTAATGTATCAAGGTACTCCGGAGAGTTTACAGTGCTTAGAGAGGGAGAATGTGAGAGAGAGCAATGAGTGTATGGGATTCGGAGGCGTAGTGTATGTAGGGATCAAGATGCGTGTCCTCAGCATTGACATGGCTTACATTATATAGCTAGGATTATGGCGGTGAGGCGGTGACGTGAGAAAAAAGTATTCCATCAAGTTGGCAGGTATAGTTATGGTAGGAAATCTACGCAATCCGTCTTTCTCTCCCTCTTGCTCCTATTCAGTCGGAGGCAGACTCTCGGCTGGCTTTTGACTCGATCGTCGTCGTCTTGGGCTCGGACTTGAACTGGGGTGGGCTTGGAGTCGTATTGAAGTTAAGAGTGAGGAGGACGAAGGAAGAGAGAGGAGGAGGCATCCGAATGGGAGCCATCCCAAGCCAGCGCCTAAGGGGGCCGGCCTAGGCGGCACCCAAAGGGCTGCCATGGGCAGTGCCCAAGGGGGCCAGCCTAGGCGGCGCCCAAAGGCCTTTGGGCTCTTGGGTGTTGTCCTCTTGATGCCCTCCTTTTGATGTCTTCCTTATCCATGGGTTGATCCAATCTAGATTTGGACTTTCTCCTACATGGTGGACTTTGATTGGACTTTCTCCCTTGGACCTCTCGATTTACTTACATAAGGCTTGGCCCAGTCAAATTAGGGCTCGTCATTTGCCCCCCATGCCCCATGCTCCATGCCTCTAACTTTTTTGTGAGAGTAAGGGGTTGTGGGCATGTGTTTCATCTTCGTCGGAGTGAATCGAATTTTTCTTGCATTCCCTTCGGCACCTTTTCTTCGGGGACTAGTTGAACTTGCTGATAAGTGTAATGGCAGGTGAGGCTTTTTGGGAGCCCAAGACAATGAGGTAGGTGGCCCTGTGGCTGAGGCAAGCGCCCACGGCCATGAGGCAGGCGCCCAAGTGGTGAGAAGGGCTGCTGGAGTGTCGGAACTACGATAAATCTTCGAACGGTCATAACTTTGAGCACAAGAGTCCGTTTGAGGCGAAATTTGTTTTGAATTCGGGTATTTTTTCGAGCTCTACGATTTGCAAGCTGCCATAGGAAGTTTGCCAACAAATTTTCCCAAAAAATGCTCCTATCTCTCTGAAATCGAGTTTTTAGGACAATCCCGGCAAAACGATCGAAAAAACTTTTCTTTCTTTTTTTTTGTTTATATAGATACTCTCGTCTATAAATAGAGGTCACTATTCCCATCTTCTTCACTTCACTCCCATTTCTCATTTTTCTGACCAAAGGCTTCCTCTTCGAAGCTTCCCCAAGAAATTGTTCAATTTTCCTCAAAAAGCTTTAGCAAGACTTCCTTGAGAAGCCATCCCTTCTTTATAAAAAGGGTCTTCAAGCTATTGTTCATCCCACTCTCTTCCATTTCTTTTTTTTCTTCTAAGATCAAGACACAAATGAGGACTAGGGGTTTGAAGAATAGAGCAGGCGAGGCGAGGGGAGGCAACGCCCAATGGGCCGGCTAGGCGGCGCCCAAGGGGCCTCCCTGGGCAGCGCCTAAGAATTGTTCTAGCACTACTGTGGGGCTTGAGGTCCCGACGCCATCTTCTACCAGAATTATGGACCCACCGAGCTACCCTTACCCGGACGTTCACTCGACGTCTATGCTCCGGAATCTGAGTGCGGCAAGGGGGAGACTCTGTGACTTTGTGAGCGGTGCTGACGTTCATGAGATTACATCTCGGGGTCCAAACGGTATGATTAACGCTGCTGTTGAGGGCTTTGCTTTGGTTTGCCCTTCTTTCTTGTTTCGCTCTTGGCTTAATTCCTGACTTTCTCTGTATTTTGTTTTCGAATGTCTATAGCTGACTGCTGCCTTGCCCGACCTGTTCTATAATACCCTGAAGATTGGGGAGGCCGTTAGTGGTTAGACGGAGGAGAGGCAGACACGTGAGGCTACTGAGGAGTAGTTGCGACAGGTACAAGAGGATGCCGCGGGGCTAACATGGCAGGCACGAGAGGATGCCGTGAAGTATTAGAGGCTCGAGCGGCAGGCACGAGAGGATACCGCCGAGGAGTCGAGGCAGGTACGAGAGGATGCCACTAAGGAGTTGGAGCAGGTGCAAGGGAAGGCTGCTCAACTCGAGGCTGACCTTCGCATAACACCTGAGAGAGCAACCAGAGCAGAGGCTCAGAAGGATGTTGCTGAGAGGGCCACGACCAGCGCCTTCATTGATGGTTACAAGGAGCTTAGGAGAAAGGCCTCGGTAGCGTTCCCTTACTGTGATCTTTCTGACCTTAAGCCTTTTGAGGCTCTTGAGTCCGATGATGAGGACTATCTGAGTGGAGGCAGTGAGGGTCACTAGAATTGTGTTGTCTTTGTGTCTTTTGTTTTGTTGACACACTATGTCCATCTTTTGTCACGAGTTCATGTGTTTGGATGACATATCACCTTTGTAAAGGTTTTTTGAATGGAATACAATTTTTTTTGAGAAAAATATCGAGCAATTTTATTTTATAATTCAAAGTAAATATTTGAAGAAAATTGACCAACAAAATAACCTAAATAGTGGTTACCAACTCATGATTGACTGTCTCCAGCTATTGATAGTATTTTTTTAGGTGTTCTGCATTCCATGGATGGCCTAGGACCCTTCCTTCAAAGTTTCGAATTTTGTAGGTACTCGGCCTTACTATCTCCGTGACCGTGTAGAGTCCTTCCCAATTGGGTCCCAATTTCCCTTTTCGATAGTCTTTGGTGGACAAGATGACCTTCTTGAGGACCAGGTCCCTAGGTAAGAAGGCACGAAACTTCACCCTTGAATTGTAGTACTTGGTCATGCAACGCTTGTAGCCTGCATTCCTGAGTATGGCTATTTCTCTCTCCTCTTCCACAAAGTCGAGGTTGATACGAAGACCTTCTTTATTACTAGTAGGGTCATGATTCTGGACCCTAAGGACGTGTACCCCGATTTCAACGTGTATCACTGCCTCTGTTCCATAGGATAGAGAGAATGGGGCCTCGCCCGTAGGACCTCTTGGTGTGGTCTGATATGCCCATAGTAGTCCTGGGAGTTTGTCTACCCACTTTCCTTTTGCAGTCTCTAATTTGGCATTCAAGTTACGGAGTATGGTCCTGACAGTGACCTCCGCTTGTCCGTTTGTTTGTGGAGTGGGGTTGCTTAATCTGGAGGTCCACACATAAAGTGTTGAGAAGTTTATTATCAAACTGCTTGGCGTTGTCGATCATAATGACATGAGGTACCCCAAAGCGGCAGACTAGACTCCTCCATGTGAAGTCTTTTATCTTCTGGTCTGTAATTCTGGCTAAGGCTTCAGCTTCTGTCCATTTTGTGAAGTAATCAATGGCTATGACTACGAACTTGCACTGACCTCGACTCACAGGAAGGGGACCTAGAATGTCAATCTCCCACATGGAGAAAGGCCATGGGCTCTGAATTGTGGTGAGTTCCTCGGACGGCTGTCTGGGCACAGTCGCAAAATGCTGACACTTATCACATCTCCTGACGAAGTTTCGGGTGTCTCTGGTCATGGTGGGCCAATAGTATCCCTGTATGACTGCCTTATGAGCCAATGCACTTCCTCCTGAGTGGTTCCCACATATCTCCTCATGGATCTCCCTCATGGCATAGTCCGCCTCTTCTGGGGTGAGACAGCGGAGTAGTGGGAGAGAATGACTCTTTTTATAAAGGGTGTTTTGTAATATAACATACCTGAATGCCCTCATTCTCAACTTTTTAGCTTTCACTGGATCGTCTGGGAGAGTGCCCTCCTCTAGGTAGCCTCTTATAGGAGTTATCCAATTGGAATCCGGTGATGCACAGTGAACCTCGACCTCCTCTAGCTTGGAGTTGCTCGGCTCAAATTGATGACCTGTCAACACCGATCCCATAAGTATATTGGCAGAGGCAAACTTGACGAGAGCATCAGCCATGACATTCTCTTCTCGAGGTATATGGTGGATCTCGAAGCATGCAAACCTTGGGAGGAGGGCTTGGACCACTGAGAGGTATTCCTGCATCATTTCTTCTTTGGCTTCAAAATCTCCCCTTACCTGATTGATCACGAGCTGAGAATCACTGTAGGTCACGAGACTGAGTGCTTCTATCTCTAAGGCTAATCTTAGACCTGATATGAGGGCCTCATACTCTGCTTGATTATTTGATGTAGCAAAGTGGAGGGAGACAGTGTACTTTATCGGAGTGCCATAAGGACTGATTAGTACGAGTCCAATTCCACTGTCCTCATTGGTAGAGGACTCATCCACATAGAGTTTTCAGCATAGTAGAGTGGATGATGAGGGTGATGTCTGGAGGGGATGGGAATGAGGGAGTCTGAGAAGGCGGCGCCCAATGCAGGGTGGGCGGCGTCCCAAGCCAGGTGAGCGGCACCCTAGGCAGGGTGGGAGGTGCCCTGGCTTGCCCGGTCGGTGGCTCTGCCCCCCTGTTCCTCCTCAGGGTCGGCGGGTCTTCGTATGACAACTGGTCCAACTTCCTGGTTGAGAGAGTCAGTATGTACTGAACAGGTGTGCGCAGAGGCGCCTGGTTCTTCGTTTTGGAACTCCTGTGGCGATGCGGACTCCGCTACAAAGTCTACAAGCGCTTGTGCTTTGATGGCAGCCCTTGGTTGGTACTGCACGTCAAATTCGCTCAACTCCACGGCCCACTTGAGCAATCTCCCTGAGACATCAGGCTTCCCTAAAATTCTTTTGAGTGGCTGATCGGTGACCACCATAACAGTATGACTTTGGAAATAATGGTGCAGGCGTCTGGCGTTGGTCACAAGGGTGAGAGCTAATTTTCTAACTCTGAGTACCTCACCTCTGCTCCTCGGTAGGCTCTACTTACATAGTAGACAGGCTTCTGGATGCCCCTATCCTCTCTGATAAGTACAGAGCTTACGACAGAGGGAGAAGAGGAAAAATAGAGGTATAGGATTTCTCCTGGCACAGTATGAGAGAGTAGTGGTGGTTTGGAGAGGTAAGCTTTGAGTTTTTGGAAGGCCTCTTCAGCGTCTGGGCCCCACTGGAAGGACCTACAGAGGATCTTAAAAAAGAGAAAACATTTGTCAGCAGATTTAGAAACAAACCTGTTAAGGGTTGTTACTCTCCCATTGAGGTGCTGGACCTCCTTGGTTGAGGCAGAGGACTTCATCTCCAAGACTGCTCTGATTTTATCTGGGTTGGCTTCAATGCGCCTTTTATGGACCATGAAGCCTAAGAACTTCTCTGAGCCTATGTTGAAGGCACATTTTTCAGGGTTCAATTTCATCTTATAGGCTCTTCGCACATCGAAGGTCTCCTGTAGGTGTGCGATATGATCTTTGGCTACTATACCCTTCACTAACATATCATCCACATAGGCTTCTATTGTCTTCCCAATCTAGGCCTCGAACATTCTGTTAACGAGGCGCTGGTATGTGGCGCCGGCGTTCTTGAGCCCTAAAGGCATCACCTTGTAGCAGTAAGTTCCTTTGGGGGTGATAAATGAGGTCTTTTCTTGGTCTGAAGGGAACATACTGATTTGATTGTAACCGAAGTAGGCATCAAGAAAACTCAGGAGCTCGTGTCCCGCCGTGGAGTTAATAAGCAGGTCGATTCGTGGGAGAGGATAACTGTCCTTGGGACAGGCCTTGTTGAGCTCCGTAAAATCTACACAGAGGCGCCACTTTCCATTGACTTTTGTTACCATTACCACATTGGATAGCCATTTTGGGTAGGTTACCTCCCTTACTAACCCATTAGTCAGTAACTTGTCTACCTCTTCCCCCATGGCTTGTCCCCTCTCAGTGCTCACTTTCCTCAACTTGTGGCGGACAAGCTTGTATCTGGGGTCAACGTTCAATCGGTGGGAGGCCACCTCGGGGTCAATGCCCTTCAAGTCCTCATGGGACCAGGCAAAGACGTCTGTGTTTCTCCTGAGGAAGTCTACCAGAGCAGATGCCAGCTCCTAGGAGAGCGAGGAGCCTAGGTAAATTTTCTTCTCTGGAAGGCTGTCGTCTATTATTATTGGGCGAAGCTCCGCTGCTGGTTCACCCCTCTCTAAGGTACTGTCATTTCTATGGTCAAGGACCTCGACTTGGAGTGTCTCATTCGATCTTCTAGCCCTCATAGAGGCCACATAACACTCTCTGGCTGAGACCTGGTCTCCTCTAATCTCTCCAGCCCCATTGGAAGTAGGAAAGCGGAGGAGAAGGTGGTAAGAAGAGGGTACTGCCCTTAAGGCATTGAGAGCAGGACGTCCAAGTATTCTATTGTAAGCAGAGGCAATCAAGTACAAAAAAATTTACCATGATAGTAGAGCTCCTTGGTGTAGTCCCTGTTGTGACAGTCAGGGTGATGGATCCTAAAGGCTGGACTCTATCTCTCGAGAAACCAACCAAGGGAGTCTTGACAAGCTGTAATCTCTCTCTACCGATGTGAAGACTGTCACAAGCAATGACAAACAGGATGTCGGCTGAGCTTCCACTATCAACTAGGATCCTCATGACTTGGTAGTTGGCCACCATCATGGTCAAAACTAGAGGGTCATCATATGGAGTTTAGACCCCCACCAGGTCTCTGTCTGAGAACGTAATGACCTTCTCCTCCCCAAGTCGTGGGGTCTTCATTGGGCGAGAGTCATGAGACTCTGTCTATCTAGCTTTGCGGGTGTGTGCCTTCCTGGCGGAGTTGGAGTCACCTCCTTCTCCTAGTCCTCCGGCGATGGTCTGAATCTCACCGAGAGGCTGCTGGTGTTCTTGTTCTTCATGCGGAAGGGCAGGTCCTCGACCAATCACATACTGTCTGAGATGACCCATTTGGATAAGCTCTTCAATCTGCTTCTTCAGCTGGAAGCAGTCGTCCGTGCCATGTCCATGGTCGCGGTGGAAGCGACAATACTTCCTGAAATTTTGGCGCTTGGGACAGACTTCATTTTTTCGGGCCAGCGGATGGTTGGGTCATCCTGTATCTGGAGTAGGATGTGCTCTACCGAGGCATTGAGTGGAGTGAACGACTGTCGGTCCCTCGGGGGTAGCGGTCTGAGGCGGTCCTTTACGGGGACCCTCTCGGCTTTCTTTCTGTTGTTCTCAGTCTCCCTTCGGTCTTCTTGACTGTCTTTTCTTTTCTCCCCTCGGGAGGACTCACCTCTACGGGCTTTGGTGACGCCCTCGGCGTTCATATATTTTTGGGCCCTAGATAGTAACTCGGCATTCTAGAGGGTGACTTTTTGATGACTGAGAACATGAAGTTGGAGGTGCGAAGTCCAGCGATAAAGGCGGCTAAGGCTACCTTGTCATCTGGTTCTTCAACTTGGAGGACCTCCTCATTGAAGCGGGCAAGGTAGCTACGGAGGCTTTCGTCCCTATCCTGCTTGATGGTGAGCAGATGGGTCACTGACTTTTGATGGCGACGTCCCCCTATGAAGTGATAGATAAATGACTTACTTAGCTCTACAAATGATCAAATGGAAGAGGGCTTGAGCTTGGAGAACCACTGGCGGGCGGATCCCTTTAAGATGGTAGGGAACGCCCTGCACATGATCTCCTCAGGCACACTGTGGAGCTGCATGAGGGACTTGTAGGTATCTAGATGGTCGAGGGGGTCTCTATTACCGTCGAAGGTCTCGATGTTGGGCATCTTGAACTTGAAAGGCAGTAGATAGTTGACAATATTAGTGATAAAGGGTGTGTCAATGCGTCTTACCAGGTAGTCTACGGTCGTAGGTGTCTGTCCCTTGATGGCGTTGAGGGCATCGTCAAGCTAGTTTTGCACTTCCCTTATCTTCTCGTCCAACTGGCTGGGGACATCCTCGGTCGGGTGATGGTATTGGCTTTCGTGGTCTCCATATTGACTCTCTCCTTTGTCCTCCTGTGCATGCACATGAGAAGGGGGGATGCGCGAGCTCCTTGTGTGTTGAGGAGTAACTGCTAGACGAGGGGCGCCCTGCGGTTGTAGGACATTCTGGCGAGGGGCCCCATGGTGAGGGCCTGCTTGACGCTCGTGAGGTGCAGGTTGCTGTTCCTCCCCAGTCGGAGGGATTGAGACTACTCCTTCTGGATGAGGGGTAGCTCCTTCTTGGGTGAGCATTAGTTGGATGATCTACTGGTTTTGTTTCACCAGCAATTATATAGTCTGGAGAAGTTGTTGTTGCTGACCTGTAGGAGTCGCAATAGTGGCTGGTTCAGACAGTGCGAAGGGAGGCGGAGCCTCCTCCCGGTGGGTCGGGTTGTGGTCTCCCGGCTGTCGGCTCATCGATCGGGTGGTAATCGCCATTGATTGCAAAGGGGACTGAAAGGTAGTAGAAACTATGTCGTTTCCCACAGACGGCGCCAAACTGATGATGCACAAAATCGTCCTAGTGTGAGTTCAACAGTCAAGTATTCGTACGGTCGCAATCAAAGGACAATCACCAAGCAATTAATAGAGAACAGAAAATAAAGAGTCAACACAGAGGTTTATAGTGGTTCGGTCTCGGATGACCTAAGTCCACTTTCTCGAATGGCAGCGGTGGCCGGCGATCCTTATTAATGTATCAAGGTACTGCGGAGATTTTACAGTGCTTAGAGAGAGGGAGAATGAGAGGAAGAGAGCAATGCGTGTATGGAATTCGGAGGCATAGTGTGTGTAGAGATCAAGATGCGTGTCCTCAGCATTGAGAGAGCTTACATTATATAGCTAGGGTTTATGGCGGTGAGGCGGTGACGTGAGGAAGAAGTCTTTCACCAATTTGGCAGGTATAGTTATGGTAGGAAATCTACGCAATCCGTCTTTCTCTCCCTCGTGCTCCTATTCAGTCGGAGGCGGACTCTCGGCTGGCTTTAGACTCGATCATTGTCGTCTTGGGCTCGGACTTGCACTCGGGTGGGCTTGGAGTCGCACTGGAGTTAAGAGTGAGGAGGCCGAAGGAAAGGAGAGGAGGAGGCGTCCGAAGGGGAGCCAGCCCAAGGGGGCCGGCCTAGGCGGTGCCCAAGGGGGCCAGCCTAGGCGGCGCCCAAGGGCCTTTGGGCTCTTGGGTGTTGTCCTCTTGACGCCTTTCTCTTGATGCCTTCCTTATCCATGGGTCGATCCAGCCTCTATTTGGACTTTCTCCTACTTGGTGGACTTTGATTGGACTTTCTCCCTTGGATCTCTCGGTTTACTTACATTGGGCTTGGCCCAGTCAAATTCGGACTCGTCAGATATAATTAAGATACATAAAAAAAATATTTTTTATTTTACTATTATTTAACGGCTTAAAATTTTTAATTTTTAATAATTCTTTAATAGCAGTAACCAAACCTTGGAACTTTTACCATGAAAAAAATTAATATCCTCTCATTATGAAATATATATATATATACACATAAAATGAGCTTGACTAATTAAGAGAATCAAAACTATATTTCACTAATTGATTTGTTACAAGTGTTTATTTTTAAGATTATAGTATAACTAATTTATTTTTTAATATTTTTTAGACATGTAATAGTAGATAATACTTAAAAAAACATGTGTATCTTTAAAATCAGGTAAAATTTTATTAATATTTTATATTGTATGTAAACTCGAAAGAGAGGATATATATTAAAATTAAAATTAAAATTGTACATCTTATTCTAAGTTTAAAAGTATACACGAAATATTTATTTATTTTATTAATTATTAAATATGTATAATACGTATTTAATGCATATTTTTGAATATTTTACAAACATCATATCTAATATAATATTTAATATAAATATCTTAACCTTAATAAAATACTCGTGTTTCAACGCCCGACTTAAGATAATGTAGAACCAATACATAAAGTAAACCCGTGAGAGCAGGCAAGTCTAATGTCTATTCAGTTGGTCTACTTAGCCTAGTCAGACAAAAGATCAAGGTGCCAAATTGGAAGATCAATGGCACTGCTTTGTCTTGCTGTTATTGATGTTACCTTGGAAAACCCATCTAAAAGTTGTGATTGATGTAAGAAAGAATTTTAGGCTTGATTTTATTCTTAAAGATACCAATCCTCCTTTAATTATGTTCTTTGACCATTTTTAAGAAAAGCTTAATGGTTCTCAAGGGAAAATAGGTAGAGCATAGAAGCCCATTGTTTTTACAGACAGTGAAAAGGATATCAAATCAAGACAGAAAACAAGGATACCACTTATGAGAAATGACTGGTATTTGGCACCCTCCAAATCAGGGAGAGAGATAGAGAAAGAGAGAAAGCAAGGAATGGACAATGCCACATGCTAAGGTAGATATAAAAGTGATGAAGTTAGTAGTTTAACAATAAAAATTTGAGTTAACAATATTTTTAAAATTATAGTATGTTCATTTTATTAGTCTGATTTTCATTATATTCAATTTGTTAATTTAATTTTTAAAGTATTTAATCCATTTTTAAATAGTTTTTACACATACAAATCGTTAAATTTTTAATGGAATGATCACGTGTTGATCATGTGACAGTGATACCATATGAAAGAAGTAATCGTGGTCACTTCAAATCAAAAAACTTAATAAATTGTCTGATTAGGAATTAATGTAACATAGATTGAAACTTTAGGAAATAAATTGATAAATTTAATAGTTAATATAATGATAACCAAGTTGACAAAATGAATGCACTTTAAAGACTACAAGTGTTATTAACCCCTAAAAATTTAAATTGGGTGGAAAGAGTCTCATTCATTCATTTATACCTAATATGAGGTGACATTAGTGAATCGGGTCGGGATTAAATAAGAAATTAATATTGGATCATATAAGTCCATCCAAAGTTAATATTAAATCATCACTATACTAAAATTAATTCAATCCAATCTCTTAATACCTCAACAAAGCATACTTGAGTCAAATTTTTTTTTTTTTTGGTTCAATTATCAGAGGTGTCCGAACTAACTTACGAACATCTTGACTAATTCTCTTTTTATCAAAGGCTCTCTCTTTATCAAAGGGAGGCCATCCATAGACAACCTTACATGTAAGCATCAAGACTGTTCCTGGAACTTTCCATGGTAATCTAGTCAACCAAGGCAGCAAACTTATCATAGATTATTTCTGTCAGCACTCCTTGCTCCCCACTCCAAGTAATATAAAAATTAATTGACTCTTAAAATTTACACACAAATCATATATGTATAAGATCACAGTATTACAGACGTTAAAAAAAAATAGTCGACGGTGTGATTGGAACCAAGGGTTCAAAATCTAATACAAATGGATGGAATATCTTCAAGATCAGAAGCAAGAGAAGGGGATAATGAAATATCAGATATTATCCTCAGGCCTTTTGAATTGTCTGACATAGATGATTTCATGGTGTGGGCTACAGATGATGAGGTGAGTCGTTTCTGCACCTGGGATACTTACACTTCCAGAGAACAAGCCTTGAGCTATATCCAGGACATTGCCATTCCTCACCCATGGTTGAGAGCAATCTGCCTCGAAAACCGCCCCGTCGGAGCTATTTCAGTGACACCAAATTCTGGCATTGATGGATGTAGAGGTGAGCTTGGGTATGCTCTAGCACAAAAGTACTGGGGCAGGGGAATTGTCACTCGGGCAGTAAAAATGGTGGCTTCCACCATTTTTATGGAGTGGCCACATTTGCGGAGACTTGAAGCTCTTGTGGATGTTGATAACCTGGGCTCACAACGGGTGCTAGACAAAGCTGGGTTCCAGAGGGAGGGTGTTCTAAGGAATTATCTTATCTTGAAGGGAAGATGTAGAGATATGGTTATGTTCAGTCTTCTTTCTACAAATCACCGGAGTGATTAGTTATTTTGTCCTTAGATAACCAGAATCGTCCAATTTACATATTTTTTAGATCTGCGAACGCTGTGATAACTTAGGATGCGCATAAGTTCTACTTTTGTTATGTATTAAATTTGTTGATACAAAAATATCACATCTCATCCTTTCTTCTTATTCTTCTCACACATACATGGAGAAAAAAGAAGATTTTAATGCAAACTATATTTCTTATGGTATTTCGGAGAAAACTCCAAGAGTTTATTGTCGAACTCAACAATCTGATTAGCCACCGGAAAAAGCCTCCAGGCTCGTACAATACCCCACTAACCACATGCGCTAGGTAAATCACTAGGGGTGCAACTCAGGTGGGTTGAGAGGTCAACTCTATCCCAATTCTAAGTGTATGATCTTCAACATTACCTTGACCTCAATCTGAGGTACTCAACCCAAGTACTGTCAGAGTTTAATTCGGACAGGCTCGGGTTGAATTCGAGTTACTTAATTTGGACTGATTTCGGGTTAAAAATTGGGTTAAGATCAAGTTACTTAATTCGAGTTGATTTTCGAGTTTGAATTCGGATTGAGTTCTTTCAAGCGCTACTTAGACAAGGGAAGATTGAAAGAGGGAGGAATGACGAATGAGAGACGGAGGCTGAGAGTCTGAAACGAGATTTAGATGAATGAGCGAGAAAGGTTGAAAGTCTGAGACAAGACTCAGATGAGTAAAAGAGGGAGGCTAAAAGTCTGAGACTAGATGAAAGACGAATGACCAGTGAGAGAAAAATTTGAAAGTGATGGAGGCACATGGGTGAAAACTTGAAATAAAGTGAGAGTCTGACTCTGAAGAGTGAAAATAAATATTAATTCTAATTAAATATATGTATATTTGCGGGTTTAACCCGATTTTAATATTTGGGTTAAACCCGACAACTTGAAGCCTCAACCCAAAGCTTGCCCAAATTCAATTCAGATTGTGATTTTTTTGCTCAGATTCAACTCAAGCATTACAAATTCTTACTTAAATCTTATTTTTTTTGGATTAGACCTGAATTGAATTCGAATTGACCAGCCCAAGTCGCTGCTTATAAATCACAGAGCTTACACCCTAGGACTCAAATTGGGGAACTTTTGGCTGACGGGAGAAGTCTTACAAATTTTGTTCAATGCCATACACACTGTCCGAAGTTGTATACCTCTCTTTCAATATTCAGCTTAAATAAATCCCAAACTCTAGAAATTTTCCTCTGCTTTTTCTGATCTCATCAGTTTGTAATCAACTATAGATAATCTTATCAACTAATTTTGTCACTTGATAAGAAACTATACATAAACATGTCTCTAATCTCTCCTTTATTGAATCCGTACTTCCTCAAAAAACCTTCCTTCTGAAAACCAACTTTCTCTAACACCCTCTGAGACCCTTTATTTTCTTCTTCCACCAAAGCTTCTATCCTCTTCAAGTGAGGCATTTCTTCAAACACCTTACGGACAGCCATCTTCAATGCCCTTGTGACAATCCCTCGTCCCCAATACTCCGTTCCCACGGCATATCCAATGTGGGCTCTGTGCCTATCATTGCCCGATTCAGGCTTGATTGAAATATACCCAATGGAACGGTCGTCCAAGCATATGGACCGACGCCATGGATGAGGTATGGCGACCTCAGTGAGATATTTCAAGGCTTCTTCTCTGGAGGTAATGGTGTTCCATCGTAGATAGTGTGTTACTCTATCATCGCTGGCCCATTTCAGGAAGTTATCGGCGTCGGAAAGTTTGAACGGACGGAGAGAGATTTCTGAGGAGTCCATCAATGCTCGCCACAATTGACGTTCTTTGCTTCAATATGTGGACTGAATCCGGTTGGACCAAGAGTCCGGATAAGCTGTTCTTCAAAGCGATCCCGTTCCATAAAACGACGCAGTACAACGAGAGTGTTGTTCCTCAAATCTAAATTCAAATTGAACTGTATGACCCTCAACTCACCCAAATCCAAATTCAACTTTGACCTGTCAACCTAATTATTGCGTATAATGAGCCCAAATTTAATTGGCCAGCCCAATAACTTAAATGAAGTTAGATCAAGGATCTTTCAAGTCTAGCCCGTGGGTTTAACCCAATTCATCAATTCAATCCGGTCTAGAATTCAAGAAGATTAGAACAACTAAGGAATAATCATCGGGATACCCACTCTCAAAAATCAAGAAATTCTTTAATTATACTTACCTTTTATAGTTGCGCTCCTTGAAGTATTAGTACTTTTACCCTTATGTCACCACCTCAACTAAAGTTCTGTGCCTATAAATTATAAATTCCCTCTACTTGAAAGAGCATCTCTCTACACACCCCTTTTCACATAACTATTTCTTTCTCCTAGCTACCATACATCTTCCAGAGCTTATTTTTGCTCTCTCTCTCTTTCTCTACTTTATTAATAAAGGTTCTTTGAACATCGTTGTCACTTTTAGAGTGGAGTAGGTCTTCCTGACTAAACCACTATATATCTGTATGTTGATATAGTACTTGTCTTTTACTATTAATTGTTTATTGATTGTCTCATTAATTACCTTAAATCACATACTCGACTATTGATTGTGCATAAACAGGTTCTGTACATCATCAACATATGTTTAAATTTTTAAATACTTGAATTGAACTCAATTTATTAGGGTCAAAATTCCCATTAAAAATGAATTAATTCAAATTTGATTTTCAAGTTAAACAATTTGGGATGTCAAGCTATTTTCGGTGACTGCTACGGTGCTTGGTTGGGTTTTTTGCCTTGACAATATTTCTGGTGACAGCGCTATTTTCTGTGACTGTTATGGTGCTTGGTTGGGTGTTTTAGTTTGATTCGATTTCATTTTTATTCAGCTTATTCAAGTCACAGTTCACTTTATACGTCTGTAATTATTCAAGTCACAACTTATTCAATTTCATTGATGTTGAATGTTTTGTTTTTGTTAGATATTTGCGAAACTAACGGGAAGTTTCGCAAACATCAGAACAAATTTGATTTATGCTCTTTTACCAGATGAATAGTAGGAAAAGAGAACGATTCCTAAGAAACCTTTGAATCTTTATCCAATACATATGGCATGCTGACCTTCTAATACGATCCTATCAATTTATAGGTGGTATTATGAGATTCTTTCCAAAGATTTTGGGGTTTAGGTTAGAATAGCTTTTCAGACTAGATTTAGCATGGAATCACCTCTCAACTTGATATTGCCATAGTCTCTTCATTTTCAGGAGTTAGGATTGATGAACCGAAAAGAACCATCTTCTCTGACAAATTCTTAAGTGTATCGTGCTTATTAGCCAATTCCATGAGCACCTTGATTAGCCAATTCCATGTGTGTTGGGTGACTTTGAATCATGCATGTGTGTGGATATGCTGATTTTGCAATAGCTGGATCCTGAATTTAAGCGTGTGTCCATTAGCTTGAGATATGATCGGTTCAATCATACTTACATACTCATTGTATTTTTTTTACTCCAAAAGTTGGATTCTGACGTGTGTTCCTTTAATTTTGTCTCTTCGTATTTATTAAATACAGTAGATCTGACTTGCAATAATGAATCGAAGGACTTTGGAGGAGCAACTATGGGTGTTCAACAGAAAGTTGTGTACACTGATCAGTTTTCTATCAGTAGAGCATTGCCAGCAGCTGGAAGAGTACTCTTACTCCAGGACCAGTCCTAGATTGCCTGCTGCAAGGATTAGGCCGATTGTAGTCAGTAATCAGAAAACATGTGGCTGATTATGCAGAATGCCAGCAGCCAGCATACATGATCTGCAACAACCGGTTAGAAAGCATGCTGCCAAGTGCAAGGATGAGGAAGTGGAGTACTGTCAGCAACTGGAAGGAAGTTTATAGCAGGAACAATGCAGGATATCAAAGATTAGGCAGACTGTGATATGGGATCAGAGCATGGGCCTATCTCTAATTTGTTTTGAAGAATGTGCAGCTGGTTTGTGATAGATAGACAAATGACTTTGGTCCATATGAATGCATTTATTTGGGTTGATTCGTACAGTGAGAAATGTTGGTCATTTTTTTTATAGGTGTCCATTAGGTAGAGACCATAGGAATGCATTTATTTGGGTTGATGAATACCAACATCGCCTGTAGCCAGTTGCCTATTGTAAGAGTTGACTCATTTGTTTATGTAGTGGGTGTAATGTCATTTTGTGTATTGTCGTGTTGTTTTTAATTGTGATCAGTATGGTGGAGAAGTGATTAGTACTTCTCTCATTGTAATATAATGTGGAGCTTGTATGTACGAACAATGGTCTATATTATGTTATAATTTGTAATATAATATTCTGCCAGTGAAATATTCAATCCAAACATCATCCATATTTTCATTATTGTCTGTCTTACTGTCCAAATATGTTTTTTATTTTTTGTTCTGCAAAACAGTTTTTAGAATTATATAACCAAACAAGTTTTGCGATACGAAAAATACTAAAAACAATTTTCGAAAATTAATTTTCGAAAACTGTTTTTAGATACTATTTTTTGAGACGCAAACCAAACATGCCTCAAGTTTCTCTAACACTCTCTGAGATGCCTTATTCTCCACTTACAACCAGAGCTTGCAGCCTCATCAAATGGGGGAATTCTCTGATAGCTTCAAAAATAGCCATCTTCAAAGCTATGGTCACAACCCCTTGACTGCAAATACTCGGCTGCTAGAGCGTACGCGCCCTCTACCCTGCATCGATCCTCCCCAAACCTCGTAGTGATGGAAATGTAATCGACCTCCAAGTGAATTAGGACTGGTTCAAACTTAAAATATTGTATGCTTTTTGTTTACTAGTAGTTTCTTGATGCGACTGTGTGCATGTCAAGTAAAGATCATAGTACTAAGAGGCTGCTCGATAAGTTTTACTATTTTGAATTGGATTCGGTTTCTTTGTTTCTTTAATAGGTGTTATTTTCTTATAGTCACAGATTTAAAAAACATCTCTTTGGATTTCTCATATACATTTTTTCTTAACTTTTTTCAATTGTAGATAATCTGTCATAAATTCAAATATAATCGTCATTAATTAGATGGGATTCATTGTAGAAAAATAGATTTACCATAGAACCATGAAGGGTGATCTTCAATTTTAAGAAACTATATAAAAAAAATATTTGAGAGATATATCTTTCAACATTTGTTATGAGTTCGAACTTTGTCGTCTCGGTCTGTTTAACTAAAAAAGTTGTTACTAAAAATCTAGATTACATAGAGTCAGAGCGGAGGTAAGAGCGAGAAGACAAAAACAACAAAATTTTAAAAGTATTTGAGAGTGTCGTATTATGTGAGAAACTATGGACGGCTATTTGAGAAACTATTTAATTTTAAAACATATAGTAATTTATTAGGTTATAAAACAATAATTATAAGTTAAAAATATTATTCTAGTTTTATATGTATTTTTATGTATAGGTCTATATTTTTTAAATAAAAATTTAAGTAATAATGAGTAAATATAAGTAAGTAAGACCGTAAACCATGAATTAAAAATTTAAATTTCTAAATTTTATAAAATAAAAACACGAATTTACGAAAAATTGACTCTCAAAGTACAAATTATATTAGTAAGGTAAAACTTTCCTTGGGTTGAGTCAACTAGGGAGGCTAAACAAATCGTGTTAGGGATAAGGTTGGTTGACTCAGTCATCACAAACGTCAACCCAGGTTCTTGGAAGAAGTTCATGTCATTTTAATACATATATAAAGGCAAAAACTCATTGAATTCATCAATAAGTTTGGCCCTGATTCGCTCCCTATTGCTCTCTTCAGCCAAAAAAGGTTCAGGACTTTCTTCAATAAGTCTTCACAAGATGGAAAAAATACAGTTCAAATCGGACCGTCAAGAAGTGAATGATGAAGATGACTATTCAGACATGACCCTCCGGCCATTAGACCCGGCGGCCGACATCGATGATTTCATGGTCTGGGCAACAGATGAGAAAGTAACTAAGTATTGCTCTTGGGAACCTTTCACTTCCAAAGAAGATGCCATGAAATATATTATCGATAATGTTGTTCCTCACCCTTGGTACAGAGCAATATGCCTGAAAAACCGGCCTATCGGGGCGGTTTCGGTGACAAAAAATGGTGGGAATAATAGTTGCAGAGGTGAACTTGGTTATGTCCTAGCATCAAAGTACTGGGGCAAAGGAATTATGACAACGGCTGTGAAAATGGCAGCTGGAGGTATATTTATGGAGTGGCCACACTTGAAGAGATTGGAGGCTGTGGTGGAGGTCAATAACAAAGGTTCTCAGAGGGTGTTGGAGAAGGCTGGGTTTGAGAGGGAAGGTGTTCTGAGGAAGTATTGTCTTCTTAAGGGTGAACCAGTGGATATGGTGATGTTTAGCATTCTCTCTCCTGATTTCCCCATATAAAAATTTGATGTAGTGGGTGGATTAAGAATCTTGATTTATGTGTGTGTAACTTATCATTAGTGTTATATAGATAGCTGGATTTAGGCCTGTTATTGTGTCAAAATATGGTCTGAAATAGATAATGAATCGGAATTTGATTCAAATCTGAATCCAAACCATTTATACTATAATTTATAGATTTGTGTTTGAATAACACTTGATAATAGAAAAAAGGCACGTGTTCAAAATGCTGAGCTCGATAATTCGAATTAGCTCTAGCTTGCCATCCTCCCAACCCTTGAGTACGGCAAAGTCCTAGCCTATAAAAACTTTCACTAGTTCAACTCAAGTATCACTTCTACTTAATCAACAAGGCTGGATCAAACAAGTGGAGCACAACTGACTAGATTCAAATAGACAGAGCAAGATCTACTAACGACCTAACCAAATGGCTTATAAGAGGGGAGTCAATAAAAGGCAAGTGAATTTAACGTCAATACATGCTATCTCTCATTCTTCGATTCCCCCCCTTCTGACTTTGCCATTGAAGGTTGACCCATGAGGCTCTTCCGGTCTTCGATTTGCCTTCGCACGAACCTTAGAGGGCAGATCTATCTCATCACAACTCTAGAGCTTGTTGAACATTTAACCCATCATTACTACTAACTTATGTTTAAGAAAATAAAAAATGATTTGATTAAATGGAGTTGAGATTAAGGCTTCATTGTTAAAATGCATTTGTAAATTATCATTCAAATTTGAATAATTTTCATATTGAATAATTTCCAATTTTTATTAAGTTCAAATTTAGAGTGGGAAAATAAAATCTCCTGACTAATTGAAACAAATTCAAGCCAAAGCTTTCGATCTAATAAGTGCGTACACTATTTGGGTTGGATATTGAGATTTAATTCCAACTCACCCGAATTGAATTCTAATTGTAATTCGAGTTATATAATTTGAGAATGATACATAACTTCAACATAAGTGAAATTGAATAAAATCTAAAATTCACCCAATTTAGGTAACGTCTAAATAAAAATCGAAATTAAAATTAATTTTAATAAGAATTGTGTCGATCGAGTTTGAGTCAAACTTTAAAAAACAAGAAAGACGGTGAGACTGGCCAAATGTAATTGTCACCAGGAAAACTGTCATATAAAACAATGTTTTTTTATTTAGTCAGATCATTCGGTATCTAAAAGTTACTTTGAACTCCAACTAATTCGGATATAAAATTAGTGCCGTGTAATTCACTCTAATTCACAAAGTCCTCAAAAACGCTATTTTCATCCCCAAAATACCCCCGCCGTCTTTCCAAATTTACATCCCACCACTGTTTAAAACACCCCCCACCCTACAGCCATTCCACCCAAACCCAACCCTTCCTTCTCTCTCTCTCT
>CM042184.1:3521357-3565017 GCA_023539305.1 Ilex asprella
TCTCTACAATACATATCCTCAATATCACAACAGAAAGAAAAAAAAAACCAAGAAACACAGACATTTATGGCGTTTTCGCACTTAGTTCCAGCTCTGGCTGTTGCTTTGATGATTCAAGTTATGCCAGTTTATGGCCAGACCAGGATACCATGCATGGCGTCACTCGTCACCAGCTTCACCCCTTGCATGAATCTTCTCACTAATAGTACCTACAAGGGGACTTCACCAACTGCAGACTGTTGCAATTCACTCCGGTCACTTATGGGCAATGGCATGGATTGTTTATGCCTTCTTGTAACTGCAAATGCCCCCTGGCAAATACCCATTAATCGAACTGTTGCCATGTCTCTCCCACGTGCTTGTAACCTTCCTGGAGTGCCTGTCCAGTGCGAAGGTGAAATCTTACCATTTTTTTAACATTAAAACGAAACATAAATTTAGTTATTGCACCAATATTATGCATAAACACGTGCTTGTCTCATTTATTAAACAAAAAAATCTGTTTGCCCCTTCATTTTCAAGTACTGGCCAATCAATTTACAAAGCAATGAATTCTGATTCTTAGTTTTTCAATTGCAGCCATGAGTGCCCCTATTCCAGCTCCAGGTATTGTAAAAGCAAATTCCTTTGATACTAGGATTCTCATGTGAGCAGGGTCCAACCACCAAAAGCACATTTGTTGTGTGTTTTCAATTTCAAAAAGCTCTAGCTTAATTGGTTCTAATTCTAATGGACAGGCCCAGAAGCGTTTGGACCAATTATGTCTCCTACAGCTTCTGCTTTTCCAAATCCTGCAGGTACTGGTAATCACTTCTAATAAGTCCTTCATTTTCTCGCTCCATGATCGAATATGACAGTACCTAGTTTCCTGAAAACATCACTATAACATCAAAGTTTGGTTTTCTGTTGGTAGATTCTACTGATACCGAACCAATGTCACCAACTTTGGCACCGGAAGCTGATACAACACCAGATCTTTCTCCGCCACCTTCAACATTTAATTCTCAATTTCCAACAGAGAATTCAGGGATACGACCAGATCTTAACTCGTCAGCTGCCAATCCCTCCCACAAGTTCTCACCTTCTGTTTTGTTAGCTGCAGTAGCAGCCTTTGCATTGAAGTATTATTAGTTTGCTATGTCTTTATTAAAATGTATTCATCATTACGTTTCAGATGTATGACCTGTTGTTATTGGCTTGTTCAGATAATCGATTGGTATTATACGTATTCAAGAGTATGAGCCGCTTTGCAGTTCTAATGTTCTTATGAAAAACAGAAACAGTTTCTTTTTCTCAATTCTAGCCTTGGGTTTTAGAACTTCTTGAATAAGATGATGGGTAAAATGTCTATTTATTAAAGCTAGTGGGGGAGAGTGTTGATCATTTATTTCTTCATTGCCCTATTGCGTTCTCGTTGTGGAGTAAGTTGTTTAGACTTGCTGGGCATCGTTTGGGTGGCACCATGAAGTAGGTTTTCAATGTTATGCTTTGTTTTGAGTGGGGGAGGGAATAGGGAGCGGAAGACATTTTGGTGTCGTGCATGGAATGCTATTGTTTGGATAATATGGTTGGAAAGGAACGCAATGATTTTTTATGATAAATGCAAGGAGGTTGAAGATCTTTGGGAACGGATTTACTTTTTGGCTTCCTTTTGGACCTCTGTGTCTAAAGATTTTGAAGATATCCCTCTTTCTTGCATTTTTGTAAGCTGGACAGCATCATGTGGAATGCAGTGAATTGATGTTGCACTGGTTTTTTTGGTTTTTGTTTTTTTTTCACTTTTTCATGTGTTAGTTTTTGGATGTCTTGTCCAACTTTGACATGTCTATTGTAATTTATTCTCTTATGATAAATGAAATCATTGTTTCTTATTAAAAAAAATGTCTATATATCCATAATGATGTCCCCATTGAAAATATTCATAACTACCAAGATCAAGGGTTCTGGGCATAAACATTCTGATGCATCAGGGCCAGTTTGATCTTCCAGAGTTTCCATATCACATCACCAGCTAGATTGACACAACTTGTGATTGGAAGTGAAGTATATGACCCATTCAGTTTCATGAACTGTGCATGCTTAATTTGTGCATCAGTCACCAAATTTTACCCTCCAAGGTTGTTGAGGGAATGTTATTGTTCATTGACTGAATTCAATCCCTGTGATCGATATGAAATCACAAAATCACCCTTAAAAACTATGACAGACATACTTCAACCGTGCTAGGCAATACCAGATATTGTTATTTGTTCAGGACAGAAATGGAATGACAAGTTGTCTCATGTAAATTGCATGAGAATATGGTCAAACCAGACTACATGTAGAAGAGAAGACCAAAATGCTAATACTCATGCAAATTGTATAGATTTCTCACTTCAACACTAGTCATACAATAGCAAAGAATAAGCAAACATGTTAAGGAATAAGGCACTAAGGGAATGATCTGAGTAGGTTAAAGCATGCAAAAGCATTCTGTCACAAACCATATATTCTGCTATTAGTGTTCAAGAGGTTGATATATTTGTCTTATAGAATTTTGGTTCACTCATTATTGATTTAAAGGGAATGGATTTTATCTGGTTTACTTCGGTTTTCGTGTTTTTATTGTGTGTTTCACCTTCAACTGTAAAGGCTCAAATGCAAGCATGTTCCCTTCAGGGCATAGGCATAGAGCTTGCCCAGTGCTTGAATCAAGGTAAAACTTCTATCTCCTTTGAGTCCTGTTGCAAAGCACTTAATCAAGCAGTTCAGGCTGGAGTCTACTGCTTGTGCTTGCTGCTGGCATCTACTAGTCCTCTCTTGAGCAGCAAACTTTCACTGCAATTCTCGACCTGCTATATATCAATACCTCCATTGACACAATGTCTAGGTATTTGCCTAATCCTAATTCAGATTCTCTTAATTACACCATCCCCAAGGAACAAAATGATGAATTACTTTATCCACAATTGGTAACGGTTCTTTTGTTCGTGTTTGCTTTCAGATCCATTTCCAGAACTACACCCACCGGCTAGTCCAGAACCGGTGCTTCTTCCACCTGATACCCCCCTGAAGCCACCAGAGCTGCCAGTGACGGTGCCACTTCCACCAGACATAGTGAAGGAGCCACCCCATCCTTCTGATCCAAATAATTTGCTTGTGCCTTCACCTCCAGGCACGGGACACATACCATCAAACTCGAGTACTCCAGATAACAGTTCAACAATAGCTGCATTACAAGCACCTCCGGGTAGCAATGCTGCTACGAATTTGAGCATTTCTAGCAGCTGGAACTCAACATCACATGGTGAAGATAAGACCTATAGGTTGTTATATCCAAAACTATTGCTAGCAGTGACTCTTTATGCTTTTATATCATAATTTTATATAATTTTATTGTTTAATCATCACAGTTCTACAATAGATGCATTACTACCACCTTTGCGATGGCTATAATGAAGCTTTTTGTTTGTTGATTCACTATTTTGTTCAACATATGAGGATCCCCGTTAACCATCCATGGCTGAATGGTTATAACCAAACGGGAAAACAAAGGACATGAACCCTTTAATTCAAATTCACTCATTGACAAATAATACAAGTGGCTTTCCCAAATTGTAACAAATTGAGGCATATCACAAAATCAAACAATCACTTCAGGAAATTGATAATTCAACAGTCATGTAAGATGTCCAAACGGGCACTAAGAATTAAGAGAGAGACGAAAATCTAGTAGCATCACAAGAAAACCTCAGGCGGCAGGAATGGAGGCATTCTTAATAGATTCACGCCACGCATACTCCCGCGCTCCGTCCTTGTCAACAATTTTGATAACGAAATTTGGCGGGGCCACAACCAGCCTGGATCGTATCTCCACTATGCACTTGTCAACCAAATCAATAGCTTCTTCCACAGACATGTCGTTCCGGTAGTGTCTATCCATCATGGCAAGTGAGAAATAAGAGCCATAACCAAATGCAGCCTTGTCAACCTTGTGAAGTGTAGCTATATAATCAATAAAGTATAGAGAAGGGCCTGTCTCCTTGTCATAGCCAGCCAGAATGATATTCACCATATATGGGTTCTGGACACCAAATACAATAGTTTAGCCGAGTTGCATGTTGAAATCAGACCAATAAACTGAAAGTAAAGGCCAGGTTACAAATGGCCACATAAGTTCATTATTCATTCCATGTTCCATGTATATTTGATTCCGTACACAGACCAGATAAGAAAGATTTTAACATGCCAAAAAAAAAAGAAACAACTATATAGGTAGCATCTGAAAAAATAATGTGTGACCCCAAAAGAAAGCATTTTTTTTTGTAACTAAACATCCAGAAGATTCCACAGCATTTTGCTGCTGCTTAATTCAAGACTCAAGAAATATAATTGAGGATCGATGTCAATCCCAATAGGAAGTAATCAATTTCAATACATTGAGCTAACCCTATCCCAAACTTTGCTGCCGGAAATACCATTCCTATTCAACAGAACTCTACTTTTGATGTCACAGGCAGCTCCTACGAACAAATATTTTCACCCTTCTTTCCTTTCAATCATCTTGACAACCTCATTAAGAAACAAAGAAAAGAATTCAATGTCAACTCCAATACAGTGACTAAAATGCTAATAACTTGTTTAGACTTCGGATTTAAGTTCACTTTGTTTTTTTTTATGGAATTTTTTGCAGATTTGTGTTTTGAATCCTTTACAAATGAAATGACCCAATAATGATTCCCAAACAATGACCACCATTAGCAGAACAGAAGAAGCTGCTAATACAACTTTACACACTATGAAGAGAAGCACATATATATTGTAGAGCTCATTCCCAACCAAACAAACAAGAGTTAGGCATAACCAAATATCACACAACAACAATGCTGTTCTCAAATTTGAAAAGGGTATATACTGTTTTCATAAGCGGAAATTGAACAAGTTTGAAGCTTGAGCACTGAATCATTCTATAGCCTGTTTCATGTCACCTGAAGCCTTACAGAGTCGTTACCAAAATTTATTTTGCAGGAGAATAATTTGACAGAACATCAATTTCTTTAGCATCCATTCATCCTGCTAGAAAAAGGCATCCCTTCTTCCCTATCGTATGACTACAATTAATTCTTGATAGGACCGACCAATAACCATATACCTATATTCATCTATGCTTTATAAAAAAATAGTAAATACTTAGCAAGGCACTAAAGATATATGTTTTAAAGAAGTCAGAAGAAAAAATTGATACAAATACGCGTTTTCTGGTCAGGCTCTAACATGAACAGACTTAAGGCTCTGTGTCATGACGACTCCTGGTGCTGGTTGGCAACATGGAACTGAGGCCTTCCTGTCACAATTGAGCAAAAATACTGAAAACAAAATAAAGCGTTTGACTAGTTTCCGACATAGAGAGAGCTGGCCACCTCTCTATCCTTACTCTTAATGCCTTTTGGCAGGTGGAATCATGTTATTATCACAACTGAGCAAATCGTAGTCTAAAATAAACACTAATTGTCTCTACTAAATTTCCAAGACCCAAATATCATGCCCCCAAATGCAGCATAACAGAGCATACCATATCTTCCATGAAAATTACACCATTATTTACAACTTCATCTTCCATTTACATTCCACCCCCCTTTCTAGGTGCCTGCATTCCTTCCTTAGAAGCGTAGTATGATATTGTTGATTTACATATATCTCTAAGACATAGGATATACTGCTCTTTAATGTGTTAAGTAGTCACCACAAGGTCTACAACACAATGCATGTTTGAGTTGCATATGGAGCATCCATTGAGTCCAACATTCAAGATAAATAATTGCTTTCGAATCAATTATACCAAATTAACACCTCTGACCTCCTATAAATTAAACCCTAAAATGTTCCCCGAAACAAAAACCCTAAAATTACACCACAAAGTAAGCAACAGAAAATGTAAACCATAGAAGCATAAATACCTGTGAAAAAAAACATATCATACCTTTCGTAAGGCAGTAGCAAGCTCGCCTCGGGTGAAATTTGCAGCAGCAGGAGTAGTCAACGGAATTCCATTCCGGAACTGATACAACGCCACATTCTTCTGTATATACTCCGTAAATTGAGCTCTAAAAATACCCCAAAAAAAAACCCAAATCACCACAAATCAGTAATCCATATTGAAACAAACAAAGAGAATTTCGGATTATACACAGATCACAACTTGATTTCAATCAATAATACAATACATGTTTGTAGCTTAGAGAGAGAGAGAGAGAGAGAGAGAGAGAGAGACCTATCACCAGCTTCGCCGCTAGCACCCATGAGCTTGTGAGAATCAAGAATCATGATCTTGTCTTCGTTGGATTTGTGGACCAGTATGCTATGAACCGCCGATGAATCGGCCACCACCAAAGCAAAACCCTTGCCCACCAATCCGAATACACTCTCCATTTTCTCTGGGTTTCTGTATTCTTCAGATCTCTTCCTCTTACTGCTTCCTTGAGTGTTCTCAAATCAAATAGGTAAGTTTAGCTTAGCGGCTTGGAGCACAAGAATACTTAGACAGCCGAAACGCAATGTTTTTTTTTTTTTTCTTGCCATTATAAAGCTTAAAGAGATATAATAAATTGAATTAATAAATAAGATCAATAAATTAATTTTAAATAATATTTTTATATTCCTAAACATGGGTGATGACTATCTTTGTCAAAAGTAGATTAATGTTTTTATATTAGGAATATGTTGTTGCATGAGTGATTTTTTACGATAGTTTGAAAAGATGAGATTCTTGAAACGAATAATAAAATCAGAAAGAGATCGGATATGTATCTGACTTATCATTTTCGATATTTAAATTAATCGACACTCAAGGGTGATAGGATATAAATATTGTGTAATTCTAATTTAGAATCCATACTTGAGTTTTACCCTCTTGGACCGTTCATATCATTTACGATGATGACGTGAAAATCACTTGAGTACACCAAATTATTGTGATGGTAACTCTTGAATTTTTTCAATGAAACTCTATCACTTAACACATCATTATATTAGTAAATTTTATTAGTTTTATACGTCTCAATAATATAACTCATTATTTTATGCATCAAACCTATGAATTTATCGTCGTCCTCGTCATGTAATGGTTTGGCAAAAAAATTAATACCAATCAATATTTATGGTTAAGTTTTTTTCAGGGAGAATTTACATTACTCTCCACACTGACTCACTGTTTCATATTTTTGCACCTTCTCTATGAATTTTATTGCTTCATTCACCACAATGTTCATACCAAGAGCAACAAAAAATTTGATTTGATGGACTGTCTCTGATAGCAGAGACAAAGTGGTGCCAGTTAAACCCAGTTTTGGTCCAAGCAAGAGGGGGAGGATTGCTGACATCTGAATACTATAGACTAAAGTGAGTATCCCAGAAGCCAAAAGTAGGGTGTCAAAATAAGTGGCCTTGACAAATTATTTATTTCTTTCAATGTCGAAATGAATCCATTCTAAACTCAAGTGGATTGGTTCAATAGTCGAGCAAAGGACTATATATAAATCTACATATCTTGAATTCAAGTCCAACAAATTATTAGAAACTCCAGTTTAACTGATGCACGTGATTTACGGGTGATTACGTATATTTATGATTAGAACTTGTATTACAATCATGAATTTAAACAACTTATGATTAAGATGATTACATGATATTGAACAAAAAGCATAATCCACTTCCACTCTGGTGCTTGTTGCAGATATAGTGGAAATAGGCATCTTAAAAAAAAAAGGATAAGTCTCTAGATTATGACTTCCCCGTCTACCTGCAAAATCTATAAAATATGCCTGGTGCCTTTTAGTTTGGTCTGCCTCACAAGAAAAAGAAAACACTGAAGATATTAAATAATAATGAAATCAAGCTTTTTCAGTAAAATCATAGACAGCAAGCAGCAGCAGATAGCAAAGAAGCTGCAGATGTGTAGATTTGTATGATTTTTGTACTGGTACCATGGTATTAGTAATAAGTACCCATCATAGCTTCATTTCTTTTCTTAACAAAAATAAAATTTATCAAATTGAAAACTTCTTATCGTATTTCGTATTTCAATGAGCAATAATAAGAAAACAAAATTCCTTATAGTTTAGCGGTGTCCAAACCAACTTATACGAACCTCAATTAATCCCCTCCCCGACCCGATTAAAGATAAGTCATCCACGTCAGAACTATGGTATTCATGAGAGATAAATCTCTCATGACTTGGTCTCAAGGGATTGTCAATGTTCGAACTTAGAACGTTTGAGGTTACAATCCATCTTTATTACCACTTGAACTACCCTTGGCGTTAAAAAATTAATGCATCATAGAGATGATTTGGACCCTTAAAGAAGTCACACTATTGAGGAATTTCAGAATATTTTTCAATAAGGTGATTCAAATCTTTTGTTCATTAGATGTTTTGGCTTCTTAATGCAATTAAACACTTCAGGAAATTGAAGTTTTTTTTCATCAAAATCCTTCCAACTTTTGGGGGCACAACTAATTAAATAAAGGATTAGAACACCTGCAACTACACTTTTAAAACAGTGAATGAAATTAGAATTGTCTTTTTGTAATGAAATGGACAACTGGAGAAATAGCCACATTCGAGTCTTTAAAAAAGGCCATTATTCAAAACTCCGTCACCATAAGGTCTAGACTTAGATATACACTATCTTACTCCTACGTGTGGCGAGAGTAGCGTCGTCACTGTAGGATCTAAAGAGAGTTAAGAGTATATACAAAAACAAAGGGTAAACAGTAAAAGGCATTTATGAATTACCACTTGTTATCCCTATCATCCCTTCTTCCCTCCCCAATTTACCTGCAAGATCTGTATGCTTGTCTTTTGCTTTTGCAGCTTGTTGTTAACCCCACACAAAAAGCAAAAGGCAAAAAAGACAAACAGTGCAGATGGGAGGTAACCAAGAAAACCACTTTTCCAGTCAAATCATTGGCCGCAACAGAAACAGCAATGGGCTTACAGAAATAAATTGTGTACATCTTTTAACTTTGTCAATGTGTATACATCAGATCTTCACTTCTCTCTTCATTGAAAACAAAAAGGCAATACCCAAATGATTATTTTGACCATCATTCATCCTCTTTCACTCAATGAATCTCTACTCTACACATAAAGAATCTACAATTGAAAAAACCTCATTTCACCTACTTAGCAGTTCTTGGTTTGGTTGAGTTCATCCTGCAAACAGACGTGCTTTATTAGAGACTAGATGATTTAAGTGCCTTTAATCTTAGAACAAACATGATTAACAGTTAGCAAGAAGCATGGTACCTGATCATTATGCAGGACTGCAACTTCATGTATGGAACTTAGAGATGCCATAAGTTGGAGTTTGGTAGTCCCTTTGTAGAATTCTGCTCCAGAATGATATATTCTCTCTAACAAATTAATGGAGGTTAATGGAAGAATGAATCTTATCGTGTGAAGTTAGCCACCTAAATTACAAATATGTACACCTGATGAGAGAAAGAGGGGTAACATTAGTCAAGAGCAACGAAATCTGCAGCAAAACCAAGACAAAAGAAAAGAGGCCTGACCTTTTTTAATTAGTGGGTGAAGGAAAGTCTGCATCGCCCTTCAACAATGAGGTTCTTCAAAGCAATTCCCGCCTGCAGCTGGGGACCAACAGATATGTAAGAATGGGAACGTGTGACAATTCAGCTTAGGAAACATTTCAAAGGAAAGCACCAATTCAGATGACATTTCTAAAGTAAATGTTTAGTACATTGACTGCTTTCGAAACAGTGTTTCAAATCAGAATTCAGCAATTCCAAATGTTGAGCATTCAACACATAAATCAATTTCTTGAGAGATACTGTATTGGAATCTCATGGCTCTTCACAAAACCCGAAAACAAGATAAAATAGTTCCAATGGGGAAATCGACTGGTTGATTGATGAAACTAACATAGCGGATTTTTAAAAAAGATAAACTCAATTGCAACAGGAATCAAGACCCTGTTAGATCCCATTTCCACGGGTCCATTAAGTAAAATGACAAGTAGTAGCAAAAGTTCATTTGGAATCAGTAATTTGCCCTTATTGCTTAACTTTAGTGCCTGATGTAAAGCTTTCTTAAGTTGAACTTCCCACTCCTTCATAGAAATAAATGAATAAAATGCTCAGAATCAAAAGACAAATGAAAGTCCAGCACAACACTTAGAACTTGTAATGTCAGTATACAACGAAAAACACAGAGAGAGAGGACATACCCAAATCTGAGCCTTAATTATTTCCTCCATCCATCAAAAAAAGCAGAGTTCAGTGTAGCCCTGGGAATATGGGAACAGCTCCTCCGCTGCAATCCTGGAGCTTGAATAACTTGTACTTCTTCTCAAACGATTGGAGACTGACACAACCTCAGCCCAGAATATGCTGGAAACAGGCCTATGATCAGAGAATCTGGATTCCCCACGAACATAAGATAATTGTTGAAGGCCTCCTCCATACCACAAAATGCGATCACACCTTTGCACAAGAAATTAGCTTTGATCAGAGCCTTGAAGTACTAGAATAAAAAAGAGGAATCACTAACATGCACAAATAATCCCGCTGCCCTAGCATCCCCAACATACATGGAAAAACAAAAACAAAGCATCTCGTTTTTATATTTGTGTATCTATAATCTAGCATGGAAGATATGTGCATATATTTCCATGAGAGTTCTTACCAGGCAGGTGTTCTTCGTTTCTCCTTTGGGTGCATATCATCCCCTGCATATCTGTCTGAATTATTAGAATACTTATATGTTGGTGGAAAATATATCTTCCCTTCTTTCCATCCCTCAAAAACACGACCCTGTCTCTGCTCTATCCGTAACTGCAAGAATAGCATTGATGGTTCAGTTGAATATCATCTACTAAGTAGAAGAAACAAAGATAAGCGTTTAGACATAAAATAGAGGAACAGAGAAGGATCAGTTAGAAAGAAATATGTTTCATGCCTGGTCTTTCTCTAACAGCGCTCTCCAGTTTTGCATCTCAACCAGAGCCTTAGCAGTCCGATAAGAGAGGGCAATCCGATAATTTAGGTCCCCAAGCCAAATAATTCGACTGATCAAGACATAGAAGATCAGAATATTTCCAAACATAAGGACCAAAAATTAGACTCATATCATATGGTAGGAAACAACAGTGAAATGATAGTATTGCTACAGTGATACTAATTGGGATTTTTTTTTTTTGCTATGCTCCAAAATGGATCGTTGAAAAGAAAGGGTCTTACTCATGTTCAAGGATTGTTTCTGGGGACTTCTCGTCACCCATGCCATGAACTCGTGGAAACCTCGTCTTCCTAAGGATCTGCATGACATCTGAATTCCTTCTTAGTTCATCACCTTCCTTTTGTCCTGAGGTCAAATGACTGCAAACGAAACAAAAGCTAGTTTGATGCAACAACATGCTGATTGAAATGGACCCCTGCAAAACCAAGCATGAAATTACCTCATTTACATCCGTTTATCATCTTTGTTTGAAATTCATAAACAAAACCAGCTTTATGTGCATTAAATGATACCTTGTTCCCCAGGTAACCCATCAATCCTCTGCCAACACAAGATACTTTAATGTTCCGAACGTTTTCCCTCAAATCACTCCTTACCCAAATAGTGAGGAAAATGCCAACCATTTGCTTACTTGCAACTAGGCAATACATTGACTGCCCTGGCATTCTATATCCATTGTCCATCGGTGCATATCTACCGTTAGACCTTGGTGAGAATAACACAGTGCTAGGTGAATCTCCAGGCCAATAATCATCATCAGATGAGCCCCATCTGGAATAGTCACTTGGCCTCTGACCCCAAGAATAGTCACTCGATCTCTGTCCCCAAGAATAGTCACTCGATCTCTGTCCCCAAGAATAGTCGCTTGGCCTCTGACCGCAAGAGTAGTCACTTGGCCTACGACCTGAGGAACAATCACTTGGCCTGTGATCCCATCTGCTACTAGAATCATAGTCACTACGCCTGTGACCACATCTGCTATTAGAGTCATAGTCACTTGGCCTATGACCATAGATTACCTTGTCACAGACACTGAATCGCCGATCAAGGTGAGGTTGTGGAATCGATAGGTCATTGTCCTTTCGCCAGCTGTGTGGTGTCTGGAATGATCGGCGATGGAGGAAGGATGATGCCTTCTGCCTGCTTGATCCCTCAAAATCCGCATCATATTCAGCAACTGGATCAGGGATGGGAGAAGGTGTATAACATCCACTTCCTCCACTAGTTGCAGGAAGATTGTTCAGCGTTTTCCGAATCAAAGCTTGCCATTTTTTGGTAGGGCCATTGTCTTCAGCACCAAGAATATTACCAGCATTCAAAGGAACTATTTCTTGAAATCTGAAATAGCAAAAAACAAACATTAGCAAAAGTTTATTAAAGAAGAAATCAGATCAAATCTAACAAATCTCACCCAAGTACATAAATGTCTGCTGGACGTGAGCTATGTAGCCAGTCCTCTAGATTCAAATTACTTGGGGGGGACTTTCCACCCACATTCCATGTACCTACAAAGATGCTGCCCACCATTCAAAATGAACATTATTGATAACTAACCCCAAAGAACCAAATCATCAGGATTCAGGAAGAGTATGGAGTAAAGAGACAAACCTATGGTTTTGTACATTTATAATCTGAGGATGATCAAGATATCCTCTCCCTCTTCCTCTCCCTCTCCGGACACGCCCCGTATTCTTGCTTGTTTTTTCTGTGCATTCAAGTGAGATGAAGATTTACAAATATGAGATGGCATCCAAGGTGAAAAGAAATTCCATTTTCCTTTGTCATACTTTATAACAGATAGAGTTTTTGGTAAATTTACAAGGGTCCTTGAGAATTATTGGTGTGGTGATACTAAACCTGTTCTACTTTTCTTGAGTGTGCATGGCTCCCTCTCAGAGAAACTATTCCTCCATTCAACATCACCTCCTAAATAAAGAATAGAGTTATTAGTACATGAATTCCCATTTTAAGACACAAACAGATTAACCAATCAACAATATTAACAGTTTCAATGTAAATTTTGTCTGACTAATGTTCTAGGAGAGGACAGGCTGAAAGACATAGATAAGCAAATTTTTCTGGGGGACAATATGGTTAGTTGAAATTGAAATTTTACCTCAGGAACATGAAATCAATCTTATGTGATTAACAAACAAGATTATAACTTCATAATTTTGTTTTCTTTCCCCAGTTCTGATGAACCCAGAAGGAATATTAGATACTGACCTCCATAAACAACTTCATCAGCTTGAAATTCTTCTGTTTTGCCCTTGATATTGAACCACTTCCTAACCAGGTTTTTTGACCAAGAGAACTTCACCAAAAAGAAGAGAAAATTCAGCAAAGAAAACCCCAGAAGTATGCATAATATTGAAATTGTTAGAAATTTCTCTATGGTCTCATTGACTAAGTTTACACAAGAATGAGGGGAAAAAAGAGAAAAAAAACCTTGCTTTTCTTGGAATTCTCATCTCTCATTGTTTCACTACTTCTTCATGCAGCTTTCCTTCTGTCTTCCCCTCTCTCCTCTTCCCTCAATTTCTGGGTTTTGCCCAGAATCACCAAAAAAATCAGAAACGCAAGCAAATGAATCCCAAAAGAGAAAATTACACTCTCTCCTTTCCTTCTTCAAATTCCTAAGCCTCTCAAATTGTGTACATAAGCTCAATACTTCACCAAATTAGAGCAAACAAGAAATGGGGGTTCTTCTACTTCAGCTAATTCAGCAGAACCTCTTTTAGTTTCTCGAAATCTAGATTCTTGGCATTACACTCCAAACAAGGTGGTTTCTTTCTCTTGGGTTACTCTTCTAATGATATGAATTGGCGTTTCTCATGCACAAGTATACACCTATGTGAAAGAAGAACAAAGACCCAAGACTCGGTCAAATTAGATCACATAGATTAGAGAGAGACAATACTTTCATGCGTGGAAGTGAGATTAGATTCTGAAGCTTAAGAAGTAGACAATGTGGCAAACATGGAGAGAGAAAGTAGAGAGAGAGAGAACTTCTCTTTCTTTTTGTAACAACCTCGATATTAGTAATTTGCTAACAGCAAAGCTTTGGACTTGAACAGAATAAAGTGCTATCTCTCTCTCTCCCTCTCTCTCTCTCCCTCTCTCTCTCTCTCTCAGAGAGTCACACAGAGGCCTTCCTTCTGTTACACAAAACCCAAGGCAGTCCCAACACAATGGGGCAATCGGGCATGTCGTTTCCCTTTAGTTTTAGGCACAAAACGACTCGGTCAGGTAAGCAAAGGCCTACCCATTGGTGAGCAAAGTGTACAGGTGTTGGATCTAATGCCCCCCCTTGTAGCTTGCAAATTCTCTTGCCATTTGGTCTTCAAAACATCAAAGTTAAAGCAGTTTTAAAGAAGGCAATAAAGATAAAGTAAACAAGTGTTGTAGTCGTACTAGTCACTGACTCAGTCCTACTATATTTGATTTTGTTTAGCTTTTTTGTTTTGTTTCCACTCTATTCTGCTTCATCTTTTCTTGGGTTGTGCTGTGTTTTGTAAGCTGTGCTTGGAGAAAGAATTGTCAGTTGTGTGTGTGAATAAAGAGATCCTTCTCCTACATTGGCTTTTTTATATTTTTTGAGATTTCTAGAGTTCTAGGGCTTACAAGTTACAAGTTATTACAACCTCTAACTAATGAATGAAAAGATTTTAAGATTATTTACTTATAATCATAAATTTATGTCTCGTAAGAAAATTTCTAATTTACTTGCTTTATACGATTTGGGAATTGTGAGATCATGAGACCTTAATCATGTTCGTTACTTTTCACCAGAAGGAACTTAGCTAGACTAATAAAATGGTCAACTGTCCAACTCTAATATAAACTCCAAGATTCAAACTTCCAATGTGAATTTTAAAACTTGAACCACCAACTTTAGAATAAAAAATTCAACCAATATCCCACCGGATCAACTCATTTTGTAGTTATTTTATCTCTACATAAGTATGTATGAAAGTATATAATCCCCCCCCCCCCCGCGGCCGTGCTTAATTGTTTTGGGGTGGGGGTGCCGCCCGGGGGGGTCGTAGCACTAGTAGTATGGTGTATCCCGCAGGCAGCCGTCCGGAACTTCATCCTCGGGGTACATGCAAGTAGGTGTAGGTGCCCATGCAGCCGTCCGGCGAGCACTAACTAGTTTCCATGTTTTCTGAAAAAGCATCTGCTATAAGCTTTATTTAGTTGACTGGTCTTAACCAAGTATGAAAGGTGACAATACGGCACTGTCGTGGTGTATTTGGGTCATGTTATTTCACGTTTGTATTATGTATAAATTGGTTATAATTCAATCTATTGACTAATTATGTCAAGTACCGATAAAAAATAATAATTGTGTCAAGTAATTTATACTAATTCAACCTAAAAAATATCACAAAGTTCAATCCCGTCAATGAGAGTTTAGGGGGGATAAATTAAGTGTAAATCCCGACTTTTTGACATTATTTATACAACGTGATTATCCTCATTTTAAACTCATAACATGAAAGTTATTTGGCCGAGTTATAATTGAAAAACTAAACTTTAAAAAAAATCTCATGGGTTTTCTTCATACAACATCAATTAATAAGATTTATCGTGTCCAAAAACAGTTAGTCATGTTTGACAATAACCCGACTCAATAGTTAAAGATTAACATCTAACAATTTGTGTAATGGGAGTTTATAATTTTTGGCCCGCTCATAATCTTCATGATTGATTGGCCTATACAATTGATTTACATTATATTGTAACTAATAGTTTAATTGAGGTTCCGGCGGATGTGCCAAGCTCTGGTCCCATTAACCCTGTCGCATACACAAATGGAATGCTTCATAAACTCTCCACTGACCAGTGCAGCCTCCACTACCATCAAGCCATTTGGGTCCCAAATTAGTGATGAACACCTGAATAAATTCATATGGTTGTCCTCATTGTCATATATTTTTGGTGGTTTTTTTTTTCTTTTTGTAACAGGTTGCCTAGACTTGTATTAACTATTTTCTCGAGTTCGGGAACTATCATCGTGGCTTGAGCTGGGTTAACAACATATCCTTGATGAATAAGAGTGACTGACCCTTAAAGGTGTGAGAGAAGAAATTAAATTTACAACCTTTGAATTATCAAATAACAGGCTCAATCACTGAACCATCTTAAAGGGTTTGATGGGTATATTAGTTGTCAAAGTTTCCCCATCTTATGTGTCTAGTAAAAATATTGTGTACTTATAAGATACCAGATAGCACTGTCATGTGGTATTTACATCCAATGAGAAATTGTCACAATACCTGTTTGTTGGACCCACAAGTTGATTTGTTCTCAAAAATTTTTTTTGATAATTTTACAATCGTTATCAATTGATCGAGAATGTACGATAATTTTTTAAAAATATTATATACCAAATGACACTGTCTTATGTTACCTGATAAGCTCACAATAGTTTCTCCTAGTTTTCCATCTTTCACCCACCACCGTACAAAACTCTCTTGGACTGAAATCATCCAAAATTTCAGTCTTTCGACAGAAATTATGAGCTGTATATACTTGGATTATAGAGTTTCAATGGCTAGTGCCTTGAGATGACAAGTTTAAGCCTTGTAAGAGACCTTACCATCCTATGTTTTTAGGCCTGGCAATTGATCGAATTTTAACTTGAATCTGAATTTGATCAGTCGGATGTGAAATAATATTTTTTATCGATAATTTGAACCTGAACTTGAATTCAATATCTTAAATTTTATGAATTTGAATTTGGATATAGAGTTATATTCGATCCGATTATGATTCGATCAGATTTATTTTTATATTTTTATATAAAAATTAAAGAAATTTAGTTAAAATTTAGGTATAATTTATTAAATTTTAGTTAATTAAGTTATTCGGACCGAATTGAATTTTAAATTGTTAACGAATTCAAATATGAAACATGAAAATAAAATTTGTCAGATTATCAAATCAAATTCCAATTGGTCAAAACCCGACCCATTAAAAGGGCTCGCGTCATTTCTAGACAATCACAGTCACAACCACCACCAGTACACTTATTAATCAGAAGCTCAAATAATCCGTGGTTGAAGCAAATCTCAATGAAAAGAATATGAGATTCATATACAAACAAAGTTAGGTTTATGTATATAACTTTGAAACGGACTATTGAGATGTGAGTCATGTGACACAATATATAATAGTTTTTTTCATGACTACAGAAATAGAATTATCTGAAGTGGTCAAGTGGAGTATCGACTGGCTGAACTTTTCACCTTAAAGTTAGAGGTTCGAGTTTTTTATTCCACATTAAAATTCGGTGGTTGACCACTATATTAATCTAATTAGGTTCACTTTTTAGAGGAATAACGGGCGCAGTTGAGAGTCTCTTGATCCCATCAATAAGAGTCTATCGGGGTTATATATGTCTTTATCCCACTCCTTTTTTTCATTAAAAAATAAATAAAAGATTGACGATAACTAGACTTATGTCTCTAGCCAAAAATATAATATAATATTTCAATAATCATCTTTATCGTATATAATTAGATGTTTCAGGCCAAAAATACTTAGTTTCAATTCTTTTATTTTCTTCATCTACTACATAAGTTTTATGAGTAAATTAGAAAAGTGTCTTGTGAAGTTTTTACTTCATTCAATTATGCAAATTGGAGTGAAACTACAGTCAATTAGACTAATGTCCTAAATAATCGACCCATTTTGCCAAGCAGAGTCTGGCAAAATCTTCCTTCTTTGCCTTCAATTACATCTAAAAATTACTTATAAATTTGATTATGATCGTCCCTTATTGATTGTATGCGGATTCTATTATCAAGAAGTGTATCCACGGCTTCTTGTACCAATTTCTTTTTACATATTGCTAATTCTTCTGAGGTAAATCTACTTGTTATTAATACATCAATAAGAGTAATGTTCCAATATATATCTCTTCTATAGAGTTCATTAATATCTGAACTTATTAGTCTACCTCAATCCATCTGAATAATCGGTCTGAATTGTTCTATCCTAGAAACGACGCGTTATTACTTTCTGCATCATGTTTCTTTCATAAAAAAAAGCGAATCATCTTAAAATAGAGTAACTTAGTCCATATCCCATCCTACCTACCATTTAATTTATTTTTTGGATTTGTATTTCCAACGGTGATTGATGAAACACTTACCTCGATTGATGGATAGTAGTTGTTTGTGGACTTATATGCTTCCTACTATCAGAAGAGTGTGGGTCAAGTAGTCCTACATTACATAAGAGCGATCACAATGCTTCGGTTAGTCTATTTTGAAAGAAGAGATAATGAGTAGACTTCTAGTTTGTTCAAATCAAGGTTATCTAATCAAACATAAAATCAATATGTCTGGGGAAGTGGTAGGTGCTGTGCTTTCTCTTTTGTAGAAATTCTAATACATCATTCTTCTTTGTCGTATAATCTTCTAATGAGAGTCTTGGAATCTTTAGCGTCCGTTTGGTAGGAGGGATGGAAAATTAGAAAGATAAAAAATTAGAAGGAATATATTTTCCTTCATTATGTTTGGTATGATGGATGAAAAATTGAAGGGATGCATTTTCATTTGTTTGGTATTTGATGAAAAATTGAATAGAAAGGAAAAATATATATATCAAATTTACCATTATACTCTTACATCTCATTACATGAATAAGATTAAAGAAAATAAACCAAAATGCATGATTTTTTTTATAAGTATATAATATTTAAACCCCCTAAAGTTTATAAGTATATAATATTTAGACTATTTTTAAGTTTAAAATATTATACTTAGACAAAAAATATTCTAATAAAAATGAAATATTAAATATTTCAAATTTTACAACAAATATTCATGTTCTATAGTATTATTTATTAAAATAAAATTTACTTATAAAGAAATTCTTCATTTAATTATTTAAATGTGTATCTGACTAGAAATTATATGTATTTTTTTCATTATGTATATTTAATTATTAAATCTTCCATTACATATACAAAAGCAAACTTAATAAGTTAAGTTCTAATTATATTATGTGATAAATACTAAATACTAAAAAATATATAATTAAAAAAATTAGACCTAAACGGTTTGAATTATGGGACTATTGGGAACCAAAAGAAAAAAAAAAGGGAGAGGCAAATAAATTTTTAGGCTTCATTCATCAAAAAGACCAAAGTCACACATGTTCTGGGCCAAAAAAAAAAAAACTGTTGAACTTACATTATATTAAAATCTCACTTTTAAAGAGAGTGGTGGATAAAATAGTCCATTCACAAAAAAAGCTCATCTTCCCTCCATTTTTAGTCCATTTTTCGCCTACTTTTGGGGAAAAAATTTTTTGTGGGCCTAAGGGAAAGCATTTCCCTTCCATTTTCCATGCTCTTTTATTTTCCCTCCATACCAAACAATGGAAAGATTTTTCTTCCCTTTCACTTTTCTTCCTCTATTTTTCATCCTCCCTATTTTCCCTCCAACCAAACACAACATTAGAGGTGAAGAAGAGTGAGCATTGAATAATATAATCAAACTTATTTTTACTAGAGATTTTGTCGTAACGACATGTTTTTTTGGATTTGTAATATTAACATATATATCAAATGCACACAATCACTTAATATTTGCTACTTGCGTTCATTAGTTAAACCTAAATTTTTATCCGACTTGGTGATTCAAACATATAGGACACCAAAATTGACGTCTAATCCTTTATTCAACTACCGAACCAATTTCTGCGGCTTTGACATATGAAATTTATAAAGTCAATATCAATTTTTTTTTTGATTGCATTGTTTCAGTCACTTAGAAAATTAAGACGTTTCGACCTATTTCAAAAATAGAATAGAAAAAAATAAAAGTTAAGAATTATTTTTTTAGAATATTAATCAAAATATATCAAAATGTCTTAAAACATTCCAAAACAGTTATATAAATATGTCGAAATATTACGAAAACACTTCAAAATATTAAAATTTTGTTTTTATCACTTATTCATTTCGATATCCTTAAAAATAAAAGCATTTCAACTGTTTAGATTATTTCGAAACGGAATTTTAATTCTCACCAAAAATTAAGAGTTGTGTAAAAAAGGATAAAAGTAATGGGTCATTGTTGACTCTATTACCAAAATACCGCCCTTTTCAAACTTAATTACCGATATACAGCTGTTTTAAACTTATTTACCAAAGTACTGTTGTTTTAAAAGCAGATTTGGCAAATCCGACTTCATAGGGAAAGCGGATTTGACAAATCCGACTTCATGGGGAAAGCGAATTTGGCAAATTCGACTTTATTTGGAAAGCGGATTTGGCAAATCCGACTTTATAGCAATAAGAGAATTCAATTTTTATGGTATTTTTTCAAGAAAAAAATTTTCCTACTCTTAAAGAAGGGAAGTCCATATTTTTTTATCTTTTTATTTATTTATTTTTTAAATATTTTTCTCTAAAAAATATTGCATCACTCAATTATACTATACGTTCAATTATTTAATATTTAATTAATTTTTAAGTTAATATAATCTTTATTTCATACATTGTCCATATATATTAGTGTATATGTGTTAAAATAAATTTATCGAGTTATGCATTTTGAAAAATAAAATTGATGCTATTTTTTAAAAAATAATATGTAAAAAATAATTTTAAATAATATAATTAAAGAGAAACAAATAAATAAAAAATTATTATTTAGTATAGTGACTAATAAAGGTGAGTTGATTCACAAGTATTGGTATGTTCGCTTTCTATATAAAGACGGATTTGGTATGTCCGCTTTCCCTCTGAAGTCGAATTTGGCAAATCCGCTTTTCAAATGAAGTCGAATTTGGCAAATCCGCTTTCCCCATGAAGTCGGATTTGCCAAATCCGCTTTCCATATGAAGTCGGATTTGCCAAATCCGTTTTTAAAACAACGATACTTTGATAAATAAGTTTAAAATAGCTGTATATCGGTAATTAAGTTTAAAAAGTACAGCATTTTGGTAATAGACCCGGTCATTGTTGTTAATAATGGTATCTAAAAGGACAAGAGAAGTGGGCCCCTACTATAAGGATTATTCATTTCTTTTCTAGCTTTGACAACCTTGATGTTGCATTTTCATGAAAATGGTGCCTATCAACACTTTGTTATTCAATAAGGGCATGATTACAAAGTGGTGTTTGGGCATTTTCTTCTTGCCTCATTGTGAGGAGGAGAGACAAAGAACTTAGTGTATTTTTTGTTTTTTACTCTTTAATGCTGATTCACTATATGCAAATTCAAAGAAAAATTATACGTCACGAAACATCATGAGAAGTATAGTCATTTCTGATAGAAAATTAAGAGAGAGCACCATGTAATATTGCCTTTGAGATATGTACATGAGTTTCCACACATCTCTCTCTTTCTATATATATATATATATTAAGGATAATATGTACTTGAAGGCACAATGCGTAAGTGAGAAGTGATGAATTTGGAGGTGAGAACAATTTAATGTAAATATTTTTTAGAGGAATATTAGTTGTCGTTAGATGAGTCTATTTGAGACTATCAAATGAACTTATTAAAACCTGCTCTATTTATATTATAGATTATAGATATATAACACAATCAAATTAGATAGGAGAGATATTGAGAAGACTTCCCTCCCTAAATGCTTAATTACTCGAATTTGAAATATTTAATTACCTTATTCCAATCAAATTATTTTATTTGTCATTTTAACCTCTTTTAAATTTAAATTTTTAATCATCTTTCTTAACTATTTCAACTTTTTTTAAAAAATATTATTCTAACACACTAATAGGTAATTATCCAGTAATATTAGGGTTAATGAGGATTTAGTGATATGGTGATGATAAGACTAGATTATAAATTTTGTGCATCGTACGAGGTGCACGCTAGTATGTATATAAAATAAATGTATAGAAGCCCTAAAATTAATGTAGTTAAATATCAATTTATTGTCAAGCATCGTTGGGACTTGAACACTCTAATCCACTACATAATAATATAAGAAAAATGATACATAATTCAAATGAAACTCAAATGTATATCATGCCTTGGATGAGTGTGAGATGAGTGGGTTCAATTGAAAAAATTGATGGGACTCACTTATCCAAGAGATGATATATTTTTGAGTTATAACTTTTTGAATTTTTTTTGGATTTTATAGCATTGCTCATAAGTATAATACCTTCATCTTTACTAATAAACTAAGGTAATCCGTATTTGAAGACACGATGCAACATAAATGAGAAGTGATGAATTTGGAGGGGAGGGAAAATTCAATGTGAATAGTTTTGAAGGGATGTTGATGGTTGTTGGATGAATCAATTTGAGACCGATGAATAGATATATTGAAGTTTGTCCTATTTTATATTATAGATTGTTTAAAATAACGGAAATTACTTGCACTAGCATATAATGGGGGGCATTAGATAAATTACAGAGAGATCCCTTAAACTTTGACACTTGTTATAATCTGTCCCTCAATTTTATTTTGTCTGAATTACAACTTTCTTCCTGTATACTCATAACATCTAACCCATTTCATCCAATTCTCCGTTAGAATAAACGGATAATTATTATATTCAGATGGGTAATTTTAATTTGAATGATCTACAACTATTGATTGAATAGAAAATTTACAGTCAACATGTTTTTATTGGATGAAAAGTGAATATATATTTCCCAAAAGTGGTATTTCGATACGGTTATGGAACGTAAATAAATTTTTTCCATTTTAAATTTTTTTAACAAAAGTAATTAAGAAAAATAAGAGCCGAAAAAAAAAAAAACAGTGGGCCCAATAGCTGAAGGATTGTGACAACTAATTCTAAGGATAGCTCAAGTAATAACAGAGTTGAGTTGTAAATTTAGATGTCTTGAGTTTGAATATTAGCAACTCCTTGGGGCTAAACTATGAGGAGTTGATCTTTTATAGATACTCTAGTCCCGACATGAATACTCTATTTTTAATCAGATCAAAGAGATAATTAATCGAAATACATGTAAACTAATATAAACAGTCAGATCGCTGAAAAAGAAAAAAGGATTGTGACAACTAATAATAGTGGAAGGACCAATACATGGAATCAATTTTGTCCCCTTGTTGGACAATGAATCTCAAATGTGCAAAGTTTGCCCTGGAAAATGGTATCTTAGATGACACCATTTTCTTGGATTCAACAAAGACATAATGTTCTTATGATTTTTAGCCAAGAACAGACCAACAAATATCAGCATAGTCCAACTGCTTTTTGGATTGTCTGATTTTGCCTTTTGTCCATGTAAAAAAGGGAGTAATTTGAGTTTGCCTCACGTTTTTTAATTTGTCTTTGGTGGTATCCTTCCGGTGGTGTAAGTGACAGCCCGTCATTATTATCCCTTTTTATAATCGCCCGAGTTTTAGGAACGCAGCTGTGTTTAGTAGGAAGAGTTTTGCTGTCCTTGTGGTCTTACCCAGCTCGAATCCTAATTAGTCGAAGCTCAAAATAATTTTCGAATACCGGATAGTTTGACAAAAAAAAAAAATAATAACTCACCAAATAAAAAAAATGAACTCTACTCATTCAAATAACTACGTTCCTTGTAAAATAATAACCACTCAAGTAAAAATATAGGGTCATGTTATCTACTTATTTATTTAACACTGAGGGTAATTCATACCTAAAAGTACGGTACAATGTGAATGATTTTGAAAAAGATATTGGTGACCGTTGAATGAGTCTATTTGAAACCGTTAAATGGACTTATTGAAACTTGTCTTATTTTATATTATAGATTAGACGGTTACACCACATGATGCAAGAGTAACGTCATGTCCAATTAGTAATGTTTGTGTTACATGTCGCCCGTTTGAAATGTTTAAAAAAAACTATTTCTAAGTTTTGAGTAAAATTTGCCTCATAAACCACACACGTTTTAGCTGTTGAACAAAGGAGTGAGAAAATCTCTATGTCCCGAATTCAAGTCTCACCATGCACATAAAAAACTAGGTAATGTGATTTACGGTTGATTTTCTATATTTGAAATTCGTGTTGCAATCACAAATTCAAAATAGATGAGATTAAAATGATTCTCTCGTCAAGAAAAATCTAATCTCATTACACATGTCGAAATATCTGTAATTAAAACAATCATTATAAAAATAATTACAAAAAGGTGACTACAAATCCCATTGTTTGAACTTGGATGATAGAGCTTATGAAATAAGACAACAAAGCATTAGCATTGATTAGCATATCTTCGACATAAGATATCAAAATAGGTCAAAAAAAGATAAAAAGTATACTAAGAAGATTTAGTTTCACCCTTTTGTTTCCCAAACTGCCCTCATTGGTCAAGAATTACGAGGCAGTCAAAGACAACATTCCATTTTTCTTTGTGATTCTTGAGTGCTTTTTTCTCTGCTTTACTTTACGGCCATATTGTGTAGTTTTCTCTCTCTTTCTTACCCCCTTTTTCTATCCGTTTCAAGGCTGTTTTGGTCTTTGATTTTCAAAATGACCTGACGCTTTCTTCACATGTCCTTATCTCTAACAACAATGCTATTGTTTTTTTGTTTAACAATCAAAATTTTTTGAGCCAACGGTCAGCGACGTTCGTTTATGCGTATTTTGACTAATTTTTTTTTAAATCTAATCAAAAATAGATCATTTACGTTGGGACTAAGATATTCATGAGAGAAAAATTCTTCAAAATCTGACATTAAAAGATTGTCAAGATTCGAACTCAAAATATCTGAGTTTATAGTTAATTTCAGCCATCACTTGAATTATCCATTCAGATTGAACAATGCTATTTGTTTGATGCCGACATTCCGTATCAAAACTAACTATTTGATATAACAGTAATATCACGTTATATCGACATCCCTTTGGTTTTTGTAAAATAATGGGATGACACTTGACAATCGAGAAATGAACAGAGAATCCATATTGAAGCTTTTTGTTATTTAAATCACAATTTTTATCCTCGTTCAACCAATGTTAAGAGTGCACGTGCTAATTCTAAAATATTAAGGACTTTTATTTGGTTTTATTATCATAGAATATCGAGGAATGTCAATATAATTTTTTTCGAAAGAATATGGTAAGAACCAACAATGGGTATAAATTGTTGGGTTGCTATCACAAGTTGCATCATATTCATATATCATGTATTAAATTGGTTGGTCTAAATTGCGTTGGCATTAAATTCAGACATGAATGAGCTGAGACCATTTTAGGTTTTACAGGCTGCAATGAAAATAAGAGCATAAGAGCTAGTCACCACTCATTTCATTGAAACTAGTGGCAGCCATACCTCACATTCAAGCAGGGTTGTTAACTTTGACCCGCCGACACGACACGATTATAAAATTAATATAATTATTAAATATGTAAAATAAATAATTTAAATTAATATTTTATACTTATAAAATGTTAAATAATTTTTTTTTGTGAGTGGTAACACGAACACAACACAAATAACAATGACACATAACAAAAATATCAACACACGGATTACACGATACAACACAAATTAACCCCTCTAATTTAAGCATTTATCACCTTCCTAGTTGCCCGCTAAATCACGAGACTTCAACAGCTCAACTCAATAAAATCTTATTTCTAGCATTTATTATCGGTTATATGAATTTTTTGACATTGTGCTATGTCAAGGACGATACTTTCTATTAAACTATAAGTTAGTCTGTCAAATCAGGATGCTTGTGCCTCTTTATATACATCTTTCTCTCCATGTGGCTCTCTGGGCCTCCTGATTGATACATTGAGGTTTAAGTGTAACAACTTTATCTAAGTCTAGCTATAATCACTTTTGCAAGACTATAAAACATTGTATACTTAAACCTCTGGTTTATCGATTGTTATAGAAGTAATAGGATCAAATGACTTTGAATCCGCTTCCCTATGATTATTGGATCACATCTTAGCCATTCAAACAATGATTCTTTCTATACAAAGACAACGTCTAGTGCACAAAACTTAAGAGGCGAAGGAGTATCAAAAAAGTTTCACTCCCGCTCGTAAGTGATTGTTGGTTCGAACCTCCTCCCCTCCTCCCATTATAGCGCACCGAACTTCCATTATTACGAGTGAGATATATGTACCCAACATTACTCCTATGTAATGAGTGGTTATTTCTAAAACTCGAATGCGAAACCTTGTATTAATTTGAACTCACTATGATCAACTTATAGCACCTCTCGGATCTATTGGACCAGGTTTTGGACCACATCGTTGGTGGAAAATCTGGGCTTTGGCTTTCCGTTGGGCTCGACAATAATAGCCACCTAGTAACCTCTTGGTTTTGGGTATACTTTTTGGAGTTTGTGAAAATGACTTACATACCACTTTCTTTTTGGGGTTTAGTTCAATACTTGAACGGTCATAGTTATTTGGATAATTGTAAGCGCATATCGGTTAATCTTTTCTTCGATTTAGTAAAAAATAGACTATCTATGTCGAATTAGAGTATTCATAAAAAATAAATTTCTCATGATCTGACCCCAAAAAATTATCAAAAATTAAAATTAGGACTAGATACCAACTTTCAGATCATGACCAGAAGCCACTTGGGCTAGAAAAAAGATTGTTTTATTATAATTTGGACATTACAAGCTTAAGTGACAAAAATAGCTTATTAGCTTAATAAATAAAGTTGTGTACATATAAAATTCCTCATATCCGATAACAGGAAAATTAAAGAAAAGGGGCCAAGAAAATATTTGGTGGTTAGGATAAATTACACTTTGAACATCTAAACTATGACTATTTTTTCTCATTGTCCTCTAAATTATTATATTTTTTATACTTCACTTCAACTATTTGATTAATTTTCTATTTCTCCAATTGTTAAATGTCTATTATAAATTTGACTAAAAGTTGTTTCATTTTACTCATCGAATTATGTGATTTTTTCACTTTGCGTTTGAGACAATGTGAATTAAATCAAGTAGTTAATACGCTAGTTGAAAAGTTTAGGGCTCGTTTGGTAACGTTTATAATTTTAATTTTTTAAAAAATGAAAATAGAATCAATTTTAGATTTTCGTTAGCAAAAAATTAAAACAAAAAACGTGTTTAGTTACTTTTATAGTTGTAAAAAAATTTGAAAACAAAAATAAAAAACTCGTTTGGTTGTAACACTTGTAGTTTGGTTGCTTTTTTTTTTTGTGACTAGCTTGTTTACATTAACATAATTTCATGCTATTAAAAGGTTAGAACAACGATCCATTTTTTTTTAAGAAAGAGAATTTTATTCCATGAATCAATAAATTACAAGAACCAAACGAATTGAAAAATTCTAATTACAAGAAGTTGGTTTTAATCCTGATAAACCTCCAGCACCATTCCAGCTTCAATGCATCATGAAACAGCTTCATACATTGCAGCATAAATTCCTTCACATCAGACAGCTAGAAAAGCAGAATAATAGTACTGCAACCAAAGAAGCTACTCCACCACCATGAATATCAGATTTTGCACACTCCACCACCATGTCCTCAAAACCATTTGCGAAGATCAGAAATGCAAAAAAAAAAAAAAAGGAATAGTCCCTGCAGTGGTGCAGAAAAAGCCTCTGCAATCCAGTGCATCAGACCATTGCAGAACCTTACAAATCATCTCCTTTGCGAAGAATCAAACCCAAGTGCACCAAAAAAAAAAAGAATCAAACCCAACAACGAATTTTTTTATTGAATCAATAAAACAAGAAAGAATAAAATCCACAAGGCACCAAATCTATGGGGAAATCCTGGATCTATGTGATAGTAGGTTAGGATTAACATTGGTGAGTCAATTTTATCATAGATCTACACACAAATTCGAAGAAAAAACAGAGGGTTTTGATCAAACCATAAATACCCAACACACCAGCCATAACCACCAGGACAATCGACTTCATCACCAGTTCTGGCCTCATCACATCCATCGACGCCACTCTTCGCCGTACCATATGCCGCCCCCATACCTACATATACAACCAAGAAACGCCACCACTATATATACCGTAACAAACACATATAAACACGATATTACATATAATATCTGTAAGTTTATATTTTACAGGAATGTATCGGTGATTAGAGATCTAGGGTTAGGGCTTACAGGAGAAGACGAGGGCAGCGGCGGCGTCGAGGAAGCCGAAGAAGGGGAGCACTTTCATCGTCGCTGAATATTGAAGACATTGTTTGATTTGCTTATTTTGATAGAAAAATTTGATCAGATCTGAGACCTTTTTCTCTTGGTCTGAAAGAACAGAGTAACTCGTGGGTCATTCAAATTGAGATGAGAAAAAAAACTGAAATTTTCTTTTTTTATACATGGACACAAATGAGACAGATTGTGTTGCTAGCGGGAGTTGAAAGCCAGACCTGATTAATTGTGATCGCGCGTTTCCGTTTTCTTTCATTTTCAAAAACGACTTTTTAGCGTTTTTAAAAACAGAGCGAGTTTTCAAAACGATTACAACGAGAAAAAAACGAAAACAGTTATCAAACAAGTTTTTTTTTCTTGTTTTCTCTAAATGTCAAAACGAAAATAAAAAACGGAAAATAAAAACTTTACCATACAGCACCTTAATAGTTCAAGAGGTAAAGTGAAATCAAGTTCATAGTTGAGGGGATCAAAGTGTAACTTGCGCTTGGTAGATACTTGGAATAAGGCCTAATGGTCCTGTTTGCTTGGCGGAGTTGAACTTCTGGTAGGTAATCCGCGCAAGCTGCATATATTCACTTCGGGCCCGAAGTCAGCGTTTCGAAGCACACGCAAGGAAGAACGAGAGAATGAATACATGAGTACCACAACCCTCCGATGTTTCGACCCACCTCTCATTTTCCTTGAAATCCGCTTGTTTTTCCTATGATTTCAAACTCCCTTTGATGTTCCTTTGAATTATCGTCAAAACAACACCAACAATTGTCTATCTTAGACAATGGCCTCTTTGCTTCTTCGTCGGAGACTCTCACTTTTAGGCCTTTCTCGTTCTCTCCAACGTGGTACCTGCAGAACCCTCATCTTACTTTCTAATGCTCTTGCTCTTTATAATAGTTCAAAGTGTTTGGTTGCCTAGAAAATGGAGGAAAGGGATAAAAGTTGTGCTTTTCTTTTGTCTAAGCAGATGGGTAGCTAGTGGTAATCTATCTATTGATTTGGGTGTGCTTGTAATTGAGGAATGCTGCTTGTAAGTTACGTACTAGTTGATTATATGTGTGATTGTGAAAACAATGTTGGCTTTGCATATATGTTTAAGAGCACACCCATCACATAATGAATGTCATTTTGTGAGAAAAAAAAGGAGAAAAATGATATACGATTATGAAGTTTGAAACTATGCTATAAGATGAATAGTAGTTGTTTGGTTTATACCCTCTAATTCATCCTGCTTCGACTCTGGTATGTTTGTGGGTTGATGAGTCGTTTAGGTGCCATTCCATTTTCTCTTATCATACATGCTAACAACACTTAATAGTTGAAATCTTTTCCAACTTCCCTTACTGAATACGGACGGCTAATTGATGTGTATATCCAATGTGGGTTCTTCATTCATTGTAAAATGCAACTGATTACAAAGAATAAGGGAAGCATTTTCCATAGATTTAGGAATACGTTCCTCTCTGTCTTTTTCATACTTGCTTGGTGAACATGAGTCCAATGACTGTTCTTTGATACAAGGATAAACACGATATCTTTGTGTGGAATGGATTGTCCCCGATGATTACACACTTGGGATTAATAGGTTAATTAAAAGAGCAATGCTGTTGAGATTTAATTCACTATTTTAGGTTCAAATAACATTACTCTAATTAAAATTATGGACATTCATCGGAGAAGAAAAATTTGTTTGGTTCTACCAAACCCACTTAAAGGACGTGCATATCGAGATTCTTAGATGTGTCCTAGGATTGCTCGAAGTTTAAATGAACCATGCGGCGGGGAGTTCAAGTGAAGTTATCCACGACATTGGTGGGTGTATTTGGTGTTTAGATCTATTGAAGGGAATGAGCGTCTAACCATGGTATTAATTGAGGTATAAGACTCGAGTACTTATATATTGACTATGGGATCCGTAGTTTTTCCGGAAGAGGATTTCCACATCAATAAATCTCATGTGTTCTTTATTGTTTATTGTATTCACCCATTCCCCTTGGAGAAACTTCCAAAAGTGGAGTTGAAGAGAGACTACATCCTACCACGGTGGTAGAGGATTTGGAAGAAGCAGTCTCAGGTTCCACGAAGGAAGGAGGTGGATGACTTGAATGTTGAGGTCTCTACGAGTGAGGATGAGACCGAGAGCATTTGACAAGTTCCAAAATTTAATACCCTGCACTTGTCATCATTGTCTAATTTCTTCCACCATTTGTAGTTTCTGATTTTTTTTTTTAAGTTTTGTTCTTTGTATTTGCTGGCTTTTTGAAAGTCATGAAGAGCTTGGGTTTTAGTAGTTAATAGAGGGATGATCAAAAATAGATTTAGAATAGATATGGTGTCCTGTAGCTTGTATAGAGAATTCAGCTATCTTACCATTTGTTGGGTCTGTAGCGATGATGTTCTATGCTAATAATGTATAATGATGAGTACAATTCTCTTGTTTCTTTTAAGTGTGGCTACATAAACAAGAACAAAGTTGGTAGTGGTTACATAACCAAGATGCTTTCCTTTTGGTTTATGTTTATGGAAATTGATTTTATGTAAACTGTGTTCTGAATCCTTTATGATATGGTTTTTATTAGTAGAGGAGTATCCACTTGCATGATTGTTGCATTTTGTTTTAGCCAATTGCATTGTTTTATGTTTCCCTCACCCTTTTTTGTGGGGCAGATAATGTGGAGCTATATTGGGTTCCCTGGAAACTGAAGTTTGGCAGTTCATTTAAGCTTTGTGGTTGCTTACGGTTGTTTAGCAGTTCCAGCGGTGCAATGAAGTTTGATTTTACAGATCTTACGTGAGAAATTTATTTGTCCTGTGTTTCTAGATATGCAACTAATTGGTTTGTAAGACAAAAATTTGTTTTGTGCAATTATTTTACCTGCATTTGAATAGATGGGTGGGTGCCTTTTGCCAAACAGATAAATTTAGTACTTGTCTCACTATCATTTGGTTTTCAAGTTTTCACAATAAACATTTGGTTTCAAGTTTTCACAATAAAATTTGATGTTGTTTCCTTTTTTCGTCTTTTGCCCATACTTATAATGATAGTCAGTCCCTTTTTTGTTTCTCTGAATTGTAGTCGGCCTCATACATGGTACCCCAGCGCTCGAAAAAAGAAGCGGAATGTTGTTTTACATGTAGGTCCCACAAATAGTGGTAAAACACATCATGCTCTGAAGAAACTGGAGTCCAGTTCTTCTGGTACATTGTAAATCACAATATCACCTTGATTTCCTCAAATATTTGCTATATATGTTTTAGGAACATTAGCAGAGTCCAGAGATGTATTAATGAACTATTTAAAATGTTTGCATTTTTTTTGTTTGCTACAGGTATTTATTGTGGACCATTGAGATTGTTGGCATGGGAGGTGGCAAAGCGGTTGAACAAGGCAGAAGTTCCTTGTGATCTCATTACGGGACAAGAAAGAGAGGAAGTTGATGCTGCAAAGCACAAGGCCGTGACAGTTGAGATGGCTGATGTAACTGCTGAATATGACTGCGCTGTTATTGACGAGATTCAGGCATGTCAATTGTTTTGTTGCAGTTTTGGTCGGAAAAAAAATGCCTTTGTTATAATCATAAGTGTTAGATGCATACAACATCAAACCAATTGGTAATGAGCGGGGCAACCATATAAACCAACTTGGTCCTAACCTTTTGTGTGTGATACAATCTCCTTGTGCACCTTTCCTCCCCGTGGTCCTAGCTCACAAACATACAGACAAACATGTATGGAAAGAAATTCAAATAGGTGAGAGAATTGGCTCACTAACCACCAAGTCCCAACCTTGATATCATGTTAGAGGAGGTATCCAACCTAACATCAAATTTACGATGCATGGACAGATCCTCAACCATGTAAACAAACCTTGGGTGGTTCTCAACCTGATATGGTGCTTTGTATGTTGACGGAAATGCGACATTTGTGGGGAAGAAACAGAGATAAGTATTCGGGTTAGATTCGCTTTATATGCATGATTAAAGGCGGTAAAAAATTACTTAAGATTAGGATTGTTTTCCATCTGGTGATTGCCACTGGGAAACTCTTTTTTCCTTTTAAAGCCTACAAAATCTCCATTATCATCCCATTGAAAATTTTTGAAGTTATGATTTGTTCTTCTAACTTTGATACGCATATCTTATAACAACGAAAGATTGACCTAGTAGAAACCCCATAAACGATTACTATTCCACTTTACGCCTAAATTAATTATCTTTCCTTTCCTTTTTGTTACATGATTTCTTCTTCATATAGATAGATATAGGATCTATGAGACAATTACTCAGAAGTACATTTTGTGCTACAAAACTTCCTATCTGATAGAAAAGGATTCCATGATTCTAAACCGATCTTACTTGGGATCGCAAAGCCCAAGTTGTCTATGAAGAGTGGATCTAAGTGTCTATAGTTGATTTTTTCTGTGTAATATTAATCGATAGGGCTTTGTTGGTAAGTGCTACAGGATCTTGTGCATTGGAACTCATGGTTTTGGACCTGGATCCATTAGTATGAAACATTTTCTTTTCCAAGTGAAATCTCCTATTATATGAAAGAGGAAAAAGTGCTTTCATTGTTGTGGAATAAGAAGCTTTTGTATCTTAATGCACGTATTTAATTTATTCAGATCCACTTTTTGGGGAATATGAGTCCAAGCAATAACAAGAATATTTCTAGTACAATATCTTTCACAATTTCATGGACAAATGGTCCACTAATAGTCTAAGTGATAAGTAATTCGACTCATGCATGTCCAGATAGTGAACATTCGCCGGGCTAGTCTCCGGTTCGACTAGGTTTTGGGGGAACTTGTTTAGAAATACCATTATGAAAGGAGCATAGGAGTTTGTTGCTCGGTATTTGACCAAATAGGACCATCCAGTTCCTATAGGGGGATAAGGCTGTAAATTGTAATGCATTATATGTCCCATTACAGGTTCCATTCTTTTACCCTTTTCCGGAAGTCGATGACTATGAATAGCTATTACCTTGACACCAAAGAAGAGTTAATGCTTTATTTCTGTCCTAGTTGATCCTAATTCGACATTAGAAGTATATTAATTTTTGTCCAATAACTGAATACTTTTGTATGTAAATACTGCATCTTTGATTTCATACATCATTATTATGTCAAATATTTTTGTGTAATCATGGTTCTTTCTGTTTTACAGATGTTAGGGTGTCGGACGAGGGGCTTCTCATTCACTCGTGCTTTATTGGGAATTTCTGCCAACGAGCTTCACCTTTGTGGAGATCCAGCTGCTGTACGTTTAGTTCAGGAAATACTTAAAGTTACTGGTGACAATGTTGAGGTAATACTTATCCACAGGAAAAAAAAAAGAGAATGTTGTGGTAATGGAATCATGCTCTATTGGTAATGGGGGAAAACAAAAGAAAAAGTATTTGTAATGAAGTTCTAAAAAGTTTTAAAAAGAGAATTAAGACTGTTGGGAATTGGAATTTCAATCATTTCTGTCTATTTTTGTCCAAGTTTTTAAAAAGTGGCATCAAGAAGATTAAATCATGAAGTTAACTCTTTCTTGGAAATCATGTTTACCAATACAGTATTCTAATATGCAGCATAACTTTGTAGCTGCTTGTTTTAGCTATTTCATAGATGTTACCTTAATAAATTGATTACGTACCACGGTTAATGTTTATTTTTCTTGTTTTGTGGTTTTCCTTAGGTTCAATGTTATGAGAGGCTTTCACCTCTTGTTCCATTGAAGGTTCCTCTTGGATCTTTTTCAAACATACGAACTGGTGACTGCCTTGTCACCTTCTCACGCCAGGAGATATACAGATTGAAGGTCAGCAATTACTTGATAAGTATCTATTATTTCTGTCCAATTCTTCTCTGCCTACCACCCTTCTTTTCTGTAAATTATGTGTATAACCACTTGGTCACAGATGTTTTGTCCCTGACCTGGTTTATGTTTCAAGCTACATTGGCAATGACCCAATGTGATAAACGTGATAAATATAGTTGAAAGTGGGTTTAATGTACTTATGCAAGCATCAAACGTCAGTTAAGCTTTATATTAAACGATGGTTATGGTAATATCCATTTATAAACAAAAGATCGTATGGAGTAAAAAAGATCAATTCTCGCAACAAAACTCATTCGAGGGGCGCTGGGGTCATTGTTATATCAATTCTGTAAATGAAATGCAGTATAGACTATAGAGTACTAGAAAGAACAATTGTAGCACCAAAACGTGTCTTAATCCACACCAAAACGCATCTTAATCCCCTGGGGGGTCATTGTAATAGCATTACTCAAACAGGCGACCTAAAACATATCTTAAAGCACTAAATAGAAAATCAAGCACTGTAAAGCTGAAAAATTAAGAATCAATGGGAATGATTTCTTGCAAAACGAAAGTAAAACGAGAGCCTGTTCAAGTTGACCCCCATATGGATGGTGCCTTGAAAAGTGGTTTATGATGTGACTGAGTTTTGAGGGCCAACGATCCATTAGTTGAACTAATTGATCAATCATATTTGCTTTCTTGCTTTGAATTACTTTGTGTTATGCTTGTCAAATATTCTTAAAACTGTGCTGAGTTTCTCATGCTTTTGGTTTTAAGAAATATATATTTTGACTGGTTCATTTCGCATGTCTTTGATTTTAAATCGCAATAAGAAAATAATTCACACCAGTAACCTTGTATTTTACTGGATTTCTTGCTCCATGATGCATTATCACTTGCATGGCAGACTTATTCTCACTTTACCTGTATCTTCTTTCACATTCACAGAAAGACATTGAAAATGGAGGAAAGCATCTTTGTTCTGTAGTTTATGGATCACTGCCTCCAGAGACTCGAACAAGACAGGTATTAGTTTCCACTGTTTAAGTATATCTTTTGAGAATTATACGCTTCCCGTTGCAAGAAAGTTCTTTGCAATTAATTTCTTCTATGCTCCCCATTTTTATTTGCAGTACCATCTCTTGAACTTTCTACTCCTAATTTTATGATTTCCATGGGTTGGAAGCAGAATTCCTACTCAGGTCACCTGTCCTAGTCAAACGTCTTAAATCCTTTTTGACCTCTCCCTCCCTCCTCTCCTTTGCCCCTTCCTCCCTCATGGAATGCAAATCATATCTGATATAGGATATACCTTTTAGAATGCCTACTATGTGTTCTGGGTGGGTATGACCTTTTTTTTGACATTTTTTATGTTTGATATGAAGCAATATCTGAGTTAATATGTTGTTTAGGATTGCAGGCTACAATGTTCAATGATGCAAGCAGTGATTTTGATGTTCTTGTAGCAAGTGATGCAATTGGGATGGGTCTCAATCTTAACATTTCTAGAATCATATTTTCGACATTGGAGAAATTTGATGGTGTGGAAAAGCGGGAACTCTCTGTGCCGGAGATCAAACAAATTGCGGGTACATTTTCATATCCACTGGATGAATTTCTCTATCAGCCACTTCAAATCGATGAGGCATATAAATTCTGGTTTCAGGTGTCTCTAAGTATAGGGAAATGTAAGAGAACATCCTAAAATTGGGAGTAAAAGTTCTTAGAGCCTCGTTGGTATTTCCTCTACATGTGCCTGGTGTTTAATGTTATAGTTTCAGGGTTTTCAAATGGCAGCATATCCATCCCCTTGTGGGAGAGTTCCAATAGAAATGCAGCATATATGTGTTGTTCTGTTTGATTTTTTTGTCATGCTATTTTTTTTATGTTCTGTCTCAGTGAGTTTGCTGAAGCATTTGACTGCTCATAGTTAATTAATCCTTTGATCTATTTGGGGACAAGATGAATTATAGACTTTGTATGGTTCATGGGTTTTCCTTGTAGGCAGAGCTGGCAGGTATGGATCTAAATTTCCTGTTGGTGAAGTGACTTGTCTAGATGCAGAAGATCTACCCTTGCTTCATTCATCACTGAATTCCCCCTCTCCCATTCTAGAGGTAATTGAATTGTCTTTGGACTGTCTGCTGTTGAGAATATGCACTTGATTAACTTGCTTTCAACAATGATTGGATTAAAACAATGATTACTCTAAAACCTCTTTTACTCTTGCCACCTGTGGATGTTAAATTGTTTTTGATTTTACTAATTGGCCTGTATATTCACTTAAAGAGGGCACGTCTTGTGGTGCAGCGTGCTGGATTATTTCCAGCCTTTGATTTCTTGTTTATGTATTCTCGTATACATCCAAAAAGTGGTCTTCATCAGATACTGGTAGGTTAATGCATCAAGCTCACACTCTGTATGTCTTATATATCTTTTCGTATTCCTTTTGTTCGCCACTGGTGATCTCTCTATCACTTCTGTTACAAGTACATGTGCATTTTTTTGGCTTCCATGTTTCAATTATGGACTCGATATGGTCATTGTCCGGGTGGAACTCGAAAGGCTTGAATGCGTTCTTTAATACCGTGACACCAAATGAGTTCTAGAGGAAAGCTACTTGCGAAACCTCTAAAGAAGTATGGGACATCTTGCAAGTTTTCCACGAAGGACACATAAAAAATCACTGATTCTTAGAGTCATTAACGGATCAATCACCGATTTTATTTTACCTAATCAATCTAAGTCTAATAAATTGAACTAAAGGTGCTAAAGTCTCGAGGTCATTACCTTTGTCCTAAGCAAGAAGGTGCATACAAAAAATCTCTTGATGTAACTTGAAGCACAATCTCCTCCCTTCTATTGACTCTTTCAGATCTTCAACGTTGTAGCATCATAATTATGAAATAGGTTAAGATTTATAAAAAGACTTTACAAAATTAGTCAATTATAAACATAAACCTGATAGTCATGTTAATTCAACAAAATTATAGCGACTTGCTTGAACCCACGGAAAAAAAAGGGGAGAGATCATCAGAAAGGTATGATATGGATATGATAAGGACACATCAATTTGTACATTTGTGTTATGTAAACATGTTGTACAAGACAAACATGTTGATTACATTTTGTCTTATTGGTAACTTTAATTGCATATTATAAGCTTGATGAATTCAAATATATGCAAAAGTAACGACTTATATTTTTCCATCAGAGTTATATTCTCTTTTTATTCTTTTTTTAAAAGAAAAATCATCAGAATTCATACATTTCTTTTCAAGTTTTATGTTCATTGGAGATATAAGAGAGGTTTTACATTGTTTTTGAGTTGTCTAACTCAACCCTGTTACTTTATCCGCATTTGGGTCCATGTAGAACGAACTGTGTAAAAGATCAAGACTAGACGCAATGCGAAACTGACACAAATTTTCTTTTTAAAAATGTATAGGTGGTCAAATATTAAAATTTCATTTTGGTGTGTAGTTTTGGTAATCTAGGAATGAAAATTCTTTAACAATATTTATGAAGTTTTTGGAAATTGAATAGAAACGTAGGAAAAAATTAAAAATTTGTTTCTGAAACACTCCAACACATTGGTTGAAACATTGTGAAATACCTCCAAACATTGTGAAACAGATAATTGAAATTTCGATATTCAATGATTGATTTATTTATGTATCCATGAAAACGAAAACGTTTTGGACTAGGAAGTATGGACACTCTATTTTGGTCAGAGTGTCGATGTTGGACACACTAAAATAAGTGTCCAATTTTTTTTTATTGTTAAATTTTTTTAGGACACGTTTTGGACATATTGGGAGCGTGCAACCAACACGTGTGGGACATGTTGGGGACCCACGATTGATACCCTTGGGACACATTTTGAGTTTTTTTTTTACAAATTTTTGAAAACTTGTCAAGTAAATTTATAATTATAATTTATGAAATTGTTTTTTATAATTTTAAAGAGATATGGATCAAAGTTATAATATGAAAAGAGTTATAATTACTACATGAACGTAGGACATGAATATAATGTAATTTTGGACACAAACATAAGTATATACAACTAGAATAAACTTTCTATATTAATGTAATGTAACAAAAAATGAGGTTATGAAATTGGGATTCTTTTAAATTGATGAAAATTAGGATTACGAAGTAGGTTATCTTCTCAAATGGAAATTGTAAGAGTTATTAATAGTTGAATCATGGATTATGATGAATGTATATCGGTATATGAGATATTGTATTTTTAATTTGATATCATGATGTGAATTGTTAGAATTAAGAACATGATGAATTCAATGATTATTATTAAAATATATTTATTTTATCACATGATATTTATATATTTAATAGGTAATTGATCTCTTGTCCATGTCCTTGCTTCTTAGGTTTTGGTAGAAAAGAAACAAAATTTTTATCATTGTATGTGGCTAATCAAACACACCTGTATAAAATAGAATGTTCCTTGGCACGCATTACTTGTGAATTGTTTGCGAAAAACAAAGTGAGATATGGACACTTCAGGATGTGTTCATCCTGTTTCTAAGAATGTCGTTCCACAGGCTATGTGAAAAAAAGTGTTTCTGCCACATAGGTCATGTATCAGGTAACGCTCTCAAAGTGTTGAACAAGTGTCAAAAGTTATGAGTTATATTTCACCATTGGCATGTCCAGAAGGGGTTAAACCAGTTTTTAGGGCGTCCAAGATGTAACAGTTTGACATGAAAACAGCTCAAATGTTCAAGTCTTCATGCTGTATAGTGTCTTATCGAAGTTTTAGCAGTTTGACCATGATTCAGCCGTATGCAGGAAGTGTGGTCCCGCTTCTCTATAGAAGCATCCGACTACTTAGGAAATGGTCCTTGTTTAAGGGGATCCTGTATAGAGAGATGTCCGTCTTTGGTAATCATAGTGTGGACCGTTTGTGCAATCCAAGTTTGAGCTAAGCTTGTCTATCCATTCTCACTACTCAGGTACGACTTGTCGAGATTCACAAACTAACTGTATATCTTGGCCACACCCTTTTCTTATTCAAAGCTTGCTTCGTTTTTATTTAGTAAATTTAAAGTAGAAAAAATAGAAAGAAAAATATGGCTTATTAAGACATAATCTACATCACATCAGGATGCTTAACATTTTCACTTTTGCCAAATATGTATATTCTTCGCATGTGAGAGTAGCCCGGAATTTCTTGGCCTTCACTGGCTGCAGTGAGTCAGATTGGACCACAAGGCTGGATGGTCACAGAGCAGACGCCTGACAAGGCCAGTGGGGGAGATAAAGACTGCTTTTGCTGCTAACATCTGATATCATATATTAATTATTTATCATTGAGAAGTGTGCTACGGACAATAATTGGTGCCACATTATATACTTACAATATGGAGCAGCTACATGTTTCATAATAATTTGTTGGCCTTGCTTTCTTTTGTTTCCCTTTCCACAATCTTATAAAAACTTTCCCTGTTTTTTTTATCAGGAGGATTTTGTAGAGAAAGCCAAATTATCAACAAACTACTTTCTTGCAAACTGTGAAGAGATGTTGGTATGTTTTTCTTTCTCTCAACCCCCAACCCACCATCTTCTATTTGGTCCTTTCGATAAGCAGACTATTTCTTTTTGATGTTCTATAGTTTGGATTGTTCTTACCTATTATAATTGCTAATCACATTGTGTTGACGACAGAAAGTTGCCGCTGTAATTGATGAGCTCCCCCTTGGGTTGCATGATAAGTATCTTTTTTGTATTAGGTAATATATTTGTACGGTTATAAAGTTGTCTATTTAAGTGATGCACTGGGTTCCATTCTGTTTTCATGTTTCTTTGTGGGAGCTGATGTTGAATATTCCTTTTGTCTAGCAAAAAGAAGTATTATGAAATTAGTACTTTGCCACGTACCAGTGCAAACTTAGATAGTACGTACTGATGTGACTTACCCAGCGAAAAAAGGTCAGACATTTTTGTTTAATGTCATGTTCCAAGCAATACAGCTTGGAACTCAAAGTAATTATATGCCCATGTTGGGGCTCATTGCATATCTGGTTTTCTGGTTTGAAGCTTTGATTGAGATTTTCTTTCTAGTTCATCCGTCTTTGTGGACCTTAACTATTGGGCGATAACTAATCAAACATAAAGCTTGTAAGCCAGAAGCATTTTTTATTACAATTGCATGGATGATTATCCTCACATCATAATTTTCATCAAACGGGGAGAGGTAAGGGGGAGAAGAATAGGTGGAAGAATTTCAAAGGTGTTGTCATAGTTTTGTGCAGAGGCGTTCGCACAGATTTCTGTGCGATTGCCATGTTTATGTCCACAGTATATGCGACAGAGAATGGCCTGGACTTCTGTTGGCTTGAGTTTTTTATATTGTCATGTTATCAGCTGAATATGTAACTACACTGCAAATCCTATTAGTTGTTTCATAGGGTACCATCTATTTGATTGTGCAATAAACAAAGTTTGTATTCATAAATGAAATGTGCTAGAATTGTATGGACTAAATCAGTGCAGAAGAGAACTTATGCATAGACTTTCCAGCGCCCCCTCCGAGATTTTAAACTTTTGTTTTGGCCCATTAAAGTTGTTATTTTTTAAGAAATCATTAGGTTTGGCCCCCAACCCCCAAACTCTGGACACCTAAAAGGAACCACCTTACGCCGTATCAATTTCACTCACAAAAATGATCTCCCACTTCTTAAATTCTTCATGCATGAATCAGTGTCCCATTCTACTTAACTTGCAGCAAGTTAGGTTTGTTTTATTTGAATTTCCCAATTGGTCAGACATTTAACTCAGTATTGTTTGTCATGTGCAGTCCTGTTGACATGAATGATGACATATCATCTCAGGGTCTTACGCAGGTAAGACTTATTCCTACTGCTTGAGTATTTCATGAATGCTTGGTCTTGGGAGGGAAGCTAACAGAATCACCCTGCTGTTGTGAGCTAGTTTGCACAAAATTATTCCAAGAATGGCATTGTTCGGCTTCGAGAGATATTTACTCCAGGAACACTTCAGGTGCCAAAAACACAAACTGCACTAAAGGAGCTTGAATCCATTCATAAGGTTAGTTTGTTTTGCTCTATAGGAGGTTTATTTTTTTATCATCGATTTTTCTTGGGCACTAGGTTTCACTCCCAAGTTTCAATAAGTGGAACTTTTAAATCTGAGTTGGCAAATGGTGATTCTGCCATCTTCTTGAATTTGAACAGACTTGATATACTTTCTGTGACATTTGAAGATAAAGTTATATCCTTTCTTTTTTGTTTTTCTAGTTGGTATAAGTGCCTCATCTGAGCACCCCATTGAAGGAGAATAAGAAGCTTACACCCTTTCATTTTTGACATACACCAAGAAAGGTTTTGTGTCCATCAGACTCTTGAATAGTTTCAAAACCTGTTGGATGAGAAATTGGCAATTAAGAAGCAATAGCTTGTGAAAATTGATTTCTCATTGGCTGTGTCCTGATTTTGTTATTATTGGTTAATTAGAATTACTGTGGTTATCTTTTCCATGGTATGATATTCTTTCCATTTTGAGTGACAATTCAAAGAGAAGCATATAATTATATGATGATCGCAATTTTTCGTATGTGTGTTCTTCTGGAATTATTTACTTATTAATGGAGCTCTATGTATTCATCAACTTTACCATATTGCTATGTAGTTGGTAAACTTTGTATATATTCAGTCAGACAAAGAAACTGAAGGTAAAGGTGTCAATTTGAAAGAAAAAAAATTCCAAATAGTGGTTCAAGTCCATTGTTGTCTTCTCTCTCTCTCTCTCTCCCTCTCTGTTTTTTTTTACGGCTGAAGTACATTGATTAGTTTTGCTGGTAAAGTTACTGTTCTTCTTTTGGTTTTGTTGAAGGTTTTGGATCTCTATGTTTGGTTGAGTTTTCGATTGGAAGATTGCTTCCCAGATCGTGAACTGGCATCTTCACAGAAGGCTATCTGCAGCTTGTAAGTGAAGTTTTAAGTCTTTTTCTGTTTGGGCGGCCTCAGTATGGCTTGATATCTTTTACTATTTAGCCATTTATTTTCTAGGTTGATTGAAGAGTTCTTGGAAAGACTTGGGTGGCAGAAACCGAGGGCAAGAAGGTTACCCCGTCGTATTAGCTCATATTCTCTCTTATCACAGGACCCGAGACAACATCTGTGAAGATTCCTCGTTGTTTACCTCTTCTACATGTTTATTCTTCTGTTTCTTGCTCTGACTGGAGTTGGATGATGAGGTGGCTTCAAAATAGGCAGACAGGCATTTCAAACTCAGCTGCTCAGATATATTGTCTTGGTTCTTTTTCAATTTAATTCACCAAATTTAGGAACCTGCACTCCTGCTTTTTCATTTTCTAGGTTTGTGCTTCTCATGGCTTAATTCTTATTTTTTTCCAGTATACTTTGGCAATCATTGTAATATTTTGTGAAGTTTGACATTTGAAATGAATTTTAGGCATGATAGTTGAAGGTTCTAGTCATGCAATTGTATGTCCATAAAGTTGGACCTCTCTTCTCTCTCTCTCTCTCTCTCTCTCTCTCTCTCTCTCTGGTTTATCATCCGGTAATTATTGATGTGAAAGAACACTACACTGCCTAGTTTAAGATGTAGCTGTTGTACAGAGATTTTTGGTGGTAGGCAATGCACCTATGCTTCAAGTTGACAATATGTACATAATGGAGTTAAAGATCTTTGTTCTATGCTGGTTATGCCAGTGCATATGCATTAGCTACAAACTTGAGAAAAATTTTGTGATGAATGGCCTCTGGTAGGCAACTAAGGCACCATATTTGTTGACAACATCTACTCTTTTCCCACAAGGAACATAGGCAGGGGGAAACCACTATGGAGGAGACGTCCCAGCCTTGATTCTTTTGCATAATCCAGGGACCAGCCTCAGAGCAGTGGGGGCATAGCAGCACTCTCGCCTGGTGCCATTCCCCGGGGCCTTTGCTTATGTATCAATGGTGATTTCAAGTTTGGTGGTTCCTTGATTGCTAAAGCATGGATTTTTAAAGGCCTAAAGGTGTCCAGGTTAGCCAGAAACCGGCCTCTCAAATCCTTCATAGGGTGCCCAGTGCTTAGCTTCCTTGAATGGCCTGAACTCTTTGCAACCTAACAGATGGAGCTAGGGGATCAATCATGCGGGAATAGAGGATAAACATGGCCTTCAAGCTCCACAGAAGACTCGTACCTAAGCAAATGCTATTATCAAAAGGTTACAAAATGAGCCAGGCTAGAAGATACATTCTTGTGGATCATCAAATGCTCTACACTTGTGAAAATACAATGCCCAAGGGACTTGTACGGATCATTTAAAACAGAACAATACCCAATATCCAGGAAGAATTTTATCAAATCGAATGAAAAAATGGGTTTCTCAGCTAAAAGGTTAAGGTAATCTAGTTTTAGCTTACTTAACAATACACTTGTCTACAAATTCAATATAACTGTTGTCCTGCAACTCAAACCCTTAACAGATTTATAGCAAGGTCACCTGTAAATAAACTTCTTTAAAATAGAAAAGAAAATTCGCCTTTTGCGTACTCTAATGTCAACAAATCTTAGCTATCTTCATCAAGGCAAATATAAATAACCGATCAAAATAAAGGGCAGCATGCATAAGGCATTGAACTTTTCGTCATATGCTACAGTGTGTATATATATATATATATATATATATATATATATAAGGCAT